>OU744300.1:21212500-21627500 GCA_916610205.1 Griposia aprilina | reverse complement strand
GAAGGCCGCCGTGTAGGCCAGCTGGCGCTCGGGCAGCGCGGGCGCCTGCGGCACGCTGCTGTACACATACCTGCCTAACAGTGGCCAGCCTGGAGAAGGCCGCCGTGTAGGCCAGCTGGCGCTCGGGCGGCGCGGGCGCCTGCGGCACGCTGCTGTACACATACCTGCCTAACAGTGGCCAGCCTGGAGAAGGCCGCCGTGTAGGCCAGCTGGCGCTCGGGCGGCGCGGGCGCCTGCGGCACGCTGCTGTACACATACCTGCCTAACAGTGGCCAGCCTGGAGAAGGCCGCCGTGTAGGCCAGCTGGCGCTCGGGCGGCGCGGGCGCCTGCGGCACGCTGCTGTACACATACCTGCCTAACAGTGGCCAGCCTGGAGAAGGCCGCCGTGTAGGCCAGCTGGCGCTCGGGCGGCGCGGGCGCCTGCGGCACGCTGCTGTACACATACCTGCCTAACAGTGGCCAGCCTGGAGAAGGCCGCCGTGTAGGCCAGCTGGCGCTCGGGCGGCGCGGGCGCCTGCGGCACGCTGCTGTACACATACCTGCCTAACAGTGGCCAGCCTGGAGAAGGCCGCCGTGTAGGCCAGCTGGCGCTCGGGCGGCGCGGGCGCCTGCGGCACGCTGCTGTACACATACCTGCCTAACAGTGGCCAGCCTGGAGAAGGCCGCCGTGTAGGCCAGCTGGCGCTCGGGCGGCGCGGGCGCCTGCGGCACGCTGCTGTACACATACCTGCCTAACAGTGGCCAGCCTGGAGAAGGCCGCCGTGTAGGCCAGCTGGCGCTCGGGCGGCGCGGGCGCCTGCGGCACGCTGCTGTACACATACCTGCCTAACAGTGGCCAGCCTGGAGAAGGCCGCCGTGTAGGCCAGCTGGCGCTCGGGCGGCGCGGGCGCCTGCGGCACGCTGCTGTACACATACCTGCCTAACAGTGGCCAGCCTGGAGAAGGCCGCCGTGTAGGCCAGCTGGCGCTCGGGCGGCGCGGGCGCCTGCGGCACGCTGCTGTACACATACCTGCCTAACAGTGGCCAGCCTGGAGAAGGCCGCCGTGTAGGCCAGCTGGCGCTCGGGCGGCGCGGGCGCCTGCGGCACGCTGCTGTACACATACCTGCCTAACAGTGGCCAGCCTGGAGAAGGCCGCCGTGTAGGCCAGCTGGCGCTCGGGCGGCGCGGGCGCCTGCGGCACGCTGCTGTAGAGGGCCGCGCCGCCGCTTCCCGACAGGGGGGGCAGTCCTGTAAATAACCAGCTCATTATTTATTATACTACTCGATTTATTTTATTGCGATTTAAGGCTCTTTCTACCCTACCCTCAATTGGTCCAGTAGTATTTTAATCCTTACACGAAACTGCTTCGATTATATAGCATCTAGTTTAAAATTGGATTTTTTATAATTCACTGACTTTTTCCCAGAATCGGTGAATGCTGTTAGCAATTACCCCAAAAGTTATGTATGACTTCCTAATTTACCACCCTTAAAACTTGTGGTTTCAAAAACCTACCAGTATCTCACGATCACTAAATTAAAGCCCATTTACATTCTTGAGGAAGGCTATAGGCTATTTAACATCAGGCTAGGACCCTTAGGAGCCGAGGAAAGAGAAAACATCAGAAAGAAGGCTAAGTGTAAACGAAGTAAAAGCGCAGGCAGGCGATACGATGCGCGGTGGGTCGGGGGAACAAGAAACTCCACGCGGACGATGTCGCGGGCAGAAGCTAATTAATTAATAAAATACTGTAATACGTACTCTGTGTGCTCTGAACATGTCGTAAAAGCTTCAAATGTAAAGGATACAACTCCAACTCGACGTCAGAATTCGGCGGGCGGATCACCTGGAACACAACAATAATGGACGGTTATTTTATAATTTAGAAGTAATGGCTTATCTTTGTACTAAATATGCAAAAGTGGTCGAGACCAGCAGAAAGGTATGTGACTTTAAACTCACACTCAAACCATTTATTTCAATTAAACCATTTCAAGGCACTTTTGAATTGTCAAGAAGTCGGTCAGTCAGAACTATGAAGCTAGTTGCATCTGTCACATACTTTTCTGGTACTCTCGCCCCTTCCCCGCTTCCCCCGGCTATACTAAAAACGATGTTATTTTGTTGCGTTTTCTTGTTTATACCTTTTTAGTAAGTGTTTTTGGGTTTTACTTTTGAATCTTTTTTGAGGGTTAGAGCGCATGAGCCCTCCACAGCGCGTCGGGCAGCAGCTCGAAGTCGCGGTGCTGCGCCAGCGTCACGTAACAACTGACCTGTCTAGGCAAGGGGTCGGGCCCGCCGTACCACAGCGCGAGAGCCCTCCACAGCGCGTCGGGCAGCAGCTCGAAGTCGCGGTGCTGCGCCAGCGTCACGTAACAACTGACCTGTCTAGGCAAGGGGTCGGGCCCGCCGTACCACAGCGCGAGAGCCCTCCACAGCGCGTCGGGCAGCAGCTCGAAGTCGCGGTGCTGCGCCAGCGTCACGTAACAACTGACCTGTCTAGGCAAGGGGTCGGGCCCGCCGTACCACAGCGCGAGAGCCCTCCACAGCGCGTCGGGCAGCAGCTCGAAGTCGCGGTGCTGCGCCAGCGTCACGTAACAACTGACCTGTCTAGGCAAGGGGTCGGGCCCGCCGTACCACAGCGCGAGAGCCCTCCACAGCGCGTCGGGCAGCAGCTCGAAGTCGCGGTGCTGCGCCAGCGTCACGTAACAACTGACCTGTCTAGGCAAGGGGTCGGGCCCGCCGTACCACAGCGCGAGAGCCCTCCACAGCGCGTCGGGCAGCAGCTCGAAGTCGCGGTGCTGCGCCAGCGTCACGTAACAACTGACCTGTCTAGGCAAGGGGTCGGGCCCGCCGTACCACAGCGCGAGAGCCCTCCACAGCGCGTCGGGCAGCAGCTCGAAGTCGCGGTGCTGCGCCAGCGTCACGTAACAACTGACCTGTCTAGGCAAGGGGTCGGGCCCGCCGTACCACAGCGCGAGAGCCCTCCACAGCGCGTCGGGCAGCAGCTCGAAGTCGCGGTGCTGCGCCAGCGTCACGTAACAACTGACCTGTCTAGGCAAGGGGTCGGGCCCGCCGTACCACAGCGCGAGAGCCCTCCACAGCGCGTCGGGCAGCAGCTCGAAGTCGCGGTGCTGCGCCAGCGTCACGTAACAACTGACCTGTCTAGGCAAGGGGTCGGGCCCGCCGTACCACAGCGCGAGAGCCCTCCACAGCGCGTCGGGCAGCAGCTCGAAGTCGCGGTGCTGCGCCAGCGTCACGTAACAACTGACCTGTCTAGGCAAGGGGTCGGGCCCGCCGTACCACAGCGCGAGAGCCCTCCACAGCGCGTCGGGCAGCAGCTCGAAGTCGCGGTGCTGCGCCAGCGTCACGTAACAACTGACCTGTCTAGGCAAGGGGTCGGGCCCGCCGTACCACAGCGCGAGAGCCCTCCACAGCGCGTCGGGCAGCAGCTCGAAGTCGCGGTGCTGCGCCAGCGTCACGTAACAACTGACCTGTCTAGGCAAGGGGTCGGGCCCGCCGTACCACAGCGCGAGAGCCCTCCACAGCGCGTCGGGCAGCAGCTCGAAGTCGCGGTGCTGCGCCAGCGTCACGTAACAACTGACCTGTCTAGGCAAGGGGTCGGGCCCGCCGTACCACAGCGCGAGAGCCCTCCACAGCGCGTCGGGCAGCAGCTCGAAGTCGCGGTGCTGCGCCAGCGTCACGTAACAACTGACCTGTCTAGGCAAGGGGTCGGGCCCGCCGTACCACAGCGCGAGAGCCCTCCACAGCGCGTCGGGCAGCAGCTCGAAGTCGCGGTGCTGCGCCAGCGTCACGTAACAACTGACCTGTCTAGGCAAGGGGTCGGGCCCGCCGTACCACAGCGCGAGAGCCCTCCACAGCGCGTCGGGCAGCAGCTCGAAGTCGCGGTGCTGCGCCAGCGTCACGTAACAACTGACCTGTCTAGGCAAGGGGTCGGGCCCGCCGTACCACAGCGCGAGAGCCCTCCACAGCGCGTCGGGCAGCAGCTCGAAGTCGCGGTGCTGCGCCAGCGTCACGTCGCGCCGCAGATGGCCGCCCTCGCCCGTCAGCGTGCGCACCTGGACGCAGGCAACTAATTATTCAACATTCAGACAATGACAAGTACGTGAACGGCACACTGTGTGAGTCTTAAGTTTCCTATCCTAAGCAAATGGAACGCCACATGAAAGTGTAAATGACAGCCGTTTTTTAGATCCGCCGCAATGCCAATCGACATTAAAGTTTTAGACAAAAACAGTGAATTTCGATGGCAATTATAAGGAACAGAAATAAAAAGGCATGAGGTCTGCCTTTGTACCTTTATAATGCACAACATTGAATAGATAAATAAATAAAATACGCTCAAGTTTAGTTAATTCGCACCTTAAGTAAGTTCGGCGCCAACAGTCTCTTATTATCAACAGGCCCCGGGTGTCTGTGTCCGCGTGCAGCTGCAGCACTGCTCACACCGCTACTACTGCCTGCACTACCAACTGATGCTGTCTCGGCACGCCACAGCAGTGAGCCCATGGATTCTGGAATAACGAGATAAATCCCAGTTATAAGCTTATTATGATGGGGTAACATGTAGACTCTGGTGTCGCCTGTGATTGTTTAGAGGTCTGAAAGATCACGTATTAGTCACGCAGAGGATTCCCTGACTTATAGTGTTGCAAAGATAGATAATAATTTAAACAGGGTATCTCGTTTTCAGTCAAAGAAAATTAAGCTTCGAGGAAATTAAAGACAATTTCGGGAAAAGCTCTTTCATTTCCCAGTTTTCTTTCTCTGTTACGCTATCTATAGAAAACAGCAGAAACCGTATTTTTCACCATTGCATCTATTGTTTACCTGTAGGTGACCTTGAATATTGAATACAAAACGCATAATTTAAACCTTTGGGGGTCCAAAGGTACACTGCTACAAGGATTTTTGGGGCTCGAATTTCAGGGGGGCGCTGTTAGTAAACATTTATGCAATCGTTTACTGGAATGTACGAGTATTGCAAGATCGGGGTGTTAGTTCCTATTTTGGCCGCACACCAAAAGATCCATGTACAGCTTTCAGATAGCAACATATTCATAACCAACTAGAGCGCAAATTAGTTGGAAAATGTAGCCTCTTTCTCTCACCTGTAGAGTTACTGGTGAAGCTCTCATCGCACACGATGGCCTCGTCGATGTGTCGCTGCGGCGCGCGGCAGCAGTTGTCGCTGCTGGCGCCGGCCGTGTGCGCCAGCCAGCCGCCCCACCACTCGGCCGCCACCAGGTACCAGAACTGCCCCACTGAGTAGCCGCGCTGGACCGAGCGGCGGAGCCAACCGAGAACTGGAAAAGAAGACAAAATATACTTAAGGCGCAGTAAGAAGCTAATTTTTTGGTAATTGACATAAGCACATCGCGGCAACAAATAACTTTACAATTTTTGTTTGTCTGTTTATTCCGGCTAATCTCCGAAACGGCTGGACCGGTTTTAACGGAACTTTCACTGGCAGATAGCTGATGTTATCAGGAGTAACATAGGCTACTTTTTTATCCCGGTAGCACGTTCCTGTACGATAATTTCCGACGTTCACGCGGGCGCAGCCGCGTGCAGCAGCAAGTCATTACATAAAATATAATAGTTTTGGCTCAAAATTTTGAGAAATATGCGTCGAAAAATATTGTTTTGAGCTCTGTTTTACGATTTTTTTATCATGATACTATTTAGTTTTTATGAAAAAAAAAAAAATAAGTCTTTTCTTTGAACATTTGGCAATACACTTAATTTTTTCTGGCTTGTATTATGTACCAATACCCCTAACTGTGCGACAAAAATCTGAGCGTTTTACGGTGTCCTACATTTGGGCAGCGCCTAAAGAATTATGATTATAGTTTTAACTTTTTGGATAACGGTTTCAGCTGTTACCTGGTTTGGCCTGATTATGTTTTTGATCAGTAAATCTGCCTTGAAATGAAAGTTTTATGGCCCTATTACAAAACAAAGTTTATCTTTAGACTGAGATAGAGTAGATAGCAGGTATACCTTCGAGCTATTTTTTATTTTATTTCTGCCTCTTTTCCGTCAAACCGTCGTCGTCCGTGTCTAAGTTGTCAATTTTGTATCAAAAACTTTACTGTGATCTGAATAAAGTTCAAAAACAATAACAGGCTCGAAGATTTGGACTAAAGTAAGAACTCGTTTTGTAATAAAACGGTTAAAGACAGGGCCGTTTTTAAACTATTGGAGGCCCTAGGCACTTTAGGATACTGGGGCCCCTATGGAGATTTAGGATGCAAGAGCGACCGAAATGAGCTCGAAATTTGTAGCACCCAGCCTCTGATAGTCCCTAGCTCCGACGTTGGCAGGAAATGAGGCCCCATGAATTGATGTGCCCTGAGGCTTGCCCAGAGTGGACAATGGAAAAGAAGGCCCTGGTTGAAGATCGTAGATCAAAATTACATAACTAACCATATTATTTTAAAAAAACCGAGTGAACTATCAAAAAACTCATATGTCTGATTGAAATGCCAGGCCAGGTGACGATTTTTAACATAATCAAGGTTTAACGCTATTTGCCTAATTGCCTTTTGGTCACTTTCAAAATCCGCAGTTCTATTCTTAAAATCAAGCAGGCTCCTCGTACTACAGTGCGGCCGCTGACATAATGCTTTCCTTACGACTGTCAGTTGCTCATGAATGACTAGTGATGTGCAATAAAGTAACACAATTAATACGTTTTTCAACCGACCAAAAATAAGAATAACATAAGTTTTAATATTTGTTTATCTGGCTTCTAATTTCTGAACTCAACTAGCGTAAATAAAATAAAAATGCAGTAGTAATATTTGGGAATATTTAATATAAAATACAACAATAATATTTTGATAAATAGTTGCGACTGGGTTCAAATAAAAATCAGTCTCCGTTTCGCTTGAGGAGGTTCAACTTCGCCGACGTGTATTTATTATATGATTATTATTGATTATCAATCATATTATTATCAATATGTCAGTCAAAGTTTTCAAAAATATTATTTTTTGGTTTTTTCGACGACCTTCGCCCCGTCATATTTTGTGACTTTCCCGCAGCTTTCTTTTAATAGGGTCATCATCTTAGTGCCGAATGGCGGAGAAGTATTGTGCCGGGCTGCCTAACCTTTGACTTGAGCCCAGATTAGCTCAATCGCACTGTACTAGCAATGATATGGAGGAATTCTGAGAACACGATGACCGTATTCCAGAGCCAGTTCATCTACTTCATATCTCACATGCGCCGGCTTATTTTCTAACTAATTCGATCTGTTCTGCTTTTAGCATCCGCATATTTGCGTCAATGCCTTTACTTTGTACAGGGGAACTAGAGAACGTAGTCTATGCGCACAAAACGACAACAAACTACTGTTTTGTTTTACAAAATGGCGACCCATGATGCCATTTGGCTAAGTTATTTCTCGGCTTCTGAGGGTCGTAGCGTGATGTCAAGTAGCCAAGAGTGGGGCTACCAAATGCAAACATATTTTTTCAAATCCGAATGGTAGTACCTGAGATTAACGAGTTCAAGCAAACAAACAAACAAACTCTTCAGCTTTATTATTAGTATATACCTATATATACATATAGATAGATAGATGACATTTAGCGCAAAATTATAGCATTTATTGTAACTTGACATAATTATGTAGTTTTTAATGATATTATTGGTTAATATGGCAAAATAAACGATAGTAATATTTTTATCATAAATTCTTCGTCACTTCAAAGTTACGTCGTCCTTTCGATCACGACATGTCAGAAACTCATTCCCTCAGCGGCTGAACTGTATCGGAAAACATTTCATGTGGTAAGGTGCATCCACACCGAAGTATTTTTTGTAAAGCAACATTTTGCAACATGATAACATGAATTAGCGTTAGCTAAAAATTTGTTGACAGTTGTTGCCCACTAACACTTGCAAATATTGCTCCATAAAAAGTAATTGCGGTGTGTATGCACCTTTACAGAAACAAAAAACAAACACGTCAAATTACGTAAAAGAAAACATTCCCCATATTATGACAGGAAACAGTTTCATGAAGAAAATGATCGATATTATATCGGGGTGCATCAACCGATTAATTGTTCGCGCCATTCACAAGCGCCAAGTAATCGATTGCGCCGGAAATTGACCACGTATTGTGTGCTCGCGATAAAACGTTTCAATTAATTGCGGAAAATCTATTCAGTTCTAGTTTATTTAACTTACTTTTTTATAGATAACAGGCTACACTTAATAGTAACCCTTTTAATGAGCTTAACAAATGGAATAATAATAATGCTTAATTTGTTTATGTTTTTACTAGTATTGGGTTCAAGTCAATTATCCAACGGGTGCGAATTTAACCCATAATGACTTTTAACCGTTCCCGTAATTTAAACTAAGAACCCTTATCGTTATAATACATAACATACACATAACATAACATCACGCCTGTATTCCCCGAAGGGTTAGGCAGAGGTGCACCTATAGCACACCCACATTTCGCCAGTTATGTTTAAGTCCCATGTAATAGGGGGTGAGCCTATTGCCATCAACCGGGCACAAATCCAGACTCCGGGCGTTATAATAAACCTCGAAAAACAGCTTCAATAACAAATATTGAGGGTCAATTGAAAAGCGTATATTTAATAGTAAACAATGAAAAGGCTGAATAAAATTCAAAAGCAGAGACAAGATAATCGAAAGAGAGGCGTGGTACAGTATCATAGATAATTGGCGGGTATTGGAATAGTTTGGAATGGAACTAAAATGTATAGATCTATCTTTAAGAAACAAGTCTAATCTAGCCTAACAGAGACAGTTGTCATGAATCACAAATTCTAAGCTTAATGTAATACCTACGTCTTAGAAACAAAATTTTATCATTGTATTAAGGCAACAATAAGTGCCAGCGACCTTGAGCGAGTGGGAGGAGCATGCGAAACTTTTAAGCGAATAAAATTGCGCAGAGCGTTAGCGTCTACCCGGACATTGGTCAGCGATGCACTGCCGCCCGTCGCCCGCACTAGAGCCCCCGCTTCAACGCGCATCAAGTTTATTCGCAATAACAACCCACCTTGATTTATCAAACACAATACAAATAAAAGCCGTATACAAAAATTTGGGTAATTAAATTGTCTTTTAGATGGTGCAGATTTCATGAAAATACGCGCGATAGTTTTTGCGTGATTATCGTTTTTGTGTTCGCGTCAGACATTACTTTACAAATGAATTACACTATTTTATAAAAATATAATTTCAAATATTCACATATCAAATTATATTCACATATGAGCAGTGGTAGCCCAGTGGTATCTGCCCCGACTTACGAGTTGTAGGTCGTCAGTTCGAACCCAGGCAGGCGCTTTACTTTGTGTAAAATAATTTCATCACCACTGCTCTCAAAACGGTGAAGGAAAACATCGTGAGGAAACCGGCATGACCTAGAACCAAAAATTCAAAGACATGTGACATCTACCAACCCGCACTGGGCCCGCGTGGTGGATTACAGTCCATTCCCTCTCAAAGAAAGGAGGCCTGTGTCCCAGTAGTGGGAACATTATAGGCTGATTATGCTTACATATCAAATTACGAACATATCATATATTTTTTTCAAACTAATAAGACTATTCATTTAGACGTGATGTTCAATTTGAAATCATTAAAAGTCGTATATCTGTGCCTTAATTAAAAAATAACTCAGCATTCGCTACATACTACAAACATTTTCGGAGCACAATGTTTCATAATTGACCGAAACATGTCGCCGACACGATAGCGTAATATTAACTGATCAATCAGCTCCATAAAGTAATGGGGACAAATATTTGCACGGCCTACAGCTGTTAATTTGCTACGACTCTGGGTACGTGCGTTCGTTATTGGGCAATAGAAGATTTTGCAATACAATACTAGGCTATGGCTTGATTCTGTGTTCACCAACTAAAATTAACTAATGTTATCTAGTCTTTGCAGATAATACAAGAAAAACTCGGAAGTAAATAAGAGCCATCAAATTAGATCGAACTTGAATATTTAATTGTTTATCCAAAACGACGAAACATAATGGTGAAAACACGTTGAAGTTTTAGACGTAAAGAATTGTACCTAAAAGATGTGGCTTTGAAACAATTACTAAAATATAGCAATTCTCTTATAAGTACTAGCTGCGCCTAGCGGTTGCGCCCGCACAAGTCTCGATCCCGTGGGAAAATCGGGATAAAAAGTGGCCTATGTCCTAATCCAGGTCACAGTGTACCCATGTGCCAAATTTCATCCAAATCCGTTCAGCCGTTTTAGTGTAAAGTACTAACAAACAAACATACAAAAAATCTAATATTTCCTCTTTATAATATTAAGTTTAGACTAGCGACATCTGCCCGCGACTTCGTCCGCGTTAAGGGGACTACATGACCTAAATGAAAATTTATAATGCCTAAAAATATAGTAACCAAAATCAGAAAAATATATGATATTCTTCTGGATATATGCTAGTTAGGTAGTGTATTGAAAATATAATACAATTAATTTGATATGATAGAAAAAAATCACGAAGTTACCTCTAAAAAAATATTTTAACGATTAAAAACCATATTAATATACATGCAAACATTCAGACTTTTTGTCAGACTATTCTACAAGTAACATACTAACGTAATAGTGTTTAAATTTTTTAGTCCAATGAATAGATTTTTTGTAAATCCATAATTGCTTCATATTTTACAATAAATTACCAGCGTTGTGTCGACGCGCGTCTCTTTCTTTTCTATGCAATCCGACGGTGACCGCGCTTTAGCTCTTGTAAGACTCTTAAAGAAACAATTGTACCCCTATAAAATATTAATCAAGCATAATTGTGACCAGAAAAATCAACAACAAGCACTGTTTACATGTGACGACATTTGTGACGTTGTTGTTTCATCTGCGAAAAAAAGATGAAAATAGCCTGAATTAAATGGAGTCCCAATAGAATCAGCGCAATGTCATCTAACACATGAAAACAAATGAATGCGCCATAAACAGTGCGTGGTACGCGTGCGACCCACTTACGCACCTATCTCGACAATTAATGTAATTAGATTCAAACAACATGTGTTATCTGTTAAGGCGGTGTCCTGACTTGCGAATAATTTCATGATGGAGATAGAATTGTTATTAATTACTAGCTGCGTCCCACGGTACGAAATATACTTTACGACCTATTCTCAGACCTACTAAATATACACAAAAAAAAAAAAACATAAAAATCGGTCAAGCCGTTTCGGAGGAGTTCGATAACAAACACTGTGACACGAGATTTTTATAGATTAGGTAAGAGGGACATGCCAGTCTAGATGCCAGATAGATTGTATTTCCCAACTTTCATTGAAAGATAAATATAATATATTGTAGCAATATTCCGTTCTTTTAATTTGTCGTCCTACTGCGAAAGAACATTGAAAGCTTTTCTCCTAGCAAACTTCTTTATTTTGAGCGATTTCTGACCATTCTAAACTTAAAAATACTTTTTTACAAAAAAACAACCGACTTCCAAAAAAAACACTAAAAGACGTGAAAAATAACTTTAATTTCGGAAGTCGGTGCCTTTGGTTTTGTATTTTCGTGTTTGGCCACCGACTTCCGAAATTAAAGTTATTTTTCACGTCTTTTAGTGTTTTTTTTGGAAGTCGGTTGTTTTTTTGTAAAAAAGTTTTTATTTTTCACTTTTTAGTTGCGGTACCTACCCCACACAAATTCGTATACCACTACTTGGTGTGTAAATAACAGTGACAGGAAATTATTAACACATCATCCATATAAACTAAGTGGAAAAAATCTGCAGTATTAAGGATAACTCAAAAACTACTGGTCAGACCTTGATCAAATTTAAATGGGATAACATGTGAATCACCACCTATCAAATAAAAAAAGAATCGTCTAAATCGGTTCACCCAGAAAAAAGTTATGAGCTAACACACATAAAAAATTAAAAAAAAAAAAAAAAACATACAGACGAATTGAGAACCTCCTCCTTTTTGTGAAGTCGGTTCAAAATAAATTAAAATCATCATCAAAACTCCCTCGCATAGAGAGGACCCCTTTTTCCCAGCAGTACGAACATTATAGGATTATTATGCTATTTTTAATTTTTATGCATCAACAAAATTGTATTTTTTCGCAAAAAAACACGAGGAACGTTTTGTAGTCCCAAAACTATTCCGAAGACATTAATGAGCTGCATCTCAGTGTCATCACATCATAATCAATTACATACTAGTTTTCGCTTGTAAACAAATCATTACAATAGGAACATGAGTTTAACAAAACACAATCAATGTGAAGTCATCAGTAGCATTAAGTAGCACTACACGTAATCAACATGTACTCATGTAAAGTACTTATGTTTTAGTACCTAATACTTGTAGCTTGTTATCACAAATAACACACTGTGCTGAGTATTTCTAAAACATATGTTCTTTGTAAGTGTTTCACGTGAATTTGTAGGTGGAGGGAATTAATTAGTATTTTTGAGAGGTAGGTAGGTGATTTAAGTTAAATATGACAATAGTGCGTCGTTACCTTAGTGGTCACAAGCGCTACTACTGCTGAGCACGAGGTTCTGAGTACGATTCCCGGTTTGGGCAAAATGTTATTGGGTTATTCCATCTGGAATTTCTCAGTAGCACCCCGGAGTCAGGATTTGTGTCCGGTTGATGGCAATATTCCCTCCATCATTCCCTCTCATAGAGGGGAGGCCTGTGTCCCAGCAGTGGGAACATTATAGGCTGATTATCCTTGATGACAATAGGCTCGCCCCCTATTACATGGGACTTAAACATAACTGGCGAAATGTGGGTGTACAATAGGTACACCTCTGCCTTCAGGGAACACTGATGTAATGTTAAATATGTTATGATAATACTGTCCTTTCAAGGGAGCAGATTCTATTGATTCTTAACTAAAAATGTTGCCATCTTCTACTAAAAGGCACAGCAAGAAAAAGAAAAAAAAATGTTAACCAATTCGTTGTCATGTCGTTTGTTTTCAGATCTATTAAATTTCGCCACTCATTTTTTGTCTCTATTAGTATTTTGTTCTATGTTAGTGGGCTTGCAAAAACAGTAGCAGTAAAACGTTAATACTATCGTTGACATAGATCGATTTATCTCAGCCGGAAGACATCCACTGCTGGGAATAGGCTCTCCCCAAATAACGGCATAACGGCTGGTTAATCAGTCGCCGCATCAAGCGAGTAACAATTAAGATCCTTCATAGTATTTTTCATTAAATAAAAAAGCGGCCAAGTGCGAGTCGGACGCACACGAAGGGTTCCCGTCATACGAAAAAAGAACTTGAATAGAATAAAAACACGTTTCTGGTATGGGGCCCCTTTTAATTTTTAACTTTTTTATAGTTTTTTTTAATTTTGTTATAGTGGCCATTGTAACAGACTGCGTAAATTTCAAGTGTATACCTATTACGACTCAAAATATACAGACCTGGGACAAACGGACGGACGGACAGCAGAGCCTTAGTAAGTAGTTGGTAGGGTCCCATTGGCACCCTTTGGGTACGGAACCCTAAAAAGAACTTTATAAGTAGGTAAAGTTTCATATCACAATGACAATCTGACGCTTAACCGTATTTAAATAATATGTCCTGCTCCACAAGGGCGCATAAACTAATTGATTAGCATTTGAATCTACTGTTGGAGTTGCTGAAGATTGTAAAAACTATCTTTGCATTGTATAAATTCAATCTTATACTATTGTATAATTGCATAGCACATGTGTGAGTACTATGTACCATAAAGCTACCATTTACTAGGTTTTTGTTTCATTGACTTGAATGGCGGCTGAGAGTATGTCATGCTCACTCAAATGTCTCGTGTGTGTTGGATCATTAAGTTCCTTTCAAAATGGTTGAGCTGAATGGTGCTAATCCATACGTCATGTTCGTGAACGGGCGCCGTCAGTGAGGACTGGTCATGTCTTTTTCTATTTTGTAACCATATTTTGATTTAAAAGAGTGTCCATGGAGTTTCTTGCCCGTTCTTCTCCATATGTACCTACTATGCTTTGGAAGGGCAACTAGCTTCATCTTTCTAACTGACCGACCCCTTGACAATCCAAAAGTGCCTGTAATTAGTTTATTTAAAATAAATGCTTTGAATTTGAGTTTGAGTTTATGTAAATTCTAGTTTACATGTCCGACAGCAGTTGATAAGTGCCCGCCCATCGTTCGCTGTAAGTCAAGTGTATCACGACACTGATAGATAACAATGTTTACAAGCATTTTAATACTTTCAGTAGCGACACGCAATGGATAAGAAACATTTTAGTTAGAAATAAAAAATGCTTTTGGATTTTGAACTTAATCCTGATGATATAAGACTTCAATTTCTATTGCAACTGTTACAAAATATTTATGATAGTTCTCTGTCATTCTAAAATTGACTTTATTTCAATTTTATTAGGCCATATATTTGTATAGATTGTTTTGTTTGATAATAGTTATTGTATAACAATGTTCACTGCGTTTATTTGTACAGTGGCAACTCCACAATGTATGAAGATTTTGCTAATTATAGCGGCATATTTGTGATCGTAAGCACTTGAATGAAGATGGAATTAATTATAGTTCTGTTATGTAACCATTTGATTGTTGAATTACGTTTTATTGTTCCCGCAGACATTTTATCTCCATTCGGGGATTTTATTATTAGCAACATTGTACAGAAAGTAATAGTTTCTAGAATATACAGTTGCTTATTATGAAGTTTCAAGTGTACTTAATGTATAAGATTCGTAAATGATCAAAGAAAGAACTGGATAAAACCGGGAACTGTACTACAACCAGGGCCATAGCCAGGGCCATGGCGCTATAATATCGCTGCGGGGTACCGCTAAGCTTAAAGCAATAAAAATAGCTAAAATAGGAGATTGCATACTCATTACTCATAGCGCTCCCAGACTTAACAATTTAACACCCAACTAGATTTTCTACAAAAAAATATCGTATCACAGCAAGTTGGTTGGAAATGCTAGTAAATTAATAGGTAGTCAATCAAATGAAGGGTCTGACTTACATAAGCGGCGGTACCCCGCCGCGACATTATAGCACCATTTCAACGAGCAAACCTCATCGTGCCATCCATCAATTTCTATACCTAATTAAAATATATGGTGTTACTCAATCGAATTTGTTGGCTCAAAGATAGGCATTATTTTTGACTTTTTAAATATTCGCTTTTCTTTTTAGCGTTGGGGGTTTTCTAAATTTTTAATTGAATTTTTTAAGAACACGTCTACGTCAATGGCCTATTGCCACTTCAGACAGAGGGTCTAGTAAAGTAACATTCTATCAGCTATAAAGATGATGAAAAGTCCAAAATGTATTGGATAGACATAAGCTACCGAAAAGCTTTGAAAGTGATTGCCACTAGTCGAGGCTCTCAGCATGCTTATCCGATGTCGATATAGCTCACAACTACGTCGACTATTTTCTCCAATACAAGTAAAGTTAACTCACCGATGTCCCTCTCCTGGTGCTTGCACTGCGGCCGCAGCCCCAGCACGATGTGGCACACCTCGAACACCAGCTCTAGGAAGGGCGTCACCAGCGTGTCTGCACTCTCCACGCTCCATATGAGGAAGTCTTCCAGAGTGAGCGCCATGTCGTTGGCTATTAGACCTTCGTTCTCTTGTTGTTCTTCTTCTTCTTCTTGCTGTTGCTGCTGTTGTTGTTGCTAGAAAAAGAAGAAAAACGATTTGCATTTGGAGACTTTAACTACATCAGCCCTACAAAAAAAAAACCGGTCAAGTGCGTGTCTGACCACGCACAATGACGGGTTCCGCAGTTGAGAAGAATTGATCCCAAGAACAAACCTAAAGTTGTACTTGAAAAAAAAATTTTTTTTCGTAATTGAATATTGGACCTAAGTTGACATTAGATTATATTTTTTATGCTTAAATAATTGAATATTTGACAATTTTGTATGTAACTCCTACTTAAATATTTCTATATGAATTAATTATGTAATCAATCAATTTGATTAATTTGTTTATGTCAGCATTGTCAAGTTTAATTAATGTAGTTATTATTATTTTTTAAATTCTAAACTTAAATTAATATTTGCACACCATGACAGTATGGTAAACATGTTAGCATAACTCTATGTACTATAACACCTTGCATGCATTGTTTCTTTATATTGTATGTACACACATGTTTGAGCAAATAAAGTAATCTGAATCTGAATCATACATCAATATAAGTACGTCACGATCAAGTTTGTAATCGCATTTTTTTTTGTGGTAAATTACAATTTAACGATTTTCAGACGTTCTCCTTTACTTGTGAGACCTTGCTTCTTGCAAAATTTAATGATTCTAGGTAACGTCCCGTTTTTTTTTCCTTTGTGGTACGGAACCCTAAATGTTGAAAACTGAGTAATCATTTCAGATACGACATACGTTCTGTCGTATACCTCATCCTGACATTAGAGAAAAAGTCTTGGAAAGGATGCTAGACGACAACATCAAAAATCAGCCAAGTGCAAGTCGGAATCGCGCACGAAGGGTTCCCTACCCTTATTTATAAAAATGGCAAAAAAATCACGTTTGTTGTATGAATTAAATTTAAAAAACCCTTAAATATTTATTTTATTCTGTTTTTTAGTATGTGTTGTTATATCGGCAACAGAAATACATCATCTGCAAAAATTTCAACTCTCTAACTATCACGGTTCACGAGATACAGCCTGGTGACTAGTGGTGACGGACGGACAGACAAACGGACGGACGGACAGCGGAGTCTTAGTAATAGGGTCCCGTTTTACCCTTTAGGTACGGAACCCTAAAAAGGAGACTAGGTATAAGTGGATGGCTACCCATTCGAAATTAATCAAAATCGTCATAATCGGTATCCTATTTGAAAAAACTGTATAATGTTATAACTGCGTATTGTTTCGGCCTGTTTTTTTTACTTAGGCCAATAGCATGACGAAAATTGCATTTACAAAAGCCTTTTTTACTTATGTTCTACAAATAAAGGCTAACGTGAAATTAAACATAGTTTACCATTTTTGATATGACACTAAGAACTCACCTCCTTCAGAACATTTAGCTCCTCCTTATTACCACCATTAGGGCCCAGTTGAAACACTGGCTTCCTTCCATTCTTGGGCACAGTCACCAGCTTCTCCCTCAAGTTGACCAGGATCACTTCGGGGTCGAACCCTTTCTCCAGGGCTTCGGAGTCGTTGCTGTCCGAAGGTGTGGAGGCCCGGGAGCTCTGGTTCTTCAAGTTCTCGTTGGCAACCGTGCAGAGGATGCCCACCATGTCGATGAGTTCCTTCTTGTTGAGGACGCCGTCGCTGTCCAGGTCGAAGATCTTGAAGCAGACTGGAAGAGGGTGGTAATTATTATAAAAAAAGCTTTCAAGATATATAGCCGTGAATTCCAATGAGTTATTTACGGCAATGCAAATCGGTTAGGAGGTCCACGTTCAATAAAAGACATTTAACAAGTTGTTATTAAGGATTTGGATGTGATTAAAAAGGGTATATTCAGACTCCTTTTTAATTTTGACAACTTTAATGCCTCATCATTTTCTTGACATAGATTTAAACTGTGTGAAGAAATATAAAAAATTGGCGGTCAATAAAAAAGGTTTATTTATGAAGATCCTTATTTGACATAACATATAATAAAGTCATAATGAGTCAATCTATCAATGCTAATTAATCACTATCTACAGCTGATTGGCTTCCCCAATTGGATCACGTTATCATAGTAAACAGTTTGTTTCTTGATAAACTTACTTATAATATATTAATCATATAGCATGACCTATGTACATATACGAGGGCTGCACTAAAAGTATCGGGAATGGAATATTTCCACTGTTCCTGTCATATTAAAATCTTTTTAATTGAAAACTCTTTGGTTTTAAAAATCGAATACCATTTATTTATTTAAAAAAAGATTCTCGGTCTTGTCACAAGGTTTTGTCAAACTTGTTTAGTCGTTGAGAAAATGGAATTGACTCGAGAAAATTCAAGAGTGATGATTTATTATGACTTTCGAAGTGGTTTAACACAAAAACAGTGTGTTGACCGGATGATTTCTGCATTTGGTGATGAAGCCCCATCCAAAACCACTATTTATCGCTGGTTTGCTGAATTTCAACGTGGACGTGTCAAGCTCAGTGATGATCCCCGTCAAGGTCGTCCAAAAACTGCAGTCACCCAAGAAAACGTTGATGCTGTGCGTAAGCTGATTGAGGAAGATTGACAAGTGACATACCGCGAAATTCAGGCAACTTTAGACATTGGCATGAGTCAAATACAAATAATCTTGCATGAACAATTAGGTGTAAAAAAGTTGTTTAACCGATGGATACCGCATTCGCTCTGTGAAGAGCAAAAAGCGGCTCGCGTTACTTGGTGCGTCAGAACTCTCGAAAGATTCCACGCAGGATCCTCAAATGCTGTATACAACATCGTTCAAAAATTTTTCGTTCACGGAGTGTTGCAAAAAGAATGGTGGCCACGTTTGTCTCCAAAACCGGCCATGTTACGACTATTCCTCTTGAGGGACAAAGAACGGTTAATGCAGAATGGTATGCTAGCATTTGTTTGCCACAGGTCGTTTCTGAACTCCGTAAAGAGAACTGCAACCGCCGCATCATCCTCCATCACGACAATGCGAGTTCTCACACCGCGCACAGAACAAAAGAGTTTTTAGAGCAAGAAAACATAGAATTATTAGACCATCCGCCGTACAGCCCCGACCTAAGCCCTAATGATTTCTATACTTTCCCTAAAATAAAGAATAAATTGCATGGACAGAGATTTTCATCACCTGAAGAAGCTGTGGACGCCTACAAAACGGCCATTTTGGAGACCCCAACTTCCGAATGGAATGGTTGCTTCAATGATTGGTTCCATCGTATGGAAAAATGTGTCAAATTTCGCGGAGAATACTTCGAAAAGCAATAAATACATTTGTAAATAGTAATGTTGTGTCACTTCCTTGATTCCCGAAATTTTCTGTGCCGCCCTCGTAATCCAGAAATCTGGAAAATTGCCTGCTAAAGAGAAATAAACAAAACAACTACTACAGCGTGCGTATCATGGCCACTATAGAAACGGAATAAAAATTACCGATTGTAGAACGATTTCTACGGCGCGATGTCAAAATTCAAAACAAGAAAAGGGCCATTCTTGTTTTGAATTTTGACATCGTGTTATGAAAGTAATTTGTCTTCTCTTCGTAGAGTAGAGATAGAAAAAAACCGCCCTGAAAATTGAACTCTTCACGACACCTAGCCACACCTCGTTCATTTGCCCGGGACATTTTAGGACTCACAGTTGTAATAATAAGCACATACTATCTCAAACATTGGTGGCCCACTGGTAGCAGCCCCGACTTACGTGCCGTAGGTCATGAGTTCGAACCTAGGCAGGCACTATGTAATTTATTTCATCACCACTGCTCTCAAAACGGTAAAGGAAACCATCGTAAGGAAACCGGCATGTCCTAGAACTAAAAATTCGAAGACATGTGATATCAACCAACCCGCACTGGGCCCGCGTGGTGGATTGCGGTCCATTCCCTTTCACAGAGAGGAGGCCTGTGTCCTAGCAGTGGGAACGTTATAGGCTGATTATGCTTATGGTATCTCAAACACAAACATGACTTGTGGGATTAGTTAAGGTTTCTTTTGAATTTAACGCTTTCTGGTAAAAAAATACGATGACACAGATACCGCTTCAGAATTATCACAATATTTCAGGTCTCTTCTCGGTCAGGTATCTTCTCTCTAGATAAACTTATTTCTGTACTTCCTTATCTATTAATAGTATCGAGAGATAAGGCGCTAGTCGCCCATGTAAATATGCATGTAGCCGCTTTTTGAAGGTTGGGAGGAGTGCAAAATAAGTGCCTGTGCATGGCCAGAACTTTCTATGAGAACATTTCTTTGTTGATGCAATATATACATTCAAGATAAGGCTGAACTTTTAATTATGGCGTTTGACGAAAGCTGACTAACGTAATAAAGTCAGGGAACTTGATCTTAATAAATTAGTCGTTTATCATCGACATATTAAGTCAATTTTCCGTGTTATAGCCATCTCACACAACTGTCAAATAATGACAATTGTGATTCGAATTTAAACTGACAATTTAAGTTGGCAGTCAATTTGTAAATAAATGTATGTAAGTATTTGTATATTAAATATTATTATGTTAAACGAGTTGGGCCTGGAAGGCAGCCACGACACTCGTGGCATCAGTGGTATTAATTTCCCCGACTGTACATGTACATGTCAGATTTACATTGAACACTAACTATTTGATAAGCGACAGCCCCATACTGGGACATTGGATACGCCTACACGCCACTGTGGCGTAGTAATGAATAGTTTGTGTTATTTTGGACGTGATAACGTCTTATAAATCGATGAACGCCGGCTGCACACACTAAAAAGCATGACTCATTGTCACGTTCCGCCTGAGCCGAGAGTGCAAGCGAGAGCGCGGAACAAGCGATAGAGGCCCGATCGGCCTAAGCGTTCGGCTTGTCACGCATCTATCTCTCTTCCACTCCTTATGACGTTATCATTATCACGTAAAATGATCATCCGTAAACCGACTTTACAGACAAGCATTTTTTTCTGGTAGATGTAACAAACTAACACTAGTTTCCAAGTCCTGTGCATACTAACCAAATGGACTATACCTATGGGTCCGACATAAAAGATTTATTTTATTTTTTATTAAACATAAGTTTGCTATGTGGGTGTCGTATCAGTCTCTGATAGTCGTGTGAGTCTCCTTCTAAAGCTCAAGGTGTTATGTTAACGCCAAGTACTATAGAATATTATTAGGTTTGTGCTGCTTCTACACAGGTGGTTACAGATTAAGTGCACCAGCACAGACTTATATTTTATGTGATATTAAATATAATCATGTTTACTTAGGGCAAGCCAGTGGTTACGATACAAGAATGAAGCAGCATAAATAAAAAAATGGCAAGTAATTAGAAAAAAAAAAACTTGCTTTTGTGGGGCATAGTTTTAAGTATACGACTGCTGTAAACTTTTATAAATAAAGAACACCATAAATGGAGGAGAACATGCACGCTGACGTTCAACAGTGCCTTTTATGTGCCTATTTGAAATA
Source organism: Griposia aprilina (assembly GCA_916610205.1). NCBI lineage: Eukaryota > Metazoa > Arthropoda > Insecta > Lepidoptera > Noctuidae > Griposia > Griposia aprilina. The sequence goes on along the minus strand of OU744300.1, from coordinate 21,606,351 downwards.
AATGATTTGACTTTGACTTCATAAATGTCATTAGGTCGCGGGAATCCGCAGATCAACTGGGTAATTGCCTAACACACACACAGTGGCAAAAGATGGCAAAGCCATTCATTTTGAGAGTTCAGCCACATTCATTGTGTTATTCACGTTGCTGACCAGAAGAATTTTTCAAACCTATGAAGCAATGCCTAGGGACTTTCCTTCAACATTCTCGGATTGTGATTGAAGTGTGTTACGCAAATAGGGCGCGGGGGGAGGGGGTTAGGGCATTGTGGCGATGCAGCTTGGGAGAGATCTATGTACACCAGTGGACGTCTTTCGGCTAAATGACGATGATGACGAGACGTCATTAAATGCTAAGATGGCATTCACCCCTAGAGCCTCGAATCTATAATATCAACAGGCATATACGTACACGAATCTCATTGCTGTTCTAATAACCTTTTAAAACATTCAAAACCAAGGTCTATGGAATTCATTATATTCGCAATGATACCGGCTCGGACCAGATAGTGGCGACAATTATTATCTGTGCTGAATTATATTAATATAAATTATCTAATTAAACAGCTGGGACAAGTTGAAACATCAAACAACAGTTGAAGCATCTGCTTACGAGTTATTATCTCTACTATACATTATTTTTATTTTAGAATAGAATAGGCAATTTAACTTCTGCGCAGACATAATTATATTATATTAGTTGTTTCTTGAAAATGTCCTGGACATGATACGAGGGCGACACTGAATGTTTTTAGAACTGGCCACTTGTAAACGATATAATAAGAAAATAAGTTCAAATTTTGAAAATAGAACACTGCCAATATTATTGTGTATGTATTGTATTCATTTTTCATATTTTGTTTACGATTTGGCGGCATTGCGGCAAATCGAAATTTGTCTGTGTCACGTCAGCATGAATTTAACGCGAGAAAATTTTTGTACAATGATTTTTTATGACTTTCGATGTCATTTAAGTCAACAAGAAAGTTATGATATACTTCGATTGGCCTTTCACGATGACAGGTCATTACGCAACAATTGTTTTAGAGGATCGAAAAACAGTTACTGCGGAGTGGTACACTAACAATTGTTTGCCACTTGTCTTGGAAAAAGTTTGGGAGAAACGACCTCGCAGTAGGATCCTCCTTCACCACGACAACGCCTCGTCGCACACCACCAAGCAAACAATCGACTACTTGGCGACGTCAGACGTGGAATTACTGGGTCACCCGCCCTATAGCCCCGACCTCGCACTAAAAAAATAAATAAAAGAAAAACTTCGAGGAAAACGTTTTATGGACGCCGAGGAAGCAGTGGCTGCGTTTCAAAATGCCGTCGATGAGTTGCAAAGTGCTTTTCGCAGTGGTTCCATCGGATGCTGCGATGTATTGATGTGAATGGACACTATTTTGAAAAGATACAATAAAACTCATAACTTGCTAGTTTGTTCAGTTTTTCATTTTCTAAGAACTTTCAGTGTGACCCTCGTACAACAACGTCTAAGGGTTTTGTCGTAGGAAGGTTGTTCCGAGGTAGAGGACATTTTCAAGAACAACCGTAAAGACTATATTAAGAAGATGTGATGCGTGCAAACATGAAGAGACTGGTAATGAAGCGATAAAAGAATACATTATCTGCCGAGCAGTAGCGAAGGGTCCATTTTTGTAAGAGGTAAGCCGAGTACATATCTTATTTGTCTATAGAATACTGACTGTGCCATTTTTTAAAGGAAAGCCGGTAGGATTCGAGTTTTATGGAACCTTCGCCACTTCTACCGAGCATGGTGGGAAAGTCGTCATAAGCAATGCTCATGATGACTGTTCCCGGAAGGAGTCTTATGGAGACCCGCAAGTTCAGCAGTGCGTAATGCAATTCAGATATGGTGATGTGTATTTTATCCATAAATTTCTGACTCGTTTTAACTATGTTTAGATGGCAATGTACTTGATGATTCTTCTGATGATGAGACTTCCAAACTACTACATGATTTCAACATCAAATTTTAATAGTTTGTCCCATTCATTCATACAAATATCGCCTGACTTCCAAGATCCTCCCAACATGACTCCCTAATTGCTCAATAATCCATTTCCCTAATGACTGATTTAATGACGACAATACAAGAACACCTTTCCTCTTGGTATGACACATGTACTGTAGTCCAGTGCCGACGTATAAATATTTATGTTCGTCAGCAACAGGTTATGTCACCTGCACGTCATATGGCGTTTAATTGCTGGCGCAGGTGCAATGTATGCCTAAACGGAGTTCAATTAAGTACCCTAATTGCATATAAGGCGACCATGAGGGCGAAGATCCTAGAAGAAAGAGCGTATGGGGCCACTTGCTCATTCATGAAGATGACATCATCATTCTCCTTTTCCTTCCACACTTCTCTATCAGTCGTTATCTCGGTAGTCCCCCCCTTTCTATCCATATCATCTTCCACACAGTCCATCCATCGTTTCTTTGGTCTTCCCCTACTCTTACAGCCATCCACATTCATACTCAAAACTTTCCTAACATTTTCCTCATTCGGAAAGATAACATCAACTAGGTATATTCTCCGGAAGAAGTAAGTAGGTAAGAAGTAGGTAGGTATAATACATAGACATTTAGCCGGTTATGGATATGATAAGGACCAACCATGAAACAGGGTAGACTTATTGCAAAAGAATTTGAAAGTGTTCCCAAAATAAAAGAGCATAAAAATTGGTTATGTTCCAGAATAGCATGATTATTGAGGCCCACTTGCACCGCCAATCACTAAACACGTTTAGCGATAGACGAGTTTAAAACATAATTCTGTTTCTGTCAATTGTTTGAAGATGACAGACACGGTATGTTTAAAACTCGTCTAACGCTAAACTTGTTTAGTAATTGACGGTGCAAGTGAGTCTTATTTGAGAACGAAATCGGACAAGGGTTTACCGTATGACGTCATATGAATGAAAATCAGATAACAGTATGGAATTCATAATGAAATTATTCTGAAAACGTATACGGGTCGGCTTAATAACTTCATGCTTGAACTATACGACAGTCTGCCCTGATTCGGATACTTTATTGTCTTACGAGGGTTTATTTTGCTCTTGAATCTATAGGTCTAGCATTTTGAATTTAATAAACAGCCGAGCTAATGTAATAGAGTCTATGGCTTACCCAAAGGAAAGTACCTACTAACTAGAAACACCAAGAATTTGCAGTGTCTCATGCCTGAAATAACTCATGACCCGAAATATTGCAATGTTGCATGGCGGCGGAAATTGGTTTAGTCGTAGTACTTCCCCGAAAGAACCCACTGGCAAAAAGCTCTACCACAATACTTAATGCGCTGCCCGTAGGACACCGTAAAAAATTCAGTTTTTTGTCGCACAGTAGGCGTATTGGTACATATTACAAGCCAGAAAAAACATTAAGTGTATTGTCAAATGTTTAAAGAAAAGACTTATTCAAAAATATTTCATAAAAATAAAATAGTATCATGATATAACAATCGTAAAAAAGATTTTTTTTTTTTCTTAGCGTAATTGTCTACATTTGGAGCGATAACTATCATATTTTATGTAATAATTGTAAAGGGAATTCAATCAACTAAAGAAATACCTAAAAAATATTCCACTGAGCCGTGCGTCTATTTTTTTTTAAATTAAAGCTGCAAAGTTACTTTTTTTTTGGTGGTCATTCGATTCAACTAACATCAAACGCATCGCTGTTATGAACCTTATTTGTTGCCGCGATGCGCCATTGTCAATTACCTAAAAATTTGCTTCTTTCCGCGCCTTAATCTTAACCGTCTAGTCAATACCTAAATAAATAAACCTGTCACCACGACCCGCACAAAGACGAATCAACTCACAATAAGTCGGAAGTGTATAAACGAACAAGTGAAGGCTTGACGAGGTAGATAGGACATTGACAGCGCTTTTATTCCGTAGCAGTAAGGGCGGTATTCGTAGTTCAACTGTTACTGATCGATGGTACAGTCGCGTCGTAACTCGCACGTGCTTCGCAAGCGACTCATTTGAAACGCAATTAGTCGCGGCGTGAGAGATGAACAATGCTGAGACGACCTTCGCTTCGTCGCACAGTGGTTCGAAATCGACGCTCCGTGGACATTGAAATCAAAATTTCTTTAGACGAGAAATAAAAATCGGAATGGCTTTATTTCAGTATTATTTATAATATTTGGTAATATGACAGCTATAGACAGCACCATCTCCGAAAAAAAAAAAATTAATATTTTTTTGTATGAAGAAAAACACAAAAGTCGTTTTTTCTCATAACTTAATAAAACTTAAAGCCTGCGGCTTACATGGGGTGTTGTCCTACATGAGGCGATTCCGAAATGCTATAACACGCACACCCATGCGCGCCGCTTCACTCACAGCAGAGTGTTGAATTTCGAGAAATTCAGTTAGAGATTTTTACGTTGATTTATGTGTGATCTTGAAAATATACAAAGTAATTGACTTTAGTTTGCTAATTTGATTAGTTATAATGAGAAATAATGGAATATACAATATAAAAATACTAAAAAAAACACTCAAATTGAGACTCATTTACAATATAAATAGATTTTGCAATCTTTCTTATAATAATTTAATTCGGTGTTAGTAGATACACAGTTTGACTTCTTAATTAACATTAAAAAAAAAAAGTACAAAAACTTATAACTAATACAGAAAAATACTAAGAATAAGCAATTGTATAATTGAGAAATATATAAAATTTACACAAAAACATCAAACATTAAAATTTTGTCTACTGAGTTTCGTCATCGCTATCAAAGAATTCAAAATCAGAATCCATCATACTTGGCACCTCAACAAATTCAATGTTTTCCTTATCCATGGTATCCGGGTCAATTAAAAGAAGAGACTTCATTTCTTCAGTTAAATCATTTCTACTCTTATTTGTCAGTTTAGGTCGAATGCTTGACAAATATGGGTCTGAGGATACGATGAAACCATTAAAGATGTCATGGTTTGTCGCTCTGCGACAAAATTTCCGCGTATGATGTTCCCTGAGTTTTCTAAAATCTTTGTTTCGGGCCTCAGATGCCTCTTCTGATAGCTTTCCTATAGGCAAAATGTTGAAATGTTTTATTATTTCAGCTCCATGCAGCAGAAGTTTGTGGATACTGGAAGGCATGAAATACCAGCCATACAGTTCCACATACAGCTGCGCAGTTTCGTCGAGATAATTGGCAAACAAATCAATATTAATAGACTGTCCTGATGATACAACACGGAGAATAGTTGCGAATTTTTGGATGAGCTCCTGACTCAATCCAGTGATATTTGCAGTCTTCTCAGGACACTGGAAAAAATTTCTAGCCGTGTTGCCATCATTCGTGGTCCCAGCACCTTTATATAAAAAATACTGATATGAGAACATTATAAGATAAGTTTTATAGTATTACACTAACTAAAAAACCCTTTGATATTATACAAAATAAATAAATCAACTAACCTTGTTTTACGATATCCACCAGGAGTCCCATTTCCTCTCGAAATTTTCGCTGTATCGTCTGTTTGCGACTTTTCAAAGCTGCTTTACTAGCTTCATCTCTGGCTTGCCATTTTTTAAAATCTAATCGGTAAGCGATATGCAGCAGGCATTCCATGGATCTGATCCATGCATGCAAAGTCGACAAACCGTACTTGTAAATATCAGATGATACAGATTTCCTAAAATATGAATAAAAAGGTTAAAAGTGTTTTTCAATAAGAAAAAAATAACATACATTTCCAATATTCAACTTACATGTGAATCTTCTCCAAATCATTCATTTCACTTGGTACAGCTTTACAGATGTCACATGTTTGCATAGAGGTTTGTGACAGGTGAGACGTTATTTTGCCATCTATCATGGTCATTAACATTGAATGTTTAACTTGTATATTATTTTCAATGATAGATGGCTTCAATGCTTTAATTTCAGCATCGATCAAACCCATTTCCTCCTTCATGTCCAACTTATTTTCGCTGACAAACTTGAAATAAATTGGTCTGCAAAGCATTGTAGAAGAAGGTTTTGGGTTTTCCCAGACCAAATCCTCACCACACATCAATTGCAAGGGTACAAAAGAGCTCATAAAAACACTAGAGTCGTCTTCATCTGCATTCATGCATTGCTTGTAGTTGCTTTGATTTGACGCACCATCGAAGCCCCATTTGCAGATTAAGATCAGTTCTTTATCTTGCAAATGGTCCAAGTTTAATGTTTTGGCAAGTCGAGTGACAGTGATGTCCAAAATAGCTTGAAGTTTTACTTTAACTCCTCGTTCGGTCACTTCAATATCGCTCTCAGGAGGATAGCATGCCTTCTTGGCATTTAAAACCGAATAATATGATGGGTACAAATCTACACCACTTTCTTTCGCAGTTTCCCTTAAAGTTATATACTGCCACTTCGACAATTTCAAAGAAATAAATATACCCAACGCTTTCTCTGCTGAATACTTGTTAGTAGTTGTCTTGCCTTTCAAAAAATTCTTGATCTGTGCTGCTTTTTCAGGATGCTCGGTAATATATTTTATTAAATCTTTCACGTCCTCATTCTCCTCACCACATCTCACTGCAGTAGCATATGCAAGTTCCTGAGAGTCGTGCGTTAAAAGTTCTTCTATTCTTCTCTTCTTCTGTTTTTGGCATAATTCTGAGAAAGGTTTTCTTGGGCTCCTTTTTAGTGTTGTAGTGCTAACAGTACATGTAGTTACTTTGGACGTGGATGCACCATCATTTATACCACTAGCACTTGAGGTTGAAGGTTCAACAGTATCAGTAACAGAGTCGATTGATACCAATCCAATTTCTTCACTTTGTACAAATCTGTCTTTAATGAAGTTGGGCCATTTGATCTCTTTTTCTAGCCATGTCTCATACTTCTTGACAAATGTATGCATTGTTCGATTACACGATTTCCAATTTCTATGCAAAACACACATATACACTTGACAAAACTGTTTTAATTTTTTTTGTTCTTCTTCAGACAAATTTGTCGCTTTGGTTAGAAGTGCTTCTAACAAAATACTAGGCTGCGAAAAGCAACTTTTTGTTTTCACAAATATGAATATGTCCAAATTTGTATAAAATCCTTCCATGATAATAAGTAAGTACGTAAGCAAGAAGTTAATGTTATAGCGCGAACAGTTGCTGACAAAAACTAATGATTTTGACGATGTTGTCCCTATTTATATAAAAGTACCCTCTTAATCGTATCTTAATTAATAGTAGTTAGTTAAACACTTCGTAAAAATAGCCCTTAACTAATGTATCTTAACTCGTTAACAATATTTGCAACATGCACTAATGAGATGAGACTAAATTACCATCATAAGTTAATTAGCATGCATTAAGCATTGATTTCCTGCTAAACTTGAGATTACGAACAGCTTACATCAAACAATCATTACTATGTAATTATCGTTGCCCATTGGTATGTGCACCTATCCCAAAGATATCAAATAATATAGTATTAAATTCCTTCGAGAAATCCACTGAATTTCTTGAAGTTCATTACTCTGCTCTGAGTGAAGTGGTGAAATAATATATTTCTCAATTATACAATTGCTTATTCTTAGTATTTTTCTGTATTAGTTATAAGTTTTTGTACTTTTTTTTTTTAATGTTAATTAAGAAGTCAAACTGTGTATCTACTAACACCGAATTAAATTATTATAAGAAAGATTGCAAAATCTATTTATATTGTAAATGAGTCTCAATTTGAGTGTTTTTTTTAGTATTTTTATATTGTATATTCCATTATTTCTCATTATAACTAATCAAATTAGCAAACTAAAGTCAATTACTTTGTATATTTTCAAGATCACACATAAATCAACGTAAAAATCTCTAACTGAATTTCTCGAAATTCAACACTCTGCTGTGAGTGAAGCAGCGCGCATGGGTGTGCGTGTTATAGCATTTCGGAATCGCCTCATGTAGGACAACACCCCATGTAAGCCGCAGGCTTTAAGTTTTATTAAGTTATGAGAAAAAACGACTTTTGTGTTTTTCTTCATACAAAAAAATATTAAATATTTTTTTTTTCGGAGATGGTGCTGTCTATAGCTGTCATATTACCAAATATTATAAATAATACTGAAATAAAGCCATTCCGATTTTTATTTCTCGTCTAAAGAAATTTTGATTTCAATGTCCACGGAGCGTCGATTTCGAGCCACTGTGCGTCGCCGGGACATTTTTGACTTCAGTGATGTGCACAATATTACTATGTCCCTTATGATTATGACGCTGGAATTTTTATTCGAGGACTTATTTGAGAGTCAATTTAATACTTATATCAAGTTTAATCGTGATGCGTAGACGCTGTGTTAGCGTCGCGTTTATGCAGCCTATACGTTCAACAACCGCCTACGCCAGATGTGAAGAGTGCCTAATAGTACATAGTCTTCCCAGACAAAAATAAGAGTTGTTTAATTTACCAAAAGAATGATAAGAATTTGACATTGACCGTTGACCTTGACAAGAAGTAGAAGGAAACGTCTCATCAAAGTAAGGTCCGAGACAAATCTTAATTAACTTGACCCCGAAATCGGGTTAAATTGTCTCCACGGTAATAATCTGTGTCGGACCAAATTACGCCAAAATTCTTCCCCTAATTCCGCCAGACCGAATATCGTTGACCGACTTGGAATCATAATAAGAAGACCCGTAATAAGAAATACAAAGATACTAAACATGTGGCGAAGGTAATTGGATTCCATCACCAAGTCGGAAAAGAGTAATTAAATTATTCTGTCTGGATAATTCTGGACAACAACAAAGTGGATGCCACTAGGCTTGTCACCGCTTGTCACATTAATTCAAGATGATTTAATGAGTTAGCAATAAAGGATGTCACCAAAATCTGCCCAAACGAAGTACCGAGGTACACTTTGTGGCATAAAATAGGCTAGATTACTCTGAATAATATTGCATTTATATAATTTTGTTATGGTTACCTGGGGACGAGAATAAAATTACTTTTAACATAATAAAAAGCACGCCATTTTGGAATTCTATCATCGGATTAGGCACAACTACCTTACTTATTTAAAAAATACTGTCAAGTTGACAGCTGTCTGCGGTCGGGTTCAGCCACTGTTGTTTCACGAACGAACTGAATGACATTTAAGAAATAATGTCAACCGGAGTGTCAACCAAATGTAACGCAAATGTACATGCTTGCAAAATAATTGATTATGTAGTTTTAAATTATTTAAGGATTAAAATACTTTTATTTTCGAAGCCTCTCTTTTTGGTGCACGTGTACCTCGAGGTACATGTTTGGGCAAAGTTGTATGGGCTTTTGTTGACCTCCTTTGAAAAGAAAACAATGTTTAATACCTATTGTTCATATTTTACGAAGGCGCGGCGACGACACGATAATCTTGTACCTTGCAACTTTGCGACCTAGGATACATTACTTTTATTCCAAAATTATGCCCTAAGAAGTCAAATCAAGCGTCTGTATTACACAAAAAAACTTTATTCCGAAAACGTTAAAGTTCTAAATACAAAAACTGCTTACTGGGCTTAAAATCAGTTTTTTTATTAAGAACTTGATCTCAATCAGAATAAGGTTTGAAATTTAAAAACTGGCTGAAAGCTTCGATTGAAGTTAAAACTCGTTTTATAATGAGACGGAGGTTGTAGTTTAGAACTATTTGATTGGAACCTCCGTAACTTACACTCCTATCATAATTATTATGTAAGCAAAACAAATAAATAAAGAAGTCTACGAAGGCTGTGCCAACTGCCAACACGGAAGTGTAGCCTGGGCCAGTGACTATGAGGATAGTCGCCGGGAAGTCCGCCGACAATGCTGCATCGCTGACTGCTCTTGACACACTCATCCTGCGAGGAAGTCAGAAGTCGATTTGTATGCTTATGGTGCTACGGACTTTAACTTATGTGTTGGTCATTGGTCTAAGGAATACAACCAGAGCTTATGAATAGATTATACACATAACATAACATAACATCACATCTGTATTCCCCGAAGGGTTAGGCAGAGGTGCACCTATAGCACACCCACATTTCGCCAGAATCGATTTGAATCGATTCTTATATTCGATTTGTTTTTTGGTTTTTTATTTGATTCGGATGGATTTCTAGAATCGACATTTCGTTGAATAGATTATATTACAGTTAAACAACCCTTTAGCTAACTCATGTTATCAGAAGGAGTAAGCTGAATAATGGCTGTATGCACTATGGTACAGTCGCCAGCCGGTCAACTTACATGAAACTGTCACATTTCTCCAAACGATTTTAAACCTTAAAACGTTGGTGTTAAGTTCAAAATCGAATGAGAAAATCTGCCAGTTTGTGGTAATTTGACGTGCTGGCAACTGTACTTAACTTTCCTTTATAGTAAGGGGTGATTGTAAGTTGATTTAATATGAATGAGCAGTTTTGTCGATCGAATAACTTCTATACACAATGTCACAAATTTGTCAAGGTATTTTCTATGGAATTTTGTTAAATACCTGCCCCTATAGAGTGTATGAAAAGTCAGAGTCCAGCTTTCTTCTTCCGCCTGAAGCACGATGTTCACAGGCTTTTTAACCCAACTGCCAAGTACGTCGCATATCTTTGATGCCAGCTGTCTTTAACAATTCGCCTATGGGAGTTTACTTAAACTTGCTACAAATCGACATTATTCAGTCCAAGACATCAACACGCATATTATAACTTATTATATATGATATTTTTTAAAAGGGTATATTTTTATCAAAGCTTCCCAACGGTGAAAGATTTTTTCAAATCGGTCTAGTAGTTTCGGAGCCTATTCAATGCAAACAAACAAACAATCAAATCTTTCCTCTATAAAATACAGTATAGATGTAATTGGACATTTTGCATAAAGCATGCATAAGCAAAACCTAGTGACGTATGCAAAACGCCTTGATCTAATGACCCGGTGGGGGCAGGCGCAGGCGGTACGAATGAAGTAAACTACGCTTTTTATGTCTCTGTTTATTATGTCAGCTGTGCCAAGGGCCCTTTTTGTTTTACCGTTTTACTTCCGTGCTGATTTAAAATTAGAATAACTACTTTGAATATAGTTAGTGCTTCTTTTTAACAGTTTTCGAAAAAGGAGGAGGTTCTCAATTCGAGCGTAAGTATATTTGTTTTTATGTTTGTTACCTCAGAACCGTTTCCTAGGTGAACCGATTTTGATGATTCTTTTTTGCTTCTCATGTGGTCCCATATAAATTTGATCAAGATCTGACCAGTAGTTTTAGAGTTATCCTTAATAATGCGTATTTTTTCCACTTAGAAAGACACCGACTTCTATTTCAGTTTTTAGTGTTTTTTTTATGTATTTTTTTTTATACTTACTAAGTTTTTTACAAGTAATTGATTTGCTACTAGTGAATGTTTAAAGTAGCGGTGTATAGCTCCATGAATTCATAATATCTATTAGGTCCAATGCTTAGCAGTGGAAGCTTGTGGCACGAATGAATTAATTGATATCCATATGTTTGGCCTTTGACTGTCTCTTAGGCACATTCCCATATTCGGGACACAGTCTTGTCATCTTTCACTATCAATCACTATTTAAATTGCTGTTGACAAATGTATGTATAATTAAAAGGAATTCACTTTTAAGTTTCTTCTTCAGAATGGTTCACTCACGAGCTTGGAACAGCTAACTGGTGCGAGTTATTAAAAATACTACTCATTTATTATTTTTATTTTCGTGTCAACGGCAAACTCAAATCTTGACCTACCAATATATAGTGACCTGAGAGTCTGTCATTTCCCTCGTTTAAATCCTGAAGGGAGGTGGTTATGCATGACAAGTAAGAAAAACTTATAATGCTAATCATTACTACACGTCAGCACTATTGAGTATAAACCTAATTGGGACAAGTTTCCCCTTCGTGGAATAAACTCTTACGCAAAGTACGTCATTTAGTATTTTTGATTTCCTTCCTTCCCGCTTTTTAGAGGTTTATTACTAAGCCTCAAAGGTATGACAAAACAAAATGTCCAAACACGTTCGTATTACGATTTTCTGATCTCAAAAACTGCTGCGTCCATTATGTTATTATCACTGTTGCAACCACTTTACATGTTTTTATGGAAGATTTTGGTGCAAAACTAAATTTTCTCTTACAAAAACTTTATAGGAACCTAATTGAAGTTCCAAAACACTGCATTTATATGTAGAGTTGACTAGCTTCCGCCCGCGGCTCGCGCCCGCGTATTATGTCGATAAAAAGTAGCCTATGTCTGTCTGTTTGTAAAATTTGGTACGAGGATAGTTTGAACCCTAGGGAAGGCCTTAGGGTTCAAATTATCCCCATACCAAATTTTATCAAAATGGATGCAGCCATTTCGGAGATTAGCCGGAACAAACAGACACACAGACAACAATTAGAAAGAAAGATTTATTTGCTAAAAGGGACATTTTGACATTACAAACAGACACTTAAATTTGTATGAATGTATGGCTGAAGAATGACGTAATAAGGCAACGTTGCGGTTTATAAGAAGATGTAGTGACAAAAACTGAAAAGAGTATGTTTACATGGTTTGGTTTTGTTGAGAGGATGAATGAAAAGCGACTAGCAAAAAGTATTTACCAAGCAGATGTGACTGGAAACGCCGGGAGGGGTCGCCCAGGAACGACATAATATATGTGACCTTATTGGTGATGTTGTTCATAAAGGTCAGGTGCTTAGTACAACCGGCGTGTATGACCAGGTGTATGAACTTAAACGAAGCAAAAGGAGTATGTAAGGGTCGTAGCAGGTGGTGTTCTGTAGTTTCTGCATTCTCCATGGGAAGAAGGCGTGAGTTTATGTATGTTGATGAGTTTTAAGTATGTTTCGATACCAGTTTAATTAACACCAGAAGTCTAGGCTAGGAAAATAGTTTATGAAAGATATAAAAATAATCTGTAAAGTTTTCACAAACATGTGACATACTGATGACATCATTCTTGGAAATCCGATGTAAGTATATTTAATGTAGCTCAAACTGTAGCTGGCTATTGATTTTCCACCACATGAATAAATTATTACCCCGTTTTACCGATCGTTATGCGAGGCAAAGCTACAGACACTTGTCTTTAATTTCATAACGACACAACGTAAACAAGAGATAGCCATTTAGAGTGTTAATTAAATATTATCGTCATTAACATTGAACTTCAAAGATATGGTGCATTATGAAAGCCAGTATGTATGATGTTCATTTGATCGTATAAAAAAAAAAAAATGTTTATTGCAATTACATAAAATGCTTTACACACGTGAGTTGGAGATCACCTTTTAAGCAAGAGGATGCTTGTGTTAGGAGACTCCGCCCCTCCACTTAACATTAAAAAGGCAATAGTACGTAGTACGTACGTGCGTGGTAGTATAGTACGTTTGAAATCATTTCCATATAACTCATCATGGTTAAGGGGGAAGCGCCAGCCTGCTGATCATCAATACAACACTGTAAGTATAAATAATCCCATTGAATGGCTATTTAAATAGTGATTCAATGGGATTTTATGAACTTGAGGGTTCTATTGATAATTTTAATGATTATAATTCTGTAAATACATACTTGTTACGGTCGCTAATCATATTTTGTTCAACATACAACCTGACACTGACCTGCAAAATGCAAAAACGTAAGATTTTTATTTTAATATTATTATTTTAGATGGGTTTGTTCTTGACTCTAGTCTAGGTCAGAGATGACAGAGACAAAGTCGAAGATGGAGTGAGCTTTCCCAGAAGAAGCCTGTTCACTCTCACTTTGAAGAGATTTGGGTTGTATGCGGTCGCAAACACAGACGCAGGTAGAGAATTCCACTCTTTTGCTGTGCGCATTATAAAAGACATTTGGAAGCGCTAAGTGCGAATTGGTGGAATAGCAACTAGGTAGGGATGGTAACTTGCAGTGCGCCTAGATGTCCGATGAGTCGTGGAGTTCTTGGGCACACTCACCGAAGTACAATCTGTAGAAGACCGACTAGCAGGCAACCTTGCGGCGATGAGCCAAGCTGTGAAGCTTGGCATCCACCAGTTTTATGTCGCCAATGGGTCTCTTAGCTCTGCGTTCGACTGAGTCAAGCGCGGCAATTTGGTATTTAACAGATTTTCGCGGACTACCTGGCGCTTCCCCCTTAATCAAACTTGATTGATGATGTGATTATATGGCATCGACATTATGGTCATCATCATTCTGAGATAATCTACTGCTGTTGATAGGTCATTACCTATAGTAGGTTGACGTTTTAATAACATCAAATCATTTTCCATTAGGATGACAAGTGGAGTATACAGATGGGATATTGATAGTTGGGATATTGAGCTCCTTCATAAAGAGCTCTTGATTAAAACCGGGTTGATGATATTGAAACGATCGAAGGAAAAACCTAGGTAGGTATGATCAATGCAGAAAGGGGTTCAAACCTTTGTGGCACATCCGACCCGCCGCCAAACTTATACAAACAAAAAGTATCACGTTCCCGATATATTTGGAGCTAAAGATCGCCATATGAGAACTATGAAAATCATTAAAAATGCAGTAATTACGTGTGTATCACTTACGCATTCCATTGTATTCAAATAATAGTTCCCAGGTTGATTTTACTATGTATAAGAAAACAGTATAAACACTTGCAACTTTAAAAAAAAAACAAAATGGCGGCGGGTGGATATGCCAGCTTCTATAGAAAAATGTTCAAACCCCTTTTAGAATAACAATGATCATTCAAACAAGATTGATTAATAAAACTGCTTGTAAATACGTGTATTTTTGGGTTTTTTACTAGTTAGGGCAGTTCCGAAACAAACGGGTTTACTGAATGATAATGAACATAATCTGTGTCATGAAAAAATATATCAGCAAAACCCTGCATTTTTTATAAACAGGTGACGGAATAACATACATTATCGCTACCCGTTTTCTACAATGTATAATAACATATTCATATTGTATTATTTACTTTTAAGTTACTTTTTATCGTGAACCGGCGCGGGCGCAGACTTTCGTGGAGCGAGATGAGGAAAGAACCACGCGAACGAACAGGTTTCTTACCGATGCAATATTATGTCTTCGCTTATTTGCGGTGAAAAGGTTCGTTAACATACGTAATACATTAAAAGGGTCGCCATTAAAAGAGTTATTTATGGTATCAAGCTCCTGAAGGACTTGTTGGTTTTTTTTTTGTTTTAAGGACCAAAAAGTTAGGAACGTCAAGATATTAGGCTTGACAGAATTCTGAAATTTTTGGGGCCCTAAAATGATATATGCATTAATTTGATGGTAGGTTTGAAAAGTTTCGGCATATTTCAGCCACCAATCATCATTACCATCAATCATGAACTATGTTTTAGAGCGTGGAGGTGAGAAAAGGCCTTGATCAGCTCACGATAGCCTGTAAGACCTAACGGGGACGTATTGCCCAAAGCTTCATGGCCTTTTCTGCCGATTGTTTGTGCCCGACAAATACATCGGACACCGTCAGAGCCGCCGCGCCGCACACTGGTCCCAAATGATAAAAAAGGGGACATTAAGAAATTTTTGACAAAAGGTCAACCGATTCAGCTTATTTTTTTTTTGTAGACAGCTGATGCAATTACAAATCACTTTTGTACATTGAGTTTTTGCCAAAAAAAGCCGTATTTTCAGAGAAAAAAAATATTCAAATATTTTTTGTATGAAAAAATCCTAATTTTGTCTTTATCTTCCAAGATTCAAACGTATTCAAAATAAAACTTAGCGCAGCTTGTAGAGGGGCTAACTGCTCACTACTTTGTCATAGACACTCTTCTGCGATTTTGTGCTCCTTTTGAGTTACAGGCACTTTAAATATTTTTTGTATGAAAAAATCCTAATTTTGTCTTTATCTTCCAAGATTCAAACGTATTCAAAATAAAACTTAGCGCAGCTTGTAGAGGGGTTAATTGTTCATCACTTTGCCATAGACACTCAATTGCGATTTTGTGCTCCTTTTCAGTTACAGGCACTTTAAATTTTTCGTTGTCGGATGAGCTTTACTAGTTTTTTGTAGACAGCTGATACAATTACAAGTAACTTTTAAAGATGTATTTTTTGTTAAATAAGCCGTATTTTCAGAGTTAAAAAATTAATTCAGGCGGATTAGAAATAATCTTGTTAAAGATAGACTAAGATGTAATAACATTTTCTTCATTAATAAGTAACTCTTATAAATGTCTTTCTATTAAAAAAAGACTTATTTTAAATATATCAAATAAACAACTTGGATATCTCAAAACGTGTACAGACATGTTCAGGTACAGGTAATTTATTGTGTGACTCATATTCAGATTATAAGCATTTTTTGGTAATGAGTCATTGCTTAATTAGCCGATTACTTACAATTTGGGCTATATTTGGTCATCTAACGCTAGTGAATGCGTCGGAAACGCTGAATGATAAAAAGGTAAGACGAAGTGTGACGGAGTGTCTATGACAAAGTAGTGAGCAATTAGCATCTCTACAAGCTGCTTTAAGTTTTATTTTGAATACGTTTGAATCTTGGAAGATAAAGACAAAATTAGGATTTTTTCATACAAAAAATATTTAAAGTGCATGTAACTCAAAAGGAGCACAAAATCGCAGAAGAGTGTCTATGACAAAGTGGTGAGCAATTAGCTCTTCTACAAGCTGCGCTAAGTTTTATTTTGAATACGTTTGAATCTTGGAAGATAAAGAGAAAATTAGGATTTTTTCATACAAAAAATATTTAAAGTGCCTGTAACTCAAAAGGAGCACAAAATCGCAGAAGAGTGTCTATGACAAAGTGGTGAGCAATTAGCACCTCTACAAGCTGCGCTAAGTTTTATTTTGAATACGTTTGAATCTTGGAAGATAAAGACAAAATTAGGATTTCTTTCATACAAAAAATATTTCAATATTTTTTTTCTCTGAAAATACGGCTTATTTGGCAAAAACTCAATCTATAAAAGTGATTTGTAATTGCATCAGCTGTCTACAAAAAAAAAATCAGCCGAATCCGTTGACCTTCTGTCAAAAATTTCTTAATGTCCACTTTTTTATCATTCGGGACCAGTGTGCGCCGGCACAGTCTGTTTACACAATCCAAAACTGTAGCCAGAGCCGAATCCCCAGTCTGTCGTACTTTAAAGTAGCTAAATGCCCTTCTGACAGCTAACCCTGAATGTGATGTGTTTGCGAATGAATGGAGTAAAAGTCTATGTCTGGTGTTCTGTGAGAAAAAGTATGCTAGGGAGTCCACTGATCCATGGTACTTTCAAATTAAATTATATATTTATACAACATAATTATTGTCAACGTAATAAATGTTTTTATGTTAATTAATTTAATTGGTGTTGTACCGTTTTAATTAACTATAAATAAATAAATAAACAAACCATGTTGTTTTAGAAGACATAATACTGATGAAATACTGGTAAAATCATAAGCACGTGACAATGACACTGTTCTACTATTTCTCTGGCAAAAAACGTGCAATAACACAAAGGGCAGAGTCCTAAGTGTACGTAGGCTCCGAACTATTGCTGTTTTATTATGCGGAGCTTGTCCTTTAATATAAGAACAGCTATCTAGCAGCCCTGAATTTCAAATAACTTCTCGGCAACCTAGGCGCGAAAGCTCTATCTTTGGCTGTTTTCTTGCTCTGTTATCTTATCACAAAGTCTAATCCCCGCAGGGTTAGTCAGAGGTGTACTTTTTTTCGTTCAAAAGGCACCCGACCTCTGGGGACGGACGTCGGGGAGTGTGGGATTTATACCTCACTAAAACCACCCCGGTGATCAACATCAGCACATAGGGGGGGGTCCTCGTTCCTCCTAAAATACCAAGGTCTAGACCTAGTGATAAGTGTATCAGGTTTCAGATTTAGTAACCGAAAATATGGTATTTAAAAAAGGCGCAAGCAGTCTTGACTCTTAAGTTCCCTACTCCCTGTAATCCCCAATGCATTTTTGTATGAAGCACTTGAATCAATATTAATCAGGTTGTTTTGTTGTACTGTTTATAGTCTATGTCTCGATGACTTCGATAAATTAACAATGGCGGGAAGGCAATGCCGATAAATTGAACGCATTTGGAAAGTTACGGTACACAATGGAACAATTAAATACAAAAGTTCAAAATGTTCAAATAATTGGTAAGTAGGTACAGTTGTCGCAAACGTGATGGCTTGGCAGGAATTGGAATTACCTGTACCTAAGGTCGGTTTCCTATACAGATGGGAAGCTAGGTACACAAGAACATTTATTTTGTCATAAATAGGTTACTTGTAAATTTATATACATACTAGCTTTTGCCCACAGCTTCGCCCGCCTCGATGTCGGAAACTATCCCACGGGCACGTACTACCGGGATAAAAAGTATCCTACGTGTTAATCCAGGTTCTAAACTATCTGTGTTCCAAATTCTATCCTAATCCTTTCAGTAGTTTTTGCGTGAAAGAGTAACAAACATCCATCCATCCATCCATCCATCCATCCATCCATCCTCACAAACATTCACATTTATAAGATTAGTAGGATAGGATTACCGAACATGACTTCCTCATCAACCAAAATGGAACCGTGGCTTAGGCCCATTTTCACCGACAATCACTAAACACGTTTAGCGCTAAACGAGTTTAAAATATAATTCTGTTTCTGTCAAATGTTTGAAGATGACAGAGACAGAATTATGTTTAGAAAACTCTTTTAACATTAAACGTGTTCAGTGATTGGCGGCGCAAGTGTGTCTTAATAGTACAAGACCACTGTGACAATCAAGTTTGTTCTGTAAGTACGGTTCCTGACACGATATCAAAATCCCATCGAATTTGTGGATTTAATAACCCATTTTTCCAGAACCCTCAAAAGAAAACAGCATCAAATTCTACTCACACTTCAGCCTCTCAGTCCTGGGCCCCCTGCAAGCCGCACTGAGCCCACAGCACAGCTCCTTGAAGTCCACATGTCCGTCCCTGTTCTCATCAAAGGCTAGGAAGACCCCAGCAACCGCGGCAGCTGGTAGTGGTGGTGACAAGAGTGGTGATAGGCTCTCAGCGTCTAACTGGCCGGTGGGGGCTGCGTTGCGGAGCGTCCAGAAACATTTCTCTAGCTCTATTATATCCTGGAAAGGGATTGGAAGTTAGTACAAAAGTTGAAACGGTAAATAAGGTTTTTTTCATTACTTAGATTAACAATAGAACAAGCAGCCTTCACCGCTTGTTTACTTCCACTGAATCGATTTCAACGTAATTCTGCAGAGCTATTGATTCGGCAGAATTTACTACAAACATTTGAAAGTGAGCATATCGTTATAGCGTACCCGGTATTATTGTTAACGAGCCGTGTAATAATATTGTTTTGGTCTGCACGCCAATTCCGTATAAGGAAACACAAAATATGCGTGTATGTAATGTTATCAAATGCGGTATAGATTTCATTTCATATCAATCGGGTAGGATAACCTATTCAAAACCATTTCAGGGTTTTATTTTAGTTTGAATTATGTTTTCTAGAAAATATTGGTAAGTTTTAAACTACGTTCGTTAATTTTCTTAAACATTTTGCTCGTTCCTTTCAGCGTTTTTCCCTAGGACCTATTTATAGTTCAGAATGTGTAGACCACCACTGGCTTCAAAAGAAAAATCAACCTGTATATCTAATTTCTAGGTTAAGGCGGTACCCCGACTAAAACCTTGCCATAGTGCGTTATTCAGAGGCTATTAACTCATTCACTATGGGTAATAAATTACATCTAAAAGCACATTATTAATGTTCGATATCCTATCATCACATTGCACGTTCTTATTTGTTTGTATGTGTTATAAATACATTTAAAATCTCCTTGTAAAAAAGTAACAAAAATTATTGATTGCATGCATCTTTTGCTAAAGGTGACGTTCTATTAATATGTGGATTACACTTATGGATAAATAATTTAAAAATCTAAATAATTCACGTTTTACTTTATTTCAAAACGTCGTCGTCACAACGTGAATTTTATATTAAATGAGCGTGCGCAGGGAACGATACAGAGCGAGACTCAGCAACGGAACAGAGAAGGACCAAACGGTCAAGGTCGTTTGGTCGGGGAAGCGCCTTAATCGACTGTAACAAATTATATCAATCATAATAATATTATCTAACGAGTCAGTTTTCCTTTGACATGTAAATAGTTAAGGAAAAGTCGCTGTCTTGTGTTTATGTAATAAGTTTCGTACATGAATTGCTGATGTCTGAAGTTTTCTTATTAATGTCACCCTGGCACGGAAAATTATAGTTTCCACAATGTTAGCTGTATTCGTGAGCGACCTTGGATAACTTATAACAAGCAAAGTTAGAATTGAAGTAGAGCAAGTTACCAGCGGACTTGGATAGAATTGTAATAATGTGACTTATCTAAAAGCTTAATAGTGCCTGGAGATGATCAATAAGACGGTTGTTATTAATACATTAATTATAGTGCATTATGTACAGGTATCTATATAAAAATAATTTAAAATATTAAGTACATTTGCAGATATAATAATAGATAAGCGAAATGTTAGTATCTTATTCGCGATCTCCTGACTTTGATTATATTATGTAACTTAAAACTTGTTCCCACATTAATAACTTAATGATCTCCTAAAACAGGGATTCCTCTTTCCAAACCTTTTGCTGTGCCCTACAGGGTCCATAATGATCTCAAATTATATAGTTACCACATAAGTACACTTTATGGTACAGCAATAAAGATATTGAGTATTGTTTTTAACGAATCAAAAATCAATTTCGACTAGCCCGTTGACCTGTTGGTCGCAGGCACGACTGCTGGGTTGAATCCCCAGGTCGACCAGTGTTTTTGGGTTTTTCATTGGGAAACAGTATGTCTACAATGTACATAGATACAATACATTCATGCATCACTATAGTTACTTAAGGCGTTTTGATTTGAAACATTTATATAACCTTCTAATTAGGGACCGTCTTCATGATCTTGAAAGTAAAACGCATTAAAAATTATCAGAACTAATAGACTATTTTCGTTTCTAGGTTGAAAGACCGACACTGAACGTTAAGCGCTTCTGATAACGTATCACAATTATTGTGTAACACCATGCCCAATTAAACTAGTGTGGAATGAACACCCACTTTTAATTGCGCACATATTTTTATCAGTCAACCACACTCCATGGATACATCGAGTGCTAATAATGGTAATACCATTAAATTTGATAACATACGTTTCATCATTCTTACGTTTTTGGAGTTTTTCTGCACCCTATTACATAGAGCTTAACCTTTTAACCGCCTACGTCGGATTAATCCGACAAATATTTTCTGGCCCATTTCGCCAGAGTCGTATATTTCCGACCAAAATATCACTGCTCGTTTAATCAGCTTTTTTTATTTAATTACGCTGTATTCTATCAAAATTATGTTTATATTAGGTAAATAGTTAACTAAGTAATCATTTACAGTTTAATACACATTAGTCTTTTAATTAGAAGTCCTAAAAATAAAGTCCAAAGTTAGATGAATTACTAACATTATTTTTAGAAAATTGTATTGATGTGCAACGCCCATGACGACAAAATCCGACATGAGGGACGGGACATATGCCAAGATTTACTGATACAAAAATAAACATAAATTAAAATATTTCTCTTTATACTGACTAATTAACTTTAAAACAAATACAGCAATTGTTAATAAAACATGTTTTTACAAATATTTGTGAGTATTTCATTTAATTCCTTTGAAATTAAGTAAACTTACTTGTGAAATGTCAGCAACTGAGTTGATGGTTCCCATCCCTAGCCTACATCTTCCGAAACTTACTTTGTTAGTACGCCCAGCGCCACGGTCTGATAAAGACGACCACTTCGTACGTCATAAACGAGTGCCGACTTCTGGAATTTTCCATCAGTGTTGTGTGTTTCTATCAGTTTAACGTTCGTGTGTCGATAAATGTGTATTGAAATTTATCATGACCACTCATTAAATATTTATTTTTAAAGACTTTTGTTTGTATTTCATAAAACCAGTGAATAAAACTAAATTGTGATTTCAGACTGTTGTATTATTTATTATACTCAAGTTTCTGTAATAAATAAGTACCTACATATTTACTTTCCATTTCGAAAAAAGACGGCATTAAACACATTAAATACAGTGAAAAATTCTGCCGTTTAGATACCTACGGTAAAAAACGTTGACTGAAGTAGTTGAGAAACACGGGAGTAGACAAAAATAGAAGGAAGAAAACCAGGAGTTGTTTTTGTTTCTTTGGTACTTATTGACACTGGTATTTCTTACTAGTGGATAATGTTAAATAAAACAAATATCAAAATATTTACTCAGTTGTTATTTATATAAAACGAAATATCGACATCGAAAAATTGTAGGTATTGCACATCCCTCTTTGTTGTAGGTATTTATTTTTCGATTCAATGTGTCGGGCGCTGGGGGCACGACAACTGACATAAAGTCGGGCGGTTAAAAGGTTAAACATAACTGGCGAAATTTGGACGTACTATAGGTACACCTCTTACTTGGCGCCTAATACGCCGAAATCCGCTTAACGATCAAGGTGGACCTTTGGGGTCGCAGGCGCACAGAGTTGGGACTCTGTCCGCCCACCGAGTGACCCCAGGGAAGATGGTGGCCCCTTTACTGTCTCCCCAGGGATGTGCCTTATAGGCGTTGCATAGGGGGGGTTCCGGAATTGGTATTTTAAGAGGAACCGGGACCCCCCCCCTATGTGCTGATGGTGATCACCGGGGTGGTTTTAGTGAGGTAAAAATCCCACACTCCCCGACCTCCGTCCCCAGAGGTCGGGTGCCTTTTGAAGGGTTCACCCAGAAAACAAAAAAAAAAAACAACACAATACATGCTTAATGTTATGTTTTGTGAATTTCGAGTTTGTAGGGCACAACACAAGCCATTTGTGATGATTAGCAGCTCCTGTTGTCGTGATAGAACAGAGGTTAAAGCCTCGCCTCTCGTTTACATGGGTTCAAATCCGGGCAAGTACCAATGTGACTTTTTCAATTCTTATGTACCTTTCTATGTTTATTTTGCACACCACTGCCACCGGTGAAGGAAACATGGATTTATAGTTAAGTTAACTAAGAGGGCTTACAACGGTACACTAGCGCAACTCCTTTAAAAAAATATTATCTCGTGACTGAGAAGGGATTTTGAATAACGGCTCAATAAGGACCCTCGGTAAGTGTCTAGAATTTTCAAATACCTTTTATAAAGTTTCATATTGAGACACAAAGCAACAAAATACGATCTAGAGTCTAGAGGGTCCAACGGTCCGAGGGTCCATACAAGCCGTTATTCATAATTCCTTCTCAGTCACAAGATAATATTTTTTTAAAGAGTGGCGCTAGTGTACCATTGTACGCCCTCAAAGTCAGAAAAATCCGACCATTTTGCATGCAGTAAAGTCAAATTTATTGTGTCTATCAGAAAAAAGAAACATCTTATCCGTATACATACAAAATATGCTATGCTGGAAGAGATTTCTTTAGAAATAAGCATCACCTTTGTACCTATTTTTCTGTTCATTTCTTCTTGTCTGTTTGTATATGTGTGTACACAAATGGTTAAATAAATAAATAAATACAATACCAGCGAATTAATAATTTCTATTTTTATTTCTTTTTCAGCGTATTTTTTTTTCATGCTTGGTGATAAATGCTCGTGCCTTCTATGTATGAGAAGAGGCTCATAAATAGCTTCTGAAGAGTAGCCAGGGTTCAAGGCTTTACTTTGATCAAACAATATTAATAATTTAACATAATAACATAACATCACGCCTGTAATTCCCGAAAGGTTAGGCAGAAGTGTACCTATAGTACACTCACACACATTTCGCCAGTTATGTTTAAGTCCCATGTAATAGAGGGCGAGTCTATTGCCATCAACCGGGCACAAATCCAGACTCCGGGCTGCTACTGAGAAATAAATATGAATAAATTCTTTCACTTTCTAAGTCATTACATTCTTGCACTCTATTTTAATTCCAATACTAGTTGCATAATTATCATGTTATTCAAGTAACATTAACATGTAATTGCAGTCGTAATTTCGATTCGGCTATATAATTTGGTAGTTGGTTAAATTTGCAATTACAAAATATTGCTAATCAAAGGGAAGTGAAGGTCCAAATACGGATAAAGGTCATCGACCATACCGTGCTGTGGCTTTGATTTACGAATATTTAAGTGGACATATAGGTACCTGCCCTGTCCTGGAAGGTGTCTTACCAGATAGATAGATTTGTAAGTTCCGAACTAAAAAGCACTCATGAAAAATATATTGAAACGAATTGAGAACCTCCTCCTTCTTTGAAATCGGTTTAAAAAACTACTGGGAAGGATTCAGCTCCATTCAATAAGATCAAACACATTTCATCGCATTTCGCGTAACCTTTCATTGTCCCTTCCAATTCACAAAATAAATTGTTCAAGTAATTGAATTTCCGATCGCGACTTTACTACAAACGAACTTCGACCTACAGAGCAGTAAAACTATTTCAGTAGCAACAAAAAATACGATACAAAAACACGCAGCATCATCCATTGCGGAGAAAACCCACTTAAAAAGATTTTCAGTCCCGCTAAAAGCCTCAAATGAAAAAAAGCGCTTAACTTTCACGTCATACGCTGTTGAACTCGCTTTGAAAGCGCTAAACGCTGTTGAACTAAAACCCCGATACATACATACATACGATAGTAATTGTTCGCGATAAAGCGGGTCACACATGTTCAAATTATCGTTTATACAAATCTTACGATTATAATAAGAATAGCTTTTGCCCGCGGCTTCGCCCGCGTGGAGGCCGGAAATTATGCCACGGCAACGTACTACCGGGATAAAAAGTATTTTCAGTAGTTTTTGCGTGAAAGAGTAACAAACATCCATCCATCCATCCATCCATCCTCACAAACTTTCTTATTTATAATATTAGTAGGATATTTGACGACTAATTCGCCCCCTGGCTTGTTTCACCAGTGGGGTAATTACGTAACATACTAACAGTAGGAATGGGTTTCATTTTGACAGTTCAACAACATTCATTTAGTTATTTACCTTCTTGAGCGGACAAATTTTTCGAACATATGAAGTAATGGATTAGCAACAGGCTTCAAAATGATTCAGATTGTGATAGGTAGTGTGTTACGTAATTAGGGTGCTGGTTCTTGATACCACCATTGATGCACTGACTGCAATTACAGCACTGGCGCTAATTGTGGGAAGCCTATTTCCAGCAGTAGGCTGCGATAGGACTTGAGTGCGACCTATTACAATTACTGTTATCCCTAGTAGTGAATTCGATGATCTCGGGATAGGTTTTGTTCAATTGGTATGTTTGGACAATGTATTTGGGTTGTGGAGGTCAGAGAACAGTAGCTCCATGTCAATCTGCCTAGACTTTTCCCAATTATGTTAAGGTCGGCTGCTAGTCTACCCGGATGCAGCTGAATACCAGTATTTCACATAGAGCGACTGCCTATCTGACCTCCACAACCCAGTTACTGGGTAACACGATTCCTCTTGCTAAGACAGGTTGTCAGACTTTTGGGCGTCTGTCTACCCGTTACGACTGTCAGAGATCTGCGAATGACAGCCAGGACCAACGGCTTTCCGAGGCACGGAGCGGTCTCCATATTTAAATGATGGACACCCATGCACGAACCGACCGCGGCAAGCGTACCTAAACATTCGATCAACCTGTGCGGCTGTTATTAGTTAGCCACGAAATCCTCTAACAGTAGCTCCATGTATGATATTGACATTCAGCAACGTCACGTTAGACGTGCACTTAACTCGCGGCATTAAGACTTGGCGAATGGACGATGCTTTAGCCTAAGGCAGGTTAGATCGGAGCCCAAGCCCTACTCAGTTGGGAAAAGACTTCTGAAACAGCTGAACATAAAGGTCTTTGTAGACCGATACCACGATACAATGAAATTACGCGGTAATATTGCACCATTTTGCGAGAGACACGAATAATTCCATTGACTTTTGCGGATTACGTATGAAAATGTTTTGAGTGTTCCTTAGATTGCGTCGTGGACTCTCTACCGGGTTCAAAGATTACATTCAACGACTCAAGAGTAGCAACAGGTTCCAATCCTATTGTCCGGTCAACACGGTAATTGGCCACTTCCTTTAGTTGGTCCTATTGCGCAGATAGGTAGGTTTCATTAGTGTCAACTTCTTTCCTATTGTTTAATAGCCTGAGGTTCTTGTTCATCCAGATTTCGCCATTGACGGTATTCAGCTTCGAATATGTACCCATATGGGATTACCCGTATGTCTCCCGCCCGCCCGTTTTTTTTCGTTTGGGCTAGAGTTCTGTAGCGAACCAAACTAAATGTTTTTAAATCTGAATTTAAATCCTAATAACTGTCATGATTCTTATCCTGATGTGTAAATAAATGTATGTACATTTTTCCGCTGTCGCTTGGATATTGTGCTTTTATACAAAATAAAATACACATCTATTAAAACTGGACACCGAAGTACGTTCAAGAAAACAGGGTGCTGTCCTGCGCCTAAAGTTCTAAAGTACGGGCTCTTAATGTCCATTTTCTTGTAAGAAAACCCGTATGATACTATCACAAGTATTTTTTGCATCTATCTATACCTACCTATATTGGGAATTATGTTGCACTTTCATTACCAAAACCATTATCTTATATTATGACGTATTGCAGGTTATCTGGATTAAACTATCTACAGCTTTATTAACTTCAAAATACTTAAAATTCCATCAACATTACCGATGTGTTTAGATTGTAATCATTATGAGCAAATAATCGCCTGACCTGAATGAAAACAAACAAAGCCCAAATAAGTTTATTATTGTTTGTGCAACCGCTAGAGATACTGTTAAACAAATATTGTTCGACCCGATTCCTGTATAGTCGACTTTAATTGTATTTACCAACAATATAAACAAGAAGCTCTATGGAATTGTTCGATAATCACTTTCTGTTGACATTTGGATTAGTTATATTTACTTTCATAATATAAACTGGATCGTGACCAATATCTGACAAGTTCAGGGACATTGATTTGTTTACATTATTAGAAAGTTGATTAACATCGATATTAATTAAATTCCTAGAGATACACACAAGCACAGGGAGGAAGGCCTATGTCCAGCAGTGGAAGTCATTCGGATGATGATAATATGAATACACATACACATACATAAAATAACTCACGCCTTTTACCCGTGGGGGTAGGCAGAAACTACAGAACGCCACCTGCTACGATTCTAAAATAAGTACTCCTTTTGCATCGTTTACGTTCAAACATCTTGTCATACGCACGCACGCTGGTTGCGAGCACTACTCACCTGACCTTTCTGAAGAACATCAGCATCTCTAGGCTAGGAAAATATAATGTCCTAGAGATATGTACCTATATGTCTACCTGTTGTATCCTGTAAGTATCGTAAGGAACGCCAATCACAGCGTGGTACGATCGAAGGGCATGTCCTAAGTGGCGACCTCGGTGAGGTCGCGGGGAGCCGTTGTATTTAAACGACCTACAGCTAATCAACAGTGCCACTTGCTGGGGAGGGCTATTATGTAAACCATTACTGGTAACATATTATTGATGATAGCTACATAGTTCTACATACAAAATGGTCAGCAGTAGCGTTTGCGGAACGAGGCAGTCACACAAACACACACTGTCTACATAAAGTTGTAACAAAATAACTACGTCGCAATCCGAGAACAAAATGCGCGTATTTAAGTACAATATTTACATGTAAGATATCAAGTTAAATGTGCTAGTACGGGCAAGATAACGCATTCCAACAGACAGTAAAATAAGTGACAGATTCTGTAAAAACATTGGCGGTAAACAGCGAATATTTGGATAACAGGTAGTTGCTTGCTATCACGAATCAACATAAGATAGTCTATTGACATTCAATGTTGAACTTCAAATGAAATGTCCTACAGATTTCGTACAATATTTTGTACTCGGTGTTGCCATCTTTTACCCAACGGGCTGACCGAAAAATGGGCTCGTGAAAGTTTGGGCTTGCTGTCAAACTAATTTAATGTCGTGCATATCATTAACCGTCACTAAGGCATAATTTGCGGGATACAAAGGTAACTATTAGAGAGAATTTTTTGTGAGGACTCGCAACTAGGGCCGTGGCCCTCGCTGAAAAATAACATGATCCTAAAGTAAACCTAGGCAAACTAACAATACGTCAACAAAAGTGACTAATCCTCAGTTACAATAAAGAATAAACACAAGAATATCAATACTAGGAGACTGTTTACAAATAATAATGCAAGTTAAAAGTGTGTTGCAAACTCGCAACTAATCTGTGCGGTTGCGCATTTAATCTGACTAGTTTCGATACTAAGGCTGATGTAACTGCACTCGGGGTTTCCCTACGAGGGGTTCGGAAGATTTCCTTAAGATACGTACCTATAGAAATGGAAATACTTGTTTTAGGGACATCCGTGGTATTCAGGTGACCAGGGTTTTGCATTGAGAGGTTTGGGGTAAGCACTATCTTTTGACAATATGCGATCACTATTCTATGTTCCAATTGTGGTAGTTATTTTCCCTTTTCTTAGATGCCTTTACGCTGCATTAATTACTTTGAGAATTAGACATTCTGCGAAGTAGTCACTTTGAAACGTATTAGGAAGAGAAAATGACTATTTGAAAAGTAGACATTTCATGCGGAAAGGATCTGTGTGTGTTGATACAGTATTTTTATCTCACGAACCGACACGCGCTTTATTTGTGGTAACTAAGTCTACATACAATCACGCTGTGAATGAGTGCGTGAAGACGAGTAGCGTTAGCACATAATACACACACACACACTTCCGACTTCGCCATTGTCTCAGACGATACCGACAGCTCCCCCGTTTACACACACATTCACAGCATGTGTGTACACTTAGTGACCACAAGTAAAGCGCGCGTCGCTTCGTGAGATAAAAATACTATACATAACTAAATGAAGAAGCCAATAATGATGAATAAGAAGACATTTAGAGTGTTATTAATTAATATTCAAGGCCTTAACTCATATTGAAATAGATACATCATACAATAAGCTGTCGCTACCCGATCTTCAGATATTCTTTACAATCTTGAACATAAATAACACCAACATGTCTCATTTACACGGGCAGGTGCATACAAACATTCACGTACGAGATAATTGTGACTAAGTGCGAAGTGCGCAAAATGCACTAGTTGTTACACAGTTAGTCATATTCTAAGACCAATTTGTATTGGTCTGAGTTCATATTATATCTTGCACCTAGGTGTAATAAAACTATTGTGTCTTTGGCTTATATATATCTGACAGATCTATAGATACTAATATACATACCAAAAAGTATAATAAAGCTGAAGAGTTTGATTTTTTTGTTAGAAAGCGCTAATCTCTGGAACTACTAATCGGATTTGAAAACTTCTTTTAAATTTGATACCCCAACTCTTAAGGAATTCGCCATTTAACATTACGCTTCGACCCTTAGAAGCCCAACAAAAAGAAAAATAGTCAGAAAGAACGCTAAGCGAAAACGAAGTAATAGCACGGGCAGGCGATGCAGATGCGACGCGGTGGGTCGGGGGAACATAATCTAGTTCTGTGATAAAAAAAAAGGATGATAAAACAAGCAAACCCGAAAACACACAGCGCAAAGAGATAAGAGTGCAATGGTGTAAATGATTTGATTCACATCGTTTTGATTCGGTTCCTGCTTAGACTTATCTAAACATATCCAAAGACATTCAATTTAATCATCCTATTCCCTCCACGAAATAAAAGCCTTACTGAAAGTTTGACACCGAAAATGATGCATCAATGAAGGTTTTATTCGTAAAGGGATCCATTCAAGCGATTAAACTTCAATCATTTTACTTGGGCTCAGGCATTCTCAACAGTAATATTACTAGTAGCATCGTGCCATGCGTGTCTACTTCAAAGGTCGATAAAACAAATTAAATTGTGCACATTGATTTACGTAATCAGAGCGTAAAATAAGATAAAACTACTTACGCAAATTCTACTTATAAATTTATTTATCCAATTGGTTTTATTTTGCCAGCTGTAATTTCGATATTGAACAGCAAGACGATCTAAGATAGGTAACACGAAGAATACCTTTTTTTAACTGTGAAGAAGAGTAATTGGCCTTCATGGCAATTAGACAAAACTAGGAATATTTAAGCTTTGCATTTGAAAGGAGCATGGAAGATATTGATGAAGATTACTAGATGGTAATTCATCCTGACATTCCATTTATTGTGCGTCGATTTTCATGCAAACACACCTCTAACAAACATTGTTTATTTTGGTCTGATCCTGCACTTTCTAAATACATTCGGCTTTAGACCTATTCCAACCGACTCTCGTCTTCTCTTTATCAGTTTCGCCCCGTTCCCAAAGGCATTTTGAGTTCATATAACGTACAACAAGATGTCTAGCGATTCCATTGATAACGTATCTCTACGTCAATGAACTGGATGTACTAAATCGACAAATTGTTCAGCATTATCGATTGTCTATCGACAATCGAGTCGAGAACCAATCCCGGCAACTATCACGCGATTTAGGATGAGCTTATCACGTTCACGGGTGATGACCATGATAGCAATAGATTTTTGTGATGAGTTTTGACATTGGTTTGGACATTGACAGTGATGCAGTATCAAGAGATATGTACTTGGAATTTTGTTACAAAGAAAGCTTTGTATTGGAATTAGTTCGTGTTCGTGACGTCTGTCGCGATTGATTGATATGAAACCTTTATTACCGCATAGCGCAAGTGTTTTCTTTATCATTCTATGTAGGGAACTAATCTTAGGGCTTATTTTACAATGAGGTTTTCCTAAAGACTTGAATCAACTACTACATACTAAACCCAACCTTATCATTATAAAAATAAAGTACAATATCCACTCACCCTTTCCTCCAAATGCGTAACGCCAGCCAGACTCTGATAGAACGTCGGCGTCTCCAGATCCTGGGCTACATTCACTTCCGAGAGCAACCATTTGGACAGAACCGTCGCATCTTTGTGTATCAGCAGCCAGGACCTGAATTGGTCGAAGGTGACCTTATCCGCTGGTCCGAAGAGGCTGAGAAGGATTTCAGCATTCTTCTGGGATCCCGTGAGGGGGAGGGATGTGTACTCCAGATGGAGATTCCGCGCGAAATCTCTCTTGTAAATGTACGTGCCATTATCTCCTTGATTGTTCACGTAGAGCGTCCAGAGGAACCTAAAATTGAATGGGTTAGTTATACCTTACTAATAAACTATGGTTTTCTTCTTGTAAAACTACACAAGTTTTCGACAAAACGCCGAAATAATAAAGGCGATTAAAATATTCTTGACTAAGGCTTGGTAAAATCTTTCGACTCGGATCACTAGGAAAGCCTAGACCCGATTGATGCAGATCAGATACCAGCTGAAGATGCTAATGATGAAAGGATGTTTGGGTTGGTGTTTAGATGTTTAGTACCCTCAAATGGATTAGCATTTACTGTCGTCTTCACATATAATTATATAATAATTAATGTAAGTATACATAATATTTTGTTGTGGCCCATTCTTCTCCATACGAAACTACCTTTTAGAAGGGGCAACTAGAATCAATTCTATTTTCTTGTAATTTTTGACGTTCAATCGTGCCTTTTGACTTTGTACGATGCTATTAGCGCCAAAAGGAGAGTAATGTACCTACCAGTTTTTCTTGAAAGAACCCAGTTGCCGCATTTTACTACACCCCCAAAAGGTTCAAATCCAGCGAATCTCGGCAATAACACTTTGATATTGATGATTAATATTATAGTTGAAATATATAGTTTTACTATTATTGCATGCTATTTAAAAAGGACAACACTATTTTCAGTGTTCTTTGAATAAGCATACACCCAATAAATATATTACTGTCTGCAGAGTCCTCTTTAGACTGAGAAAGGTTTACTTAACTTAGTTTTCAGAAAAAACAAAAATCATAAATTAATTATTTTGGAAGACCACACACAAGTTATTTAATACCTTGCACAATCATAAAGTTCAATCAATCAATATCTTATTACTTGCTGAACAGCACAATATCAACATTTAAACTCTACACCAAAATGAAACCAAATCAACAATATCATATATGTAAAGTATTTTCTAACAAAACAATGTTCTACAAAATAAGACTATGATTGAACAATAGCCTGCGAATATTATGTGAAGTAATCCAAATTGATGATGTCATGAGAATACGTAATCACGGGATATGCAAAATTCTGTGATTAAATGGACTAACAGGAAGTTCGAGATAGATTAGTTAATGCTTCACAATTGGACCCAAATTATCTTGATTTACTTTGCCAATAAATTGAGGCATACCACAATTTATTTGGTCATAACAATGTGTTGGTTGCAATTTTTATTGAGTCTGTAGTTAGGTAATTTATTCCTTCATATTTTAGTTTTGGCTTTGTTTTAATTTATGAGCTGGCCAATCCATGTGCTAAGTACGATTACTACAGAAATATTTATAACAAATGTAGATTGATGTTATGTTCTTGATAAACAAAGATGATAAAATAATAGATTGTTGACCAGTAAATATGTGTCATATATTTTGTAGGTATATCTTTTGTTAGAGATAGTAAATAAAGGAAATTAAAATAAATAACTATACCTTGAAAATGTGTAACTCTAAGTTGTCAATCATTGTCGTGTTAAATAAAGTAATTGCATCACACTGTGATTATAATTAATGAATACATT
The DNA here is from genome assembly GCA_916610205.1 of Griposia aprilina. Taxonomy (NCBI): domain Eukaryota; kingdom Metazoa; phylum Arthropoda; class Insecta; order Lepidoptera; family Noctuidae; genus Griposia; species Griposia aprilina. The sequence continues at coordinate 21,573,569 of OU744300.1, read as the reverse complement.
CTGCTCTATGTATTCTTAGTAATAAAAAAATACTGTATGCATAACAAAATAGCCAAAAGATTTTTTTTGTTAAGAATACAATGACGTATTATTAAATTCATGCAGTATTATAATATTATTCAGATTAATGACATTATTTCACATTTGAGAGAAGAATATGTAACAAAGTATCTATCTAGAAAGCACAATATTTAAAAAACAATTTGTATAATGTCAATAAATAAACATATAATATATTTTTGATGTGATTTGAATTTAACAGACTTTGAGGCAAATGTATCTTTACATCTACAAAGTAAACAATCCATACTGATCTTAAATTACTAACAAGCTAAACCACAAAATTATATCTCCTGTGGTCAGTTCTAGGTAGGGTTGCCAACACTACTATATAATATAGTATCCTACTACATTAGAGGCCTAAATACTAAATTTTAAAAAATATATTAAAGTTGGCGAAACAATTATCGATGAAAATTTAAATAACATTATTTTATTAAAATAAGTGTAAAACGAAATGCAGCCATAATCTGTTTTTGAAATTTGAATTTTTTAATAAATCAGTTTAGTAAAATTCGGGGTATTGCTCTTTCTGACCAAAAATGTGTTGTTATATCAACTGCTGAAAAATGGCAACAAGTGTTGCTCAGTGATTCTGACTTTTCTTATACAGTCAAAAACCGTTTATAACAATTTTGCTTAAAAAAACATACCGTAAAACGGGGTGAATAGGAACGCAGGGGTGAATCGTAACAAAACTTTAAAAGGAATTTTAACATTTAAATAATATAATTTGTTGCCAACAGGGACACGTAATTGGTTAATTATAATACAGTATACACGTTAGAGGTAATGATTGCACCACGGTAATGTTGAGATGAGTGCAATAGGGCCAGTATTTGTCTCGCAAAAGGTATTTAGTAAACATTTTTTTTTAAAGTTTAATAATAGTTATGAGACATTAAATAAAAACTTCTTAATAAAGGCTCAAAGTACCAAAGAGCATGCATTTTATTATTTATTTTTTGAGAATACCTTTAACCTACTATTTTTTTTCACCCTCATCTATATTTTTACAAGCAATGGCTTTGAAAATACTATAATTTATGTAGAAAAAGTTGGCAACCCTAGTTCTAGGTACAAATTCAATTGTATCAAGATGAATACAATATAGGAAAACTACTGCAACAAACTGACAACTCATTATATTTAAATCTTTGCTCAAACATATGATTTAAACCAATAATAGCCACTAAACACCATAAATTAAACCCATTATTAAATAAATAAACTAAAAAAAAAACAATCTCCACTAATTAAGTAAATACTTGTTACATATCGGTCGGAATCTTACGCTCCGCAATTATTAGTGAGCGAACATTTTGGCACAAACTACACATAATCTACCTGCATCATCTGATAAGTCTGCCGCGATGTAATTGTTTACTACTAACAATTGGCGCATAGCATGCTACTCACTTTATTTTCTCTTCGATATTGCCCTTCGTGAGTACCACAATCCCGCAGAGCAACTCTCGGAAGGCGATGCCTCGCTTGGTGCCACCGCAGGCCTGGTACAGCCACTCCGCCACCTCGTAGGGCACTCCATCACACAGCACTTCGTGGACGAACGCCTCCAAGCTCAAGGCCGTCCCGTTCGCACCGGCACATCTCTTGAACGCTTCGCGTATACGTCTCAACTCACTATCAGACACTGCAAACAAAATAAACCGATATTCATCACATTTCTACAACGCACTTAGATCAACTTTTTGCACTCGTCGTACCTCGTTTCACTGCATCCTCGTACGATATAAACGATGGTTTAGAGTCTTTCGCACCCATATTCGCGAGTACGTAACGATCATAACATTTTTAAAGGCGTAATGAACACAAAGAAACAAAAATTATTACAGCTGACAGCTCACGTCGTATGATCTGTAGCCATATTGAATATTTTTTTCTTCTACTTTTAGTTCCTATCCACTAATATCGACTTTTGTAACTAATTGATATAAATTGCGCATTTCGTATCAGATATTGTGTCTTTGCTGTCTTCTAAATACGCAATGTACAATGAAAATAAGAAACCACAATTATGTTTTTTTTTTCTATTGGAATCTTTGGGATTTCGGATACACGTTCAGAAAACGTACAGTTTGACATTTATCCAACAACATTGACTAAATTTTTTTGTTGTGTAATGTTCATAATTTTAGAAGGCAGGCAGAAGTAGCATCAACTGTCTAGCGACTATGTTTCTGTTTTAATTATTTCAAAAATCTTTGTTTCTTTTTTTGCCGTTTTGGGTACGATCCGAATTGCACTGCAATCGATTTGAGAGTGCTTACACTCGTTCCGAATTGGGAAGAAATCGCAAAGCTATGAACAGGTGACGCTGCTAACGCATGACTCCTAACATCGCACCGTCATTTTTATCTCTTAATGTTTTTTAAAATAATTATAACAGAACTAGCGTGTGTGTTTTGTTATTTTAAGGTACAATGTATTCAACGTGGACTGTACCTCAGTTAAAAGCTGAACTAAAGAACCGAGGAGGCTCACTAAGACGCCAAAAAGCGGATCTCAGCAGGTATTTTCAGCCTATTTTCTTGTTGATAATGGAAGCATATAGCCCAATTTTATAAATAGCAACGTCGGTCGTTCATTAATTTATCGTAGTAACTTATTATGTACTTACACAGAGGTTTTATAACATATTCGATGTTTCATGAGTGAAACATAACCTAAAAATTAAATCTAAATTTGAACTAAATCTGTTACAGAATCGAATCATTTGATCGTTATTTTAACTTCGGGATACCTCAGCAGTATGAAACTGATGATAACAAGATGGATATTCCACCTCCAGAGAGTTATCACGACATTGATAGCACCTGCAAAATTGCGTGTCTTAGTCGCCCTTTCCCATAGTTTTTTTTAATCGTAAGTCTTTAGAAAATGAATGATTTTCATTGTTATAACAACGATTCCAACGTGGTATTTCTTTTTTCAGATTCCGTCCAAAGTTTTTTGTAAACAAGTTTTGTATGTAATTTGACAGCTAATGTCATTTTATGTGAGTCAAGCGTTACCAGCGAAACCGTTGGCAAAAGTTGTCAATTTGGTTCCCCATTAGCGTGAGCGCGATAACGATGTCCCGTGAATCATCTTAGATAACGTTATGAACTCATGACATGTGCCATCTTGCGATAACGCCGACCATGCCATATATAACAATATCATCGTGAGCGCTGTCAAAAATGACAGTTTTGCGTTGTGCTGTTGAGTTGTTTTGAGTCACATCTTTGGTCTCATCTAGCTCAACCAACAAAGCAGAAGTACCAATGCGTTAAAAAAAACGGTGTGAGTTGGTTTGGCACTCACGAAAATTGATGTGTAAACATGTGAGCTCGCATCAGTTAGCTCACATAGACATGGGTCTTACGCTGACGTCATCTGACGCTCGAACACTTATGCTTACGCGTCTGGCGCTCGAAGTCCCAACTAGCCCCTACCGTAGACCGAGCGCTAAGATGTTTACACATCAAAACCAGTCAGTCTTTCTTTCTTGTGCAAGGTTTGGGGTTGACGTTGAGCGAGCTCGTTCACGAGCGTTCCGAATGGGGAAGGTCGGTCAAAGCTATTTGTAAATGGCGTGACCAGAGCTAGGTCTTTATGGTCAGTAAATTTGATATTTCGTTCATTCATTCCATTTCGTGTTCATTCATGAGTTTGGATTTATTCCACTATTTCATTATTTCCGGTGATTTCAATATTTCATATCAATATTTATCCGGTATGGAAAGTGTCAGAATTAAAAACCTTAACTATTGCTTATTTCCTCGTAATCACTTTCTACAAAATATTCCGCCATAACCTCGAACTCTATTGGTACTTAATTAAAATAATTCCCTACGAATAGCAATCGTCTCTAATTTTAAGGTCTTTCGAGTAATGGTAGACTTAAACTTCCGAGCATTTAGGAACACAACAATGAGTCATTTTCGCAAAAAAATATAAAAACCACCTCAAGCCTTGCATTATTAACTTGTTTTGGGAACTAACAGCGCCCTTTTGACAGTTGCCGTTCCCATTGTTGACAGCTCTCAGCTGTCATAATCGGAACGCAAATGATGTGATGTGAGCACTGTCAGCGATTATGACGTAATTCGGAATGTACCCTTTGTTTACTCTGGCAGGCTGTCAATCAACAATTTGGCTGACTGATTTATTGCAATATTCATGTATCTTTAGCACATTTGCTTCTGCATCTCTTTCTCTCATATGTTTGTTTGCCCACGCTATCTCATCTTTTATTTCCCCCAAATCGTCCAAATTGATTATTTTTTATTTGTCCAAGCACTATGTACATAGTCATAAATATAGTCATCTGATTGTGCTGCGATTCTAAAAAATTCTAGAGTATATTGCTTTGTTTGCAATAACATGCTAATTTGGCAATAGATAGTAGTATTTTGATGAAAACAAGTGATGTGTAAAGGCTGTATGGAGCTGTTTCTTCCTTTTTGTTTTGAATAAATAATTGAATTGTAAATGTCCGTGTCTTTGTGTGTCCTACGTATTGAAATCGACGAAGATCTGCCTGAAATGGACGATAGCCCTTCTGAAATGGGTAAGAAATATTCAAATGACCTCTTTACACAAACGTTGATTGACTCATAATTTTGCCAAACGTCGGAACAAACAATGCAACAGCTGTATCAATATTGGACTAGTTTTAAAAACATCAACGTGGTGTTTACAATAGACTGACATTTTTTAGGGTGATCATGATCACTAGGATATAATATTCTACCTTCTACTAGGATATAATATACAGTCAAAATGTTGAATATAACTTAGGCTAAATGATAAAATTAAAGTATGTACTTAGTATGGTTTTGTTTCGATATTTCATAGGTTTCCTACAAACTTAATTTTGTGTGAAACCAATGCAATAATAAACACTAATTAGATAGTTTGGCAGATCAAATTGAATTAGAAAATCTATCAATTTGGTTCCTCACTGTTTTTATCTCATCATCCTGTGTCAACCCTGTGTTAGGACAACATGTGTCATATGAATGCTTCTGAAAAACTCTCATTTTTCCTAGAAGCCGCTAAAGAACAGAAAAGAAAAGACCGTGGAGCTCGAGAGTCGAAGATCATAACTGTGGAGACATATGCCAGTATCCTCACAGGCCCCAACACGGACACTGGGATCCTTCCGACAAGTTCCAGGCGTTCTCCTCCCGAGAACAGTGTCTCTGAGGATGAGGACACCATCAGCTTCTTTTGTGGAAACCCTCTGGTTGAAGTCACTAAGGGAGTGCTCCATCTTTATAAAGAGAAGTAAGTTTTTGATGTACTGAGTATTATTAAATGCACCAGTACTAAGTACTTTAAAGTGAAGATACCAAATGTCCATTTTGGTCAAAATTGGCTAGACAAAATGCAAAAAAAAAAAAACGGTGAGAGTTGGTTTGGCACTCACGAAAATTGATGTGTAAACAAACATGTGAGCTTGCATCAGTTTGGTTTGGGAAAATTGAGGTGTGCATAGCCCCCACCGTGCGGTGCTCTCACACACACATTCACGCGCTCACATAGACACGGGTCTTACGCTGCCGTCATCAGATGCTCGAAGTCTTACGCTTACGCGTCTGACGCTCGAAGTCCCAGCTAGCCCCTACCGTAGACCGAGCGCTAAGATGTTTACACATCAAAAATTTAAAACATTACTCATTGTGCTCTGATTGCAACATGTCTGTAAGAATTACATTACAACTTTTACTCGTAACAACTGGTATAATACATTGCAAAAACATATCTCATCACTAACTTCTATTTCAGTGAAATGAAAGAAGCTGAAGAGGCCAAGACCCTGTGCTTGCTGTCCGTACCGGGAGCCCTCGGAGCTCCTGATCTTCTAGCGTTTGCAGCTGCCTGCCAACAAGACATCGCACATGTCAGAGTTCTTAGGGATGGCTCACCTGATCATTACATGGCTTTGTTTACGTGAGTTGATCTTATAACTTCAAGAATATCTGTATTAATATCTGTGTTGCTATATAGGAATCATTATCCTACTAATATTATAAATGTGAAAGTTTGTGAGGATGGATGGATGTTTGTTACTCTTTCACGCTAAAACTCCTAAATGGATTTGGATGGAATTTGGAACACAGATAATTTATAACCTGGATTAACATGTGGATACTTTTTATCCCGGCAGTATGTTTCCGTGGGATAATTTCCGACATCCACGCGGGCGAAACCGCGGGCAAAAGCTAGTATTATAAATGAGAAAGTTTGTGAGGATAGATGGATGGATGTTTGTTACTCTTTCACACTAAAACTACTGAACGTATTTAGATGGAATGTAGAACACAGATAGTTTATAAACCGGATTAACATGTAGGATGCTTTTTATCCCGGTAGTACGTTCCCGTGGGATAATTTCCGACCTCCACGCTGTCGAAGCCGCGGGAAAATCCTAGTATATTTATATATAAAAAAAAATGAGCCGTCATGGGATGCCTGGCAGATGTGAAACATACCATCGTATAGCGTGGCGACGTGTCGCCACAGCATGCGTCGCCACGCCTACAAACAGTTTTACCCACGGCTAATGATGTTTCACATAAAAAAAAAATTAACTAACTAAACTTGTCTTGTCCTTTCAGCTACTAACATTAACAAATTTTAATAACAACTAAGTACCACAAAGTTCAAAGTTCGATGGCTCATTTTGCCTTGCTGTGCTGCCGTCACTACATGACGCTGCCGCGCTGGCAGAATAGCATAATAAATAACATGCAAATCGCATGGCATCGGCTCAGTTGCCAAATACGAAAAATAAAAACTTTAAGAATCTTTTAAGCTTTGGAATGGGTAACTAGCTTCATCTTTCTGACTGACCGACCCCTTGACAATTCAAAAGTGCCTGTAATTGGTTTATTTGAAATAAATGATTTGAGTTTGAGTTTTTGGGGTCATCATCCTCTTACCCTTATGCAAGAAGATAATCATCAATAATGTAACTATGTTTGCAAAATTAAATCAAAAGATCAGGAATTGCTTGCAAATAGACATGCAAAGTTGATTGCTGGGGAAGATTGACAGGCACTTGTTCACTTTTTATTCACAACAAGATTAACTTGCTAAAAATTCAGTAATTAATGCATTTCCACTTTTTCACTGTACTTATACAAACTGCTGGAATTGTCGTCAAGTAATTTACATTATTAGAAATATATAAAACCACTTCAAAGAAAACCAACCCATAAGCTTCTAAAAGAAAAGAAAACCTTGCTTCCTGTGACTATAACATTCGAATTCGTTATTTCGTCCTGTAGTAGATATATGCATTATATCACTCATAAAAATTAGTTTGTGTTAATTTTGCCAGATTCCGCAACAGTCACGCAGCGCGGGAGTTCCACGAGACCTTCGACGGGGTGCCCTACAGCAGCCTGGAGCCCAACGCTCTGTGCCACATGGCGTGGGTGTCTCGGGTAGAATGGGCCAGAGACGGCACCCCCCCACCCTCACACACTGAGCTGCCCACCTGCCCCGTGTGTCTAGGTAAGATAGCTTAAACTTTAAGTTATTAATAGCAAGTAACCTTATCATTTGTCGAAAGATTAAAAAAAGATAAGTTAATAAAAACTTGAACCCAACTACGATAAACGCCAACTAAAGAGGTAACAAGACATAACAGAAACACAAATTAAAAATAAGGTCAGTTTTCATAGAACCGGAGAAACAAGAGGTACGTAATCTGTACGATTTATACTTTAATTACATGACTTATTTAGTAATTGCTTCCTTCAAACAATGCCTCGTTTATCAAAATACGACGAGTAGTTTATGAGGTTTATAAGGGAACAGATGAAAGATGGTTTGCCGAAATCGGGTAAAAAGGTTGCTATTAGAAACTTTATAATTAACTCGACTTCTTTTGTTGCGACACCTTTTCCCAACTAAAACTGCAGGAAGTGGTATAAGAAGGGGTTCTTGGGGCTTTTTTTGTAACTATTTACGGTTAAAAAGCCCCCTCCTTAATCCTCACCCTTTTTTAAATTAATAGCTTTATGATTATTTAATGTTTGTTCTCAGAGCGCATGGACGAGAGCGTGGCAGGCGTGCTAAGCGTGCAGTGCGCGCACGCGTTCCATGCAGAATGCTTGGTCCGCTGGCGGGACGCGCGCTGTCCTGTGTGTCGCTGTGCACAGACTCCTGAGCCGCGAGGACAGGCCACCTGCTTCCAGTGCGAGAGGGTGGCACTTGCAGGTACAAACTTATGTCTAAAACTCTTATTGTCAAACGACCCTAAATTTTTCACATTCTTAGAAGTCTTTCTATCGCTAGAATACACCTTACTAAAAAACTTTTTTACAAAAAAAACAATACAAAATGAAAAAAAACTTTAATTTCGGAAGTCTGTGTCTTTGTGTCTGTATTTTGTTTTTTGCCACCGACTTCCGAAATTAAAGTTATTTTTCACTTTGTAGTGTTATTTTTGAAGTCGGTTGTTTTTTTTTTGTAAAAAGTTTTTATTTTTCACTTTTTAGTGAGTCAGTTATTAATAAATCTAAGTTACAATAGCCTAATGTCAACTGCACATCATCTTTTACAAAATATTCCTTTTCCCGACGCAGGGACGTTAACTGTTGAGGAGTTCTCCTGTTAAGAACCAAACCACTGGATGGTGAAGCCACCATCAGCTCCATTTCACCATATGCATTGTGACAAGCATAAATTGCTTACCAACCATATTAAAATCGAATCGTAACCCGTGAAATACTCATTATTGAGAAGTTCCGGTGGCCACCTCTGGTTTTCATCATCAGTTCCACTTCACCATATGGTGCTTTGCCACGAGCAAATGCACGAGTTACTATAAAAAATACCCAAATCGCTATACGTGCGCCTATAAAATTTGAGGATTTCCCTCGATTTCCATAGGATCCCCTCATCAGATTCTGAATTGGTGACAATGGGACCACCTCGAGAGTATACCCTTTCAAACATAAAAAAGAATTTTCAAAATCGGTACACAATTGACGGAGAAATCGGTGAACATACATAAAAAAAAATACATACATACAGTCGAACATATAACCTCCTAATTTTGGAAGTCGGTTAAAAATGAAATTGTTTGTTTTGTAAATAGGATAACGGAATCACTTTTACACGTCATATTAAAAAAAAAAATAAGCTAGATGAAGTCGACATTTCCTATCTGACTACTGCTGAGAAGAAATGGCAAAACAAACTCACGGAAAACTTGTCCACCTTGTCACCTTGTCCTTGTCACCATTGAGTTATGTTTGAGAATCTCACTGTGATTTTTCTCAGTCGAATGAATGACTGACATAGCTGTGTGTTCAGCCATCGCAACACGCTTTATCTACGAAACTCTCCCAAACCCAAGTACTTTTTTTGAATTCCACTGCTGTATTCTGCGATCTGTCTAAAGCATTTGACTATGTTAAACACGTGATGATGGTTCGTATATGAAATGTTTGCAGAGTGAAAATCATTCAAAATCAAAAAATCTAAATATTTTATTTGACACAAACCAACATGGGCACTTATGAAACGTCAGAAGCTAGGTGCACGGTTACTCTTTTAAAAATAAGGGGCATTTACAATGTTTCAAATTACAGTGTTCATAGATATGGGAGGACAGTGTAGGCCTGTCAACAAGTAACAGGTACTCAACAAAATATAAAAAGGTCTACAGTCTACAAGTTAGGCCTACAACATTCTCAAATTCACAAAATATAGAAGAATCTACATAAAAATAAATGCCTATTTAAACCAAATGACATGATTGCCATTACAGCTGTAACAAATCTAAATTAGAATCCTGTCTACAAAAGCCATAAGAGTTGAAAGAATAATTAGAGGTATATAATGTCAAATAATGAGAAGACCATGTCAAAGAAGAAAGTAAAAAAAAAAACTTTTATTTTTTAAACAAACTTCGTAATTTGGGAGCAGTTAATAAACATTTACTTAGTGATGCCATTAATGTGGTACCAGGGAAGCCACATGTGCAGAAGGAATTATTGCCAAACTTCCTTGTCTTCAACATAGTCTTTAATTTTATAATATGCATTTTTGATAGGATACGTTTGATGTGGGTTTTGAACTTTCCATCGCTAAGTTCTGTAACTGACTTTGGCAACTTGTTATAAAAGCGGATACTGTTTATAAGAAATGACTTGCTTGTTTTAGTTAATCTAAATTTGTGTATTACAATTTCATTTTTGCAACGTGTATTTATATTATGGAAATCGCTTCTTATTTTGAAAAGTCCCAAGTTTTTGCGAACATACAAAATACTTTCTAATCTAGAAAGAGAAGGCAGAATTAGTATACCAATTTCTTTGAATTTGTTTCTAAGAGACTCGCGAGTACCCATTTTATTGGATTATTTACATCGGATTGCCCTCTTTTGTAAAATAAAAATTGAATCTACGTCAGCTGTCGATCCCCACAGCAGAACACCTTATGACATAATACTGTGGAAATAAGCAAGGTATACTAACCTAGCAGTGGCTATATCAGTCAACTGCCTTATTTTTCTTACTGCATATGCAGCTGAACTTAATCTACCTGAAAGAACTCTAATGTGAGCGCCCCATTGCAATTTTGAATCTAAAGTAATTCCTAGAAATACAGTTTTCGTAATAACATCTAGTTTCTTGCCATAAAGTTTTAAATTTAGACCCACTTGGGGTACATTTGGTAATGAAATCTTAAGAGATTTAGTTTTGTTCGCATTAACTAAAAGATTATTAGCTGCGAACCATTTCGAAAGAACCGCCAGATTATCGTTCACATGTAAGACATCCGTATCTTTTCAATCTATTTAAAATATAAATAAGTAAATTGTCGTCAGCGAATAAAATTATATCCGATAAGTCAGCCATCATGTAAGGCAGGTCATTAATATAAACTAGAAATAGGAAAGGGCCAAGAATTGAATCTTGAGGTACGCCCATCTTAACTAAGGACCCCGAGGACGTCGCCCTGTTAACGTTTACTTTTTGCTGCCTGTTTGATAGATAGGAAAGAACAAGATCAGCAGCTTATCCACGAATTCCGTAGTGGTGTTATTTACAGATCAGTGTATCGTGGTCAACGCAGTCAAACGCTTTTGAGAGGTCACAGAAAACACTCATCGCATCCTGGGACTTCTCCCAGGATTCCAAAATGTGACTGATGAGTTTTACTCCCGCGTCAGTCGTCGACCTACCTTTCGTGAAACCAAACTGGCGACTATGTAAAATCCCATTCGAGTTAAAATGTGACAACATCTGGTCTAGCATGATTTTTTCATACATTTTACTCAATGCTGGTAGCACAGATATCGGTCTATAATTAGAGGGATCACCCTTACTACATTGCACTTACTATATGTGTTATGTTAATTTGGCATCAGCAGAGCATGTTAAAAGTGTAGTTGATAAAGCAGTATTTTATCCCGGCTAATCACTACTTAGCGGAGTTCCCCAAGGCTCAAATTTAGGACCCATTCTTAGTTAATCTTTTCAATGAAAATGGTTCTTGCAGCTTCCTCATAATTTGAGCCAAAGATGTTCGCTACTAGATATTTTTTTCTTCCAATGCAAATGGGTATCTCACAGGGTTTTATTCTAAGTCACTTACTTTTTTTTATGTACATTAATGTTATGATGGCTTGTTCTAAATAAGGGAATAAAGAATAATGGCCACTATTTTCCCGTCCAAACAGAAGAAGATGGAGATGAGACGCGGGAGAACGTAAGTGGTGTAGCTGAGGGTCTGCTGGAGGGCTTGGAAGCTGGCGCGCTGTGGATCTGTCTCATCTGCGGCAACGTGGGGTGCGGCAGGTCAGTTGAACACCTGTCCTCAAAATATACTCTCTTCATTTGAATCCTATCGCTGATCGTTGCTTAGGATAGCGTCGGATGCTCCCCTTAGCTTATAATATTTCCCGAATAAGTATCTAAAACTAGACTAGACAAATATTACCTTATTTTCAAGATACTTTGCTATAATGGTACTTACCTTTCAATTTTCCAAACAAATTATGGCATTTTACTTATAGTTATAGTTTCTGTATAATAAACTATTGTTTCATTCCAACACTAGGTACGAAGGCGGTCATGCAGCGAAACATTTCTTAGCATCAAATCATACATACGCTCTTCAGTTGGGATCGAACCGGGTCTGGGATTATGCAGGTGAGTGCTTTTTGTACCACAAGCCATAGTACAACCACTAATAACCACTGGACTTTCATTGAAAGCTAAGTATTACTAAGTTTCAAGATTTTCGTGGGAAATATTACTCATGTTAGTGGTTATTTTTCTAACTTTAACTTTACCTTAACTTTAACTTTACATAAACTTTTACGAATACAATAAAATCTATCTCAATGTTCTCAACTGTAATCAACATACTCTCGAGTCGATTCGTCCAACAAACTTTTCTTCAGAGAAATACGATGAGGGAAATTAATTCTTAAGCAAATTGACACCCTACGTCAATTTGCCATTTCATACAACTGTCATGGAATGACAGCTGCTGTTATTTGAATATACAGTCAATTTAAGTTAACGGTTAATTTCCGTCACTTTACATAACCTCTTTTAACCCTCCTTTCCTTTGTCCAGGTGACAACTTCGTCCACCGCCTAGTCCAGAACAAAGCTGACGGTAAACTAGTGGCCGCAGAGGGGGGCTTCACTTCTGAGGACTCAGCCTGTGGTGGGGAGAAGTTGGACTCGGCCCAGCTGGAGTTCACGTACATACTGACGCAGCAGCTGGACAGTCAGAGGATGTTCTATGAAGAGAGGATGAACAAGTAAGTAGTGACAGATAGTATACTGAGGGTTATAAGTCTTTTGACGGGGACCACAGCCAATTACCTCATACTGGAGTACTAATGCCCATCTAAGTTAATAAAGGTACATACATACACATAAACTCACGCCTTGTTCCCATGGGGGTAGGCAGAAGCTAGAGAATGCCACCTGCTACGATCCTTACATACTCCTTTTGCCTCGTTTATGTTCATACATCTGGTCATACACGCACGCCCGTTGCGAGTTCTACGCACCTGACCTTTCTGAAGAACATCACCAATCAGGTCACTGTATGTCCTCCTAGGGAGTCCCCTCCCGGCATTTCCACTCACATCTGCCTTGTAAATACCTTTTCTTACTTAGTCGCCTTTCATTCATCCTCTCAACATGACCAAACCATCTAAACATACTCTTTTCAATTTTTGTCACTACATCTTCTTTTAAATCGCACCGTTGCCTTATCACATAATTCCTCAGTCACACCACATATACTTCGCAAGGAACGCATTTCCACAGCATTTATACTACTTTCATGCTTCTAAAGGTACTGGGCATTTTAAACGGTTATCCATCCATAATTTGGTTATGAAGGCTTGATGGTCAAAAAATTGTCTTTAAAAGATTGCTTTTAGCAATAAGAAAGCCCATTGCTTTCCCCTTGTTTAATTTCAACATTTATATCTGTATTTTTTATGGTGTACACGTTAAGAGTATTCTATCTATTTATCTATGGTGGTGATAAAATTGGGTGATCGGACCCTCTTTGGGAATGGCCAATGTCAACAGTGGACTGCCATTGGTTTTTGTTCAGGAAAAAGATAGTATGAGGCCAAGAGAGACTGACAGTCTTATAGTGTGGCCATTAGTGCTGTGCACTCCCAGAGGTATGCGCGGCGAGGTGGGAGGCGAAGAAAAAAGTGCATGAGTTCACATGAGATCGATACATGTCGGACAGATCTTACGATATCAGTTTGCATTTCTAAGGCAAGACTTGTGGCGGGACGATGGTCGGAGGCTATCTATCTGTAATATATTATACTTACTTAGTTGATTAAAACGTAACCCAAATATACTCTATTTTATTAAAAATATGCAGGTGATAAATAAGAACTAAACTTATAATTCAAAGCAGGACTTGTTTTATTGAATATTTTTTTATATTTACAAACAATTATATATTCTAACGAAAGTTATTCTGACATACACTCGGCGTCACAAAAATCGCACCTCTTTAAGAATTCCCTTCAAAGTCATTTTAACCCTATTAATCAATGGTAGACATATGACTGTAAGGTATCATTGGAAAGGCAATTCATTTAAATTTCAGAATAAATCAATGGATTTGGTTTTTTGTTTACCAGGGAATAAAAAAAAGCAAGCAAATGCAAATGATTAAAAAGCTAAATTTTATTTTATCAGCAAAAATTACAAAGAAGTCCTTAAAAACAACTTAAACCTAGTGTTACCCCCTCTAGCCCTGATGACTGCTTCCATGCGTCCTCTCATGGACCGAATTAATGTGACAACAGTCTCTTGAGGAATGTTGTCCCATTCTGCAACGACGGCATCTTGGAGGTCTTGGAGAGTGGTAGGGGCAGGATCACGTGCCCGTACTCGCCGTTTCAGTTCATCCCAAAGATGCTCAATAGGGTTCAGGTCTGGACTTCGCGCCGGCCAGCGCATAACAGGGATTCCAACTTCTTGCAGGTAGTCTCTTACAATTAAAGCGGTGTGACAGCGGGCGTTATCGTGCATTAACGTGAACCCACTGCCAAAAAACCAGCATAAGGGACAACCTGCTCCTCTAAGATCTCTGTTATGTACCGAGCAGCAGTCAGCGACCCTTGCCCGCGAGCACTTCCAGCCCGAGAAACGCACACAAGGTTCGTTTTACCCTCGATTGACATGCCGCCCCAGAACATGCACGAGCCACCCCCGTATTGCACTGTCTCTTGAATACAGGCTTGCGCGAATCGTTCCCCTTGCCTCCTATACACTCTTCGACGCCTGTCGTTGCAGAAAAGACACACCCTCGTCTCATCCGAGAAGAGCACAGCCCTCCATTGGTCTATTGTCCAATCCACATGGTCACGGGCAAATTGCAACCGGTCTCTCCTATGCTGTGCAGTTAATTTTGGCCCTGTAGCAGCCCTATGAGCTGCAATTTTCTTCTCCCGCATTCTTCTTCTAATCGTGGAGACGCTTACAGAAGTTCTGCGAGCTGATCGCAGTTGTTGTTGCAGCTCAACAGCATTGGAGAACCGATTACGTAAAGACGTCGAAACAATGAAGCGATCGTCTCTTTCGGATGTGCACCGTTGTCTTCCAGATCCACGTCTTCGGATATAGCCACCAGTCTCTTGGAAGCGTTGGAACACTCGTCGAACGGCAAAGTTCAGTTGCCGAGCAACATCACATTGCCGCATCCCTGATTGCAGTAGTGCAATGACTTGAGCGGCTTCATCTGCAGTGGTATCCATCTTCTGGGGTATTTTTCTTGCTGTAGCTGTTCACGTGTGTTCACTTTAAAGGTTGAATAGCGAATGACTCACATTTTTTTTTTTTTTTTTTTTTTTTTTTTTTTTTTTTTTTTTTTTTCCTATTGGGCAGCTCGTAGTTTTGACCACTAAGGTCCTGGCTACTTAACCGGGCAAACCTGTGGGTGCCTTAAGCTACTAACTTAAAGCCTCCAGCCAGGGGCGAACAATACTTAAATTTAGGTGACCGCACGCTAAGGGCGCCCCCTGTGGGGTACGAACCTCGGCTTAGGGCGTCACTGAGGGGAGGGCAGCAAGATGGGACAGGCTGGATCTAAATTATATTATTATTATACTGGGGAATTTAAAGCTACAGGCTCAGCTACGGCGCGGGCTGGCGCGTCGTCGAGCAAGGGTCGGGGGGGGGGACAATTACGTCGGGGGCGTCGCGTAGGACCTCGGCGGCGAGGTCGGAACGATGGCGGTCTGTGTTTGTGCACTGTACTGGTGGCCCTACTGCTCTCCTGGAGGAGGGTTATGGGGTCATCGGGGTCGGTCAGGGCATGCCTTGGACGGCGGGTACGACTAATGCGGGAGGGGGCATATCTGGCAGCCTCGACAACCAGAGGGTTGCGATGTGAGGCCGCGGAGTCGAAGAAGCGCTTGGAAATGCGCTTCATGAACTGACGGATAGTGGGGATTTTAAGGTCGAGATGGAGGATCTCGTTCCGAACGAACCAAGGGGAGCCGGTTGCCCTACGGAGGAACCGGTTTTGGAGGGTCTGCATCCTATGGATGTGGTGGGGTTTCGAGTGTGCGAAAACCACACTCGCGTAGGTCATGATGGGACGAATGCACGCTGTGTAAATGCGCAATTTGCACTTGAGTGACAATTTGCTGCGTGCATTCAATAGGAAGTGGAGTCTACCGAGAGCGAAAGCGGCGCGCGAACGCGCCTGCTTTATGTGCTCGCCGAAAGAGAGTCTGTGGTCCAGAGTGACACCCAAGTATTTGGCTCGCTTCTCCCAAGGGATAGGCTTGCCGAACATGGTGATCGGACGGGGGGGGGTGGGGTTGAGTCTCGGTTTCGAAAATAGAACCGCTTGACTCTTATCGGGATTGACTTCGATTCTCCACTTCCTAAACCAGTCACCGAGTTGGTTGACTGTGGTTTGGAGAGTGCGAGATATCGCGTCGGGGCTTACGCCGGTGTAGTAAATGGCCGTATCGTCTGCGAACAGAGCCAACTGAGCCCTTTTACTCTTGGGGATATCGCTGGTGAAAAGCGTGAAAATGAGAGGGGCGAGCACGGAGCCCTGAGGGACTCCGGCGCGAATGGGGCGAGGGGAGGATAGCGCTCCTTCGATGCGGAATCGGAAGGTGCGGTTCGACAAAAAGTCTCGCAGGATGAGCACGAGACGATCTGGCACTTTAAGTTGGTATAGCTTATATAATAAGCCATTGTGCCAGACTTTGTCGAACGCTTTCGCTATATCGAAGAAAACAGCACCCGTCAACGAACCACGTTGGAAGCCAACGCTTATGTGTTCGACGATACGGTGGACCTGTTGGACGCACGAGTGTTGGGTTCGGAAACCGAACTGCTCGTTGGGAATGAGACCTTTCGTCTCGGCATAGTCTCTGAGACGCTTATAAATAAGCCTCTCATAGATTTTGCCTATGACATTGAGGAGACTGATGGGGCGGTAGCTGGAGGGAGCGGATTTAGGCTTGCCCGGCTTGGGAATGCCGATGACAGTGGCCTGTTTCCACGCTTGGGGGAAGATGTTATTGCTCATGGCACCATTGAAGATGGTGGTCATTAGCATGATCAGGTGGGCAGGGAACAGTTGGAACACCTTATTGGTCATTCCATCAGAACCGGGGGCTTTACGGGGCTTAAGGCCCTTTATGAGCTCTTGCACTTCGTCGGGGGTGACAGGAGGCAGAGGGCACTCGGGGTCTTCTACGGGGGGGAGGGAGGCTCTCCTTTCGACTTCGGCGTCGACCTCAGAGAGGTGAGCTTGGTCTACAGGTTGAGAGCTGGGCGAGCATTGGGCCTCAAGACTGTCGGCTAGGCACTCGGCCTTGTCGACATCATCGAAAGCGATGGTATTGTCTGGGCGGATCAAGGGGGGCATAGGGACTACTTCTCGGGATTTGAGTTTCCTCTGAAGCTCCCAGAATGCTAGGTGGGTAGGCTCAAGTTCGCTCAGCAACTCATCCCAGCCCGTTTCCCGATGCTCCGCTACACGTGTCCTTACAGCTCGCTGTAAGTAGCGCATATGGGCTCGGTTCGCGTCGCAGGGAAAGTTGCTGTACGCACGGACAGCCGCGTTCTTCTCAGTCATCAGTTCACGTACATCGTCCGGCAACTTCCAGCGACGGTCGTCCGTCGCTGGAACTTCCCTTGAACAATCGTTCAGGACTGATTGTACGTGTCCAGTGAATGAGTCGATCGCGGCCGTCGTGTCAGCGATAGAGTCGAAGAGGTCGGGGATGGAGTCTAGGTGGGGGGACGTGTTGGATTTCAGGCGTTCGCTTACTTTCCTCCAGTCCGTTACCACTTTGGTGGAGGGGGGTTGGTCGGGGTCAGGGAGGCCTACGCGAGGGGCTAGCTTAAGCACAACTGGTCGGTGGTCAGATGATAGTTCGTGTATCACCTCTATAGAATCCAACCGTAGGTTGATATTCTTTAAAAGTGATACATCGAGCACGTCAGGGGTATGGTCAACCAAGTGAGGGAAGTGAGTGGGAGTCATCGGGGCGATGACATCGAAATTTAGAGGGGTGCAGAGGTCGAACAAGTGTCTCCCTCGGGTAGAGATTCTGGTACTATTCCAGGCGTGATGTTTGGCGTTGAGATCCCCCGCTATGATAACGGAGTCACTCAGGCCGAGGAGTAAGGTCAGGTCGTCAGTCAAGAGTTGGAAGTTCTCTGAATGGCTCGTAGGGGGGAGGTAGACCGATACCAAGGTGATCGGTTGGTGGCCTGTCATGCCTAGTCGGCAAATGGAGACTTCTAGTCGTGAGAGGGGGGGCGGGTCCAAGGGGATGCAGTAGAGGGATTTTCTGTAGTAAATGAGGGTGCCACCCTTGTGACACCGAGTCCTGTCGTTTCGAACAACCCGATAGTTCGCTATCGACGGCGTTCGCGTGTGGGGTTTTAGGAAAGTCTCCTGTACGAGGAGGACATCGATCTGGTGGTCGCGGAGGAAGATACCGATTTCGTCGCGCTGACCTTACTCACATTTAACCCGGGTCGCCCGTTTTATACCCTTGTAGGGAGGTGCAATTAGTGGCCGTTGTAATGCGTATTTTGACAACATTTTTTTTAACGTTACGTGCTAATGAGATCTGTTGTGTTTAGGAATTCTAACTGTTGTTAATTTAAAGGTCGTTAAACATACTTTCAATTGATACCAATATTAATAAGGTTTAATGTATTCGTTACTGGCGGGACATGTTTTAAACTTATTTTCGAAGAGGTGCGATTTTTGTGACGCCGAGTGTAGATTCTGTTTCAACTTCATCTTCGATTTCGTCATCATCTTCATCTTCCACTTCGCCACCGGAACTTGAATCAGAGTCTTGCAAATTTATTATGAATGAATCGATAACATTATCGAACCTACTATCGCGACTCCAGTAATCATTTTCATTTTTCTGGACATGATCGTCGCATCTCTGCCATGTTTCCGCTGTGAATTCCGAAAACAATGTATCCAATAAGATTATCTTTTCGTCTAGAGAAGAATTAATATAGTTTTGGGCTATGTTGTTTTTAATATCAGCCCAGACTAACTCAATTGGATTTAAATCTGGATGGTACGGAGGTAAACGCAGAACAGTGTGTCCACTGGCTTTCAGGAGTTCGTCAATTCTATACACGGGTTCTTTTTGTGTATTTTTGATAAGAAGTAGCAGTTGAGCCTTTGTCATGGTTCCTGAAAATTCTACATTATGGCGTAGCAACCAGTTCTGCATTTCACTTTTGAGGCTTGATATAGTTGGTTTCTTCTCAACTTGAACGCTGGGGTAAGACGCGTTGTCCATTACAACCACAGAATTCGGCAGCAACTTATCTTTTAACTTTTCATCTACCCACTTATAAAAAGTAGGTCCGCTCATATCTCCATGATAGTCACCGGTTCTAGCATCTGATTTGAAAATAGTCAATGCATCATCCACTAAGCCATTTCGACACCCAGCGTGGAGAATTACCAATCGCCGTCCTTTCCCAATATCAGCATGAATTCCGGGTTCTGACGATGATTGCCAACATTTGCTGGCATGGTGACTGGCGTTGATGTATGTTTCATCAAGAAAATATATGTTGCGGTTTTGCGTTCTGTAATTTCTGATTTGTGTAAGATATTTTTTCCGCCACACTGTAATATTAGGCTGCTCTATAGGGAGATGTCTCTTTGATTTGCATTTTTTGAAACGGTAGCCCATTTTGTGTAAAAGCTGTCTTAAATATTCCCGTCCACAATTCAATATGCCATCCTTTCTCAAACTTGATAGTAACTTACGGACACTTGGTATTTTTTTTTCAACTTCGTAAAACTGATGAATTTTTCTTCTGATAACTCCAAGGTCAAAATCATCCACAACGTGTTTTTTCTTTAGAACTTTTGGTTTTTTTGGCGATTGAAATTTTAATTGGCTTGAATTTTCAATTGATAAATAACCCGCAGAAATCACATTATGCACGGTTCTTTTGCTGTATGTACCCCGTAGCCTCCGCAATGATTTTGGCAATATTCACATCATTTTTAAATTCAAAGCTTTCTTTGTCTGCTTTTCTTTTCTTAAAATATTCAGCCACCTTAAAAATTACAGTATTCATATCACGAGATAAAGCACGACCCATCTTTGAATATTTATCCCATGTGCGTCTGACATAGACAGTCCGATACAGATAACACTACCTGCCGCCAGGAGCGTTGACGGCGCACTGACAGAGTCAGAGACATCGGCAGCAGCCGATTCTCCCTCCCGTCTCGCCGCGCGCTTACCTCAGGGAGTGCACAGCACTAATGGCCACAGTATAATAAAAGATTTACCCCAAAAACTATTGACCTTGCCTTTCTTTTATCATAGACCAATGTGGTAATTCTATTCCACAGACTAGAAGCAGAACATATAAATGAGGTAGAGAAGCTTCGGTTCAGAGCGTCAGAGGCGGAGGCCAGTTCCTCCAAGCTGAGCGAACAAGTGACCGCCCTTACTAAAGAGAACAAGACCCTCGAGAGGAAGCTGCATCACGTTACCAACAAGTCAGTAATAAAATAATAATACTCTGGTCGTTATTTATTGCAAATATCCTCTTTATTAAGTATTCTAATTGTATTTTCATGTTTTTTTTTTAATAATTACGTTGTTGTATCAAATCAAATCAAAATATTTTATTTCACATAAACCAACATGGGCACTTATGAAACGTCAGAAGCTAGGTGCACGGTTCCAATTGGTTGTTTCTTGGTGAATGCTGCGTACACCTATCATAGGCATACATACCAGCACTTGTATTTTATTATTGTTTTCAATTAATTATTTGTATACTGCTGTTGGTTTACCAAATAAATAAATCAGTAACTATTACAGACAACAGACTATAGCTTCATGATTCATGCTAAACAAAACTTTTTACCAAAATACTACCGACTTCTAGAAACACAAAAGAAGTTAAAAATAACTTTAATTTCGGAAGTCGGTGTCTTTGGTTTTGTATTTTCGTTTTTTCCCACAGACTTCCGAAATTAAAGATATTTTTCACTTTTTTAGTATTTTTAGAAGTCGGTTGTATTTTTGTAAAAAAAAAACACTTTTCAGTTGGGGTACGTACCCCACACAAAGTTTAAGTGGAAAAAATACGCATTACTAAGGATAACCCAAAAACTGCTGGTCAAATCTTGATCAAATTTATATCGGACCATAAGAGAGAAAAAATACAGTCGAATTGAGAAACTTCCTCCTTTTTTTGAAGTCGGTTAAAAAGTAAAAACAAATAATGTCATCAATAACTAGGAATTAATATGATCCTAATGCCATAATTACTGTACTTTTAGGTAATAGTTTTAATGTTAAAAAAGATGATATCACTGATAGTGTCACCAACTAACTGAAGTTAAAGTGTAAGAAAATATTTTTGTCTGCTTTCCCATGCTTTGGGCACTTGTCAAACGTTAAATAATTAAATGCATTGTTTAGTTAGTCACCACAGTGACAAGTTTATATTTTTTGACACCAACATTTTTGTTGATATGCTAAGCTTGACTAGGGATACTGTGTATCTGCCCATTCGTTTTAGACGTCAATTAGCTAAGCTACCCCAGACCCCAGATCACCCCAGACATAATTAGTATGTCAAAGTCATGTATAATTAGCACCACAATTAGTAATAGTACTAATGTTAAGGTGGTTAGCTCAAATAATTTAAACTAGTTTGATAAATGATTTTATTTCTGTAAGTAGGTTTGTACAAACACTTTTACATGTCAATCATATTTTAAAAATTTGATGAGGTCGGCGTTTCCTATTTACTACTCTGAGGAGAAAGGCCGAAAGAAAGTCAAAGGTCCCAGTCTGTTTTAAAGTCCAGACATAATCTTGGTCAGATCATATGAAGACCATGTAGATTTGTGTCTGGAATGGTAATTGAGGGAAAACCACACAGAATGATTGGACCTGTCCAGTCAGTGCACGCATTTGTCAGTAATCATGCAGCTCAACTCAAAACATAATTATGGAGCTCAACGATTCGACGAATAATACCAAAGAAACGACATTTGGGTAGGCCGCATAAATTACTCAAACTGCCAGATCATGATTAAAACTAATTGAGAAGAAAAAAAATACAATGACCCACATAGTCTTGAACATTCACAATAATTAAAATAATACACTATTTTACAAAGTAAATATTCATGTGATGTTGTTTGTAAGACAACAGAAAGTACCACTAACAGTATAGTTACACTTAAAAACAAAAACGTATTTTATAGCACTAAAATAGTTTAACTGTGGAAAAGGGGATAAGCAGAAATCCTTGAAATTATTTCATCAAAATATTCAAGGTTTTAACTCCAAACAATTGAAAATTGAATCGTTTTAAAAAAAAACTATGTCTGACATTATTTGTATAACTGAGCATTGTTAAAAGTTTCTGAAATGTTAATTAACTATGAGAATTATAATGTGGCCAGTTGTTTTACCCGAAAATCAATTCTGCGTGGTGGTCCACTGATCCTAATTAAAACATGTATTTAACCAAAAACTCGTATTTAACTAAAGATGTAGTAAGTATCGGCTGAACATAGCGTTGAACTGTCTTGTGTTGTGTTGAGCTAGATAAGCATGTTATAGTGTTCGTTTACAGACCCCCAAATTATCAAAACTACTTAATATTTGAGTCAGTAATGGACAGTGGTAGATTTGCCCTAAGGCCCAGTAGGCCCGGGCCTAGGACGGCCAGGTATTAGGGGCGGCCAATCGTGACAAAAAATTCACTGATGATAACAAGAAATAACTCAAAGTACCTAAATATTTCCAAAGTTTGACGATTGATATGAAATTGATAATTATTATTCAGTAAATTTATCATTCCTACAATTGCGAATCGCATTTTGATCAACCTATGACGTAAAACAGAGCTGCAATTTGCAAAAAACCAAAGATTTTTTTTGTTTGGCTGAGTAAATTTCTGAATTGTTTTCGTTAAAAGTTGGTAATTAAGTTAATTCATTATGTAGTCTATATGACGGGTGCTAAGAAAGGGGCGGCTGGTACTTACTACATGGCCTGGGGGGCCTAGGGCGGCCAAGACTGCAAATCCGTCACTGGTAATGGAAGATGTTTTGGTAAAACTTGCATCTAATAATAAATCAGTAATTATCTGTGGTAACTTTAACATTCATATTTTAGAATATAATTCAAATACCACTAAATTATTAAAGTTTAAATCATTCAATTTGTCAAACTGTTTGTAGAACCAACGCGAACAACTACGATTACTGCTACATGTATTGATAATGTTTTTTATTGCTGCGACTATTTAGATAAAGCCATCGCTAATTATCTCGCTTCTGATCACAGCGGTCAAACCGTAACTTTTGAGTCCAACATACCAATACAAAAAGTGCAGATAAATTCCAGACCAATAACAAATTATGTTAATTATTTGTAAGTTAAGTAATCAGGACCCACAACTAATTGATTAACATTTGAAAATACTGTTAGAGCTGCTGAAGATTGTAAAATTATCTTTGCATTGTATAATAATTGTATAAACTCAATCTCTTTTGTATTATAATTGCATATCACAGGTGTGAATACTATGTACTATAGAGCTACCATTTACCGGGTAATATGTCAGTAGGGACTGGTCATCTCTTAGCTGCCACGGCTTATTTTATTTATTTTTGTAATATTTATTTTTCTGTTTCTATTTGCTGTGCTCTGGACGCTTATAACGTGTACGTCTTTTTTACATCGGATCGTTCTCACATTTATAAGTTCAACATTAATGATGCAACTAATATTTTTGTAACAATATAATTTAAAAAAGTGGCCATGGAGTTCATTGCCCGGTCTTCTCCATAGGTACCTACAACGCTTTGGAATGGGCAACTAGCTTCATCTTTCTGACTGACTGACTTCTTGACAATTCAAAAGTGCCTTGAAATAAATGCTTTGAGTCTTGATTTTGAAAGCTGGCAACATTGTAGAAGCAATATGTTTTTTGTTGCTGTAAACATTTTGCGCACAAATACTGTATACAATGTTGCCAGCAATCGGAAGTTTCTAGTAACACAAAACACGAATTTATTGTCAACCCTTGATAGCTACTTCATAAATAAATAAATGATTTTGTTAGAATACTTATGTCTCGCTCCCCATCACAACCGTCTTGAATAAATACAATACCCACGCCTTTTACACATATCCTCTGACGACACACAGAATAGTATATCGTTTTGTTTTTTGTTTTGCAGACTATCAATACTACAGAACGAATTGTCTGAAGAAAGGGGTTTGGCAGCGGCTCTAGCAAACAGCCAAGCTGAGTGGCAAGCCAGGGCTAAGATACGGGAAGAGAGCTTCGTCAAAGAGGTATGACTTGTCTTCAAACCATCTTACACAAGTTATCAGGTAAAGATGCCTTTAGCGTCTGCCATGTTGAATAGCCGACAGAATTTCATATCAATTGTTCCAGAGTGCCAAGATCCATGACAAAAAGACCATATGGTCAGTACTTATGTATATTCGATATCCAGGGCCGAATTTAGAGGTCTGGAGGCCTTGGGGCAACAAAGGAGTGGACCCTCCCCCCGCCCTACCAAATTATTTTCAAAATAAAATGGAAAAAAAAAATTACTCGAGTTTTTCAATAAATAATTTATTTTGAAACCAAGTAGATTCTTTTAACATTTAACAAACATAAATAAATATAATCGAGAACGAGAATTATCTGAAATCAAAAAACATTTCGAATCTTTTTTTTTTCTTATTTAAGAACAATATAATCATGTTTGTACAAAGTAATATAGGTAAAGGTAAAAAAGCGAAAAAAAAAAATCAAACGAAAAGTTGTTTACTAGTGTTTACTCGTCGGAATTTGAAAGTTTTTTTTTTCCCGACGTCTATATTGTGGGGTCCCTCTTTTGTGGAGGCCCCGGGGCTGTAGCCCCGGATGCCGTCCCCTAAATCCGGCCCTGTCGATATCCCTTAAAGCCATTTATGTATTCGAAGATGAATTTATGAATCTGGATTATGCAATGCGAAACGAGAACGGCGAGTACATCCCATATTTTCGCTTTGCCGACGATAAAATCGTTAAACATACTTTTGCATCTCATCCTAGAAACCTTCATATTATTGTGGCCAAGAAGAAAAATACGTGTAAAAATAATATAAATTGTCCCCAAGGTAACCGAACTAAAAGAACAACTCCGAGACGTGATGTTCTTCGTAGAAGCGCGCGGCCAGCTGGAGCAACAAGCCGGCGCGTCGCAGGACGAGCTGGCAACAGCGCACGTCAGTGTGGCACCGCCGCCCAAACCCAGGCGAAGGAGACGGTAGATGACTGATAGGTGGCGCTACGCTTATGTGAGGGTATGTGTTTAGGCTGGATGTATGTGTGAGAGAGAAACAGAGAAAGAGAGATGACAAATAAAACCATTACTTTTTCTACAACTTGATGTGTCATTTAAATGGCCGTGCACCGGTCTAGTTTGTATCTCTTTTTGAAATAAAATGAGAAGGTTTTCTAAATTTCAAATGTTTCACACTTCGCCACTGTTTTCAATGTTATAAAAACGTTATTGTCTAATACCTTAATCTATTTCCTTGCAGCATAGCTATTCACAACCATTCGACAGGTTGAAAAATAGAAAATTACATATTTTCTTCATCACTAATTTGCCCCTGACAGCAAATAGCAGTCTGAAGACTGGAGGTCGTCTAAAGAGACGACCGAAAACCAAAAATTTTGTTTTGTGACTTGGTCTCTAGCTAGAAGACTCTTAACAGTTGTGAATAGCTATGCCGGTGTATTTCGCCCGCAATAATAAAATAGATCTAACGAGCTGCTTCATACACTGCTCTTAGATAGCCACTCTACGAGAAATTAATATTCTAATTGATCTCTCTTGGGTCAATGGGCACTAAATTAAATTAGAATTTTATTTGTGATAAATGTATTAATTTGTGAGTGTCTATGTACGTTCTCTAACAAAAGCACTGAGTGTTTTCTATTCACTGTGTAGCCTACATATAAGCGTAGTGTTTTTAATAATTAATGTAATAAAAATGTGGCTATAATCTTGATGTCAATAAAAACCACAATAAACATGTGTAGAAAAATAAATTTTAAAAATACCACAGAATAGTGAAGGAATGGAGTTTTTAATGCCTTATAATTATAGTCAGTATGCATCATCTACTCTACAGACGTCAAATTGCATCACTTTTAATTCTTTTCGAAGGCTTTACGTATGTGCACATACGTAAATGATAATGGGATACCGTACGATCTCCTACGATGAAGGAACTGTCCTGGTCGGATAAACATCAGTGGTAGTGGAAGAAACCCTGGGGTTTTAGTCGGCAGGAGTTAGACCTAACCCTTGTTGATCCTCAGATGTAATAAAAATACCAGCCAAGTGCGTGTTGGACCACGATTTATTCCAAGAACAAAGTTAACATTGTAGCTGAAAAACATATTCTCCCATAGATTCTAACTGCAAATGTAAGTTGGTCGATACTTGACTCTAACAAAAATTTGCACTATAAAGCAATATTTCGCAAACGGATCCCTGATTCGAAAAATGGTTTTCACACATCCAGAATATTTTTGAACAACCCTTCCAATGACACCCCACACCATGGCATAGACGAGAGAAAAAAGAAACACTTTTATTTTACCGCTTTGTCGGCGTGGTTAATATGTATACCAATTTCAAACTACAGCTTTCTAATACAGAGTCTCTGAGCTAAGACGTGGACAGACCGACAGATGGACGGACTTGGCGAAACTATAAGGGTTCCTTGTTGACTACGGAACCCTAAAAAAAGCGTTACGTAGGTATGCGAATTGAGTTTATTTGACAACACTTAAAATCGTAATAAAAATATTGAAACTTTATTCTGTAGGGTTTATCAAAAATTAGGAATGTTGACGTTACTCCATTTGCTTACTATTCTGTGTTACAAAAAATATATTCAGGTTATCAGTTTTTTTAAGAAATGAGGGATCATAAAAATGTATGCAGCTTTCTTCGAATGTCTCGACTGCTGCAAACCACTGTGATAATGTGCATAGATTGTAAGTGAAAATATTATTTCGATTTATTTTGTTCGTGTCTAAATCTCTGTGCTTACAGGTAATAGTAAATCTAAGGACTTATGTTATGTAGTACTTGGTAAATTGTAGATCTAAAACAGTTTAATTACTCTATGGAAAATAAAGGTGATTTAAAAATTAATCGGGCAATTTTATTTTTGATTTCCATGGCTATTCTTTCTTACCCTAGCTAGAGAACATAGAGATTCTTCTTTTTTTTTCATCATAGAGTTTTTTTTTTCTATTCCTCTTTCCCCAACTATGTAGAGGTCGGCTTCCAGTCTATCCTGATACAGCTGAATACCAGTATTTAACACGGATCGACTGCCTATATGACTTCCACAACCCAGATAGTGGGTAACACGATACTTCTTGGGTTCGACTAGTATTCATAAAACAATTGAAATGTGTAGGTAAGTATCAAGGAGTGGAAAGGCGCGCTATTTCATAAAAGATTATCTATCCTAAATTATTACCTACAAATAGATAAACGCCACGCCTATTTCCCGTGGGCACCCCCATGGCTGAAATACGAGTAGGTATGCAATAGGTACCTTTGTTAGGAGATGGCAGCGAGCATCAGTTACCTACAAGCAGGCCCGGACTTAGGGACCCAAGGCCTCTAATCACTTGATATTTTACGGTCGTCATATCGACGTTTCTAAACAAAGACGTTCTTTTCCTCGTATTCCTTAACACTTAAGTTACCTACCTACCTTGAAACAACTTACTTTCTTCAAACAACTTATTTATAGTACTTTAGTAAAAACCTACATTATTGATTTGCCGGCAGTGATCGAATGGTGATCTTTCTAAGAGAACTGGATGCAAGAGCGAGCGAAGCGAGCTCGATATTTTTATTACCTCGGATAGTTTAGGTTTCTTTTAACTAATTCATATAGTAACATTTGCTATTAACGTTTGCTAACAGCTTGTTTTTATTATATAAAATAGTAATCTGTAGAAAATGTTGTGGGTAGTATATTTGTTAATTTTAATTTTAAGACTACATTGTTTATGCCTAGTATACTACTGTTTGTTTTCCCAAATGTAATAAATAAATAAATAAACATGAATTACTTTGTCGAATTATGCAAGAAAGTTTAAGACTAACTAAGATGCAATAGCGAGCGACGCGAGCTCGTAGATTTTTAACATCCTGCCTCGGAGAGATTCCATGTCTTTTCTTCTTTGTAGACGTAAAAGCAAAGAAATAAGAGAAACTATGATGTAGGAGTAAGCGAAGCGAGCTTTTTTAGCATCAAGCCTCGGAGAGGTCAGATTTCTCTTTCGTCCATGTTATGGAGATGACCCCCCCCCCCCCCTCCCCCCAAATGCGGGGCCTGTAGCTTTTGCATTTGTGTTTGATCCAGCGCTGTCTGCCTGCCGTGTGGCAGACAAGCTAACTGGTTGGGGTAGCTTTCGGGGCCCCATGCTAGCTGGGCCCTAGGCCCGGTGCCTTGTGTGCCTGGGTGTAAATCCGGGGCTGCCTAAAAGTTTACATACAGATCATAGGTCTGACAGACAGCGTCTTTATTTCGTAGAAGTTATAGCAGTTTCAACTGCACCGTAGTTAGACAGAGATGCACCCTTATCTCTGCATTATCTCTACCCTTATTTCAATATTTAAATCCCTTTTAAAGTTTCGTCTTGATTCACCCCCGCATCCCCTATTCACGCCCTTTGAGGGTAATAATTATTAGAGAATCATTTTATTTTGCATCTGTTTTAGAATATTATGCTGTAATGAATACATGGCGGGAGGGGGGGGATACTTAATAATTCTGGCAAATTGGTCGCAGCACTCTTTACTAAAAAAGTAGATATAAGATAGTATGGTGAGAAGAGCGAGCGAAGCGACCTCGAAATTTTTAACAACCAGCCTCGGTTAGGTAAGGTATTGTTTTATTTTTTCAAACAGAAATAGAAGAAATAAGAGTTACCTATTACATTGTCAACTTATGCAGAAAGCCCAAGGAACTATGACAATGTAGAATGCAGAGACGAACGAAGTGACCTCAAAAAATTGCACGGTCTCGGATAGGTTACATTTTCTTTTAATCACTCCAAAAGAACTAGGAATTATTGCTTTGTCGACTTATGAAGAAAAGCTCAAGAATCAAGAGAGCGTAGAATGCAAGAGCAAGCGAAGCAAGCCTAAATTTTTTACCTTGAATAGGTTCTGTTTTCTTTTACCATTAGGTAGTTATACAGAAAGAGAACCTACTTTGTCGAGTTATGACGAAAAGCTTAAACTCATTTTACAGCAGTTTAGGTTTTGAAATCAGGCCCTAACCTTAGCCTGTCGGACCTTACGCACGAGCGGGGTTCTCAAATTACCGAGTTTGCTTCGCTCGCTCTTGCATCCTAGATTCTATATTTTATAACAGGCATTTTGAAGAAAAAAGTTCTTTACGCGCGTTGGTACAGTTTTAAGTTAGTAAGACAAGTAAATCATTCAGGCTCTCAACAGCTTGAATAATTTTGGGAGGTTACGATCAGCATGAACCCCCCCCCCCCCCTCCTCGGACCGCGCCCGCCTAGGATGTTTTCGGCTACTTAACCGGTCATGCCTGCGGTTGCCTTAATAAATTAAGGCCTCCACCCAAGGCATAGAATACTTATATATAAACGAGGCGACTACATGCTAAGAACACCCCCTGTGGGGTACGGACCTTGGCTTGGTTCGTTCCTAGGGGGGGACAGCAAGAGAAAGGCAGGATCAGTGAATTACAGGCACTGGTTGATAAAATGCACAGTATAACGCGAGTAAACTCTCAAACTAAATAAATTAAATAAAGTTGTTCCAAAAGGCTTACCACCGCCTAGAAGAGTACGGCTCTTTATCTCGCTCGCTCCTATTGTTTAACCTACTCGCGGGCATCGCTAGCCAGCAGAGAAAAACGCCTATTGGTCCGTTGGTTGGGTGGGGGATGTTGGACATCACGTCGTCAGGCTACAACACCGAAAGGAATGCGCCGCTAGAAGGTACCTACATTCTAGGAGGTATAAAAAGCCCGCCATTGTGGCGAGCAAAAAAGACCGCCATCGTTCCGACCTCGCCGCCGAGGTCCTACGCGACGCCCCCGACGTAATTGTCCCCCCCCCCCGACCCTTGCTCGACGACGCGCCAGCCCGCGCCGTAGCTGAGCCTGTAGTTTTAAATTCCCCAGTTAATAATAATATAATTTAGATCCAGCCTGTCCCATCTTGCTGCCCTCCCCTCAGTGACGCCCTAAGCCGAGGTTCGTACCCCACAGGGGGTGCCCTTAGCGTGCGGTCACCTAATTTTTAAGTATTTTTCGCCCCTGGCCGGAGGCTTTAAGTTAGTAGCTTAAGGCACCCACAGGTTTCCCCGGTTAAGTAGCCAGGACCTTAGTGGTCATAACTACGAGCTGCAAATTAGGAAAAAAAAATAAAAAAAAAAGCGAGCAAAAAAGTTAAGTGCCGGTCACCGATGGGAAAAGACGTATCTACATTTTACTATACGAGCATCCTGCGCGACTCTCGCGAAGTTATAAGTTTGTTCTGTATTTGTTAAAGTGGAGTAAATAAACACAATTTAATGTACTCGCATTAAAACAGTCTTTAGAGAAAGGTGTCTTGAGGTAGAAGCCGTAGAAGAGTTAGGAATGTTGCTGACTATAACATAAGAATTCGTTCCCCATAATAATATTGTTGCGGGACTTTCGTGAGAAATTTCCCCATTTTTACCGTCTAAAACCATTGATTTTTCGTGTGGAAACACTGTTTCCGATTCTTGTACTTACGTTTCATTTCACATCGCTACTTGTCACTTTACAGAGTTTGTTGAAACTACAACAGAAGTATCTAATTTATTAGAATAGTGCCTATTTACATAGCTTATTATTTATTTAATTATAATAATGTCTTCTCGAAACTGATGACCCACTTTTTGTTTCCTGCGCTTATGTGACAAGTGGTAAAGGTAAAGTAACATCGCAAACGGAACGTAAATCAGTAATCGAGTCAAATCGTCAAACAAGGCTGTGGTGTAAAATGTAACATTGTTATAATATTTCAAATATATTCATATTTTGAAGCTATATAATATCGTAAATTGTTAAACTAGGTTTTAAGTCAAGCAGTCCCATAATTGTCGAAAACAGACATAAACGAAATTATTTTTCTACCTATTTTCATTATTTTGAGTGCATGAGTGGTCACGTAAGTAAAACAATTTATTGCAAACTTGCAAAACGGTCAGGTTTCAATCATATTCTAATAATTAAATTACCTACCTAAGTATATCTTGTATTTGACTGGCTTTGAAAGTGTTAAATGATATTGGATTTGACCGATTTGCAAGATAGAAGTCTCAAGTTGTCTTTGCAGAGAACACAGGAATTCATTAGCAGCGCTGCCCGCGGTGCTATTCTGCTGGTGTTTAAAGCGGTTTTGCTACATACTAGACTCTGTATAAACGTTCAGAGCACCTAGTCTGTCGCAACTCTGCCACATCTTCGCGCCGTAGCGCTCGCCTTACACGCGGTCACAGAATTAACGAAAGTTTACATCGAGCGATGGTTGAAATCCAACTGTTGTTGCACATTGGATTTTAAGTGCCATCGCTAGTTGTGGACGATCTTACAACAACTTTTGGGCTTAGTTTATGTGAATAACCTCAAAGGTAAAAGCCTTCAGGTATCTGTTGACACTATTATTGCAGAAATACTGTTATGAATTTAATTTTAAGGTACTTTGACATAATAATTTATGCAATTCCTTTTAAAGTATTCCACTGTTTGATGAACCCATAATAAAGATGAGTACTCATTTTCAAAAGTAGAGTAATATTTAATCAATACTTTCAGTATGTCATGCAAGGTAATACATTTACATAGTAACAATGTCTGCCGTCCTCAGGATTCACAGTTAAATTAGTTGTTGGTTAGATGACTACTTATTGTCTATTTACAGTTACTATAAAATTGGTGTAATAAATTTATATATCATTATTTGGCAATTGTTGTGTATGATGGATGAGTTAAGCCAGAAGTCACTATCTGATTTAAAAAGTTTTATCCTTTTTCACTTTTAAGTCTCATTATAAATTTTAACAACCTTTGCATTACTTGATAATAATATTAAATGCAGGTGCATGTGTATCTTTCTATCTATCTTTACTCATATAATAAACCTGGTTGGAGGAACTAGAACACCATGTACTAACATTAAAATATTATAAGTCATATAAATCATTCAATATTTACATACTTATGAAGCATTCTGGCTTCACTCATCCATGCCTTATATGCATTTAAAACTTTAAAAAAATATTTTTAGACAGAATAACATGAGTGAAGAAGTCCAAATGGAGATGCCAGCTGCTAAAAAGCAAAGGCTTAACAACGGTGAAGCATCATGTAGTCCCGCCTTAGATAATGGGGAAGCTGCATGTGGTCCTGCCCTAAACAATGATGAAGCCTCATGTAGTCTTGCCTTGCCCATAGACAATGATGTTAACAATGCAGATGATAAGTTTAGTAGTGAAGATAGTTATGGTAACTTCGTTAATCCTGACGAGCTGGAGAGGCTGAAGGAGTTCAAGGTGCTGGACGAAGTGAAGTCCAATGATGAAGACAGCAATGAAGAAGAATCGGACAGCTCTGATGGTATTTGTGTCTTTGAGTTTATTCCTTCTTGCATGTCATGACTGCTGTTCAATTTATCTTGTTACTATGTATGTAATTAATCCAGACAGTTTAAGAATGGGAATACAATATTGATTTTATAAACTTTAATGTTCTTAACTCTTTCTACATCATTATCACATGTATAATTTCAACATGAATGATGTAACCAATTTTTTGTAAAAATATTTTCACTTAAAAGAGTGTATGTGTGTGATAGTAAAACTCATACATGTATCCAAAGGTCTCCCAGAAGAGGAACTCGAGAAAATGCTGGATGAGGATCTCCCGGACGACTTCAAAGGAGCTCCCAAGCAGAAGGAGAAGGCTTACATCACTAGACAGAAGACTGTTCTAGAAGGTAAGCATTTTCTTCTTAAAAGAGGTGTTGGTTTAACATCACTGAGAACAAAATTGCCCCTTGTTACAACTTCAAAGAGGACTAGAAGATGCAATCCGTGTATGCCGAAGTACTGGCGTACATTTCGTCGGTTAACGAGCGTGGTTGATCTTTACAGCGATGTAGCTAATAGTTTTGAACTTCTTTTATAACTTGTATAATGATATCAATAAAACATCAGAGTTTACCATCTTTATCGTATTACGAAAGTTCGTAGCAACCTGGCTGTACATTTTATTAGCAACCATGGTATGTATACGTTACCTTCCCGCTCTACAGAGAAAGGCGTGAACCACTTCGAAGTCCTGCCCTTGGACTGGATCATGGTGCGGCACATCAGTGGCATGCCCATCTACATGCACCGCGCGTCCCGGGTCTGCACGCTCTCCAAGCCTTACTTCCTCGGTAAAGGAAATACGAGGGTAAGTACTCATCGAAAGACTAAAAGTTTTGGGGTGTTCAAAGATTAATATGGACGAACGACGATAAAAGTTAGTTATGTGCATATTATTTTATTTATTTACTATTTATTGTAGACACAACGCAACGAGACGGCACACTGAAAAAACAGAAAAAAAAAGATTAAGTATAAAGGTAGTGCTGGTGCTCGAAGGACCAAAAATGATAGCCGCCTTTATAGTTGTTTTAGTAAACCATTACTGTCGTAGGACTCACATGTCACATTAAATTATAATTTTCTCGTCCCGCTCTTCAGAGGGGCAATTCAGATATGTTTAATAACGTTCGCATTTTTACCTCAGTCTGAACTTGTTAAAAATATAATTATGATTTACCTACGTTTTTTCTTTGATTGTCGCTGCGATGATATTGCGACTTGAATTTGACCGTTTAAGTACGAGAATTAGTCTTCAGATCTTTTAAAAATACTTCATAAAGTCAGATTATCGGATTGTATCTGACACGAACATTTATTTGCAGCGCCACGAAATACCAATAAGCGCCATACCATGCTTCGCGTACCGCCGCGCGCTTGAAGAGGAGAACAAGCAAAAAGAGATCGACAAGCGAATCGCCGAGCAGATTCGTACTGGCAACTGGGTCATCAACTCAAACGTAAAGTCCGAGAACAATGAGAACAGCCAGGATTGTAATGACGTCACTGATAAGATTACAGGGTCTAACTATGAAGATACGTCGATTAAAGAAGAAGTTGTTGAGGATAAAATGATGTGTCCATTTCTTAACGGCAAAACTGGAGGAAGAGAGGAAGAAACGAAAGTTAATGTAAATGAAGAATCAGCCGTTGAGAGGCCTGAGGCATCGTTTGAAAACAAGCCTGAAAAAGTGGCTGGTGATGACGAAATGGCTAGCACAAGTGAGACAGTGGTTCCCAAAAAAGCTGATCGAGATGAGGAAGTCTCGCTGGCTCGGCAGCCTGTGGTATTGCCAGGGGGCATCGTTATGCCGCCCCCGAGGGTCGAGACCATCAACACGAGCTGGAAGACACAGCATCTTACTGCTGAGCAGATCAATGAGTACTGCAGGCGGCTTTTCAAGTTCAAGACTGTAAATATCATGCATTTCAAGTGAGTGTTACTGGCTCGGAACTTACGCAGACGAGACAGTTCGCGGCTCGTTTTTCCATCAGAATGTACACTACAGTTTTTGCGTTTTAGAATGGCAATAGCGGTCATTGACCCAGATACATTTACTTGACAGATTCTAGCATTATTCATTTCAGACGGAAATAAAGCCCATTAACCCGTTAACGTCCTGAATCGACATCTCTCGTGATCCTCAACATTTTTACTCATGAAAAAACGACACATAGTTTTGTTTGGGTAATCGGGTTCCTACGAAGAGATAGGAAACGGGCAATGACCGCTATTACCGTGCTAAAATGCAACAACTATCTGGGGGCACGGTAGTGCCCCCGCCAAGACGAGCCAAGCGAAGCGCAAGGGCACTACCTACCTTTTCTCGAAGTGTTTCGTCGTTTTTTTGAACCCTCATAGAGTTGGTTTTCGATGTACCAGATAGTTCATATTCTCAGAATATGATGTCAATAATAGACTAATTAAACATAAAAAGTCTCAATTGAATAGCTCTAATACTTTAGATTTTATTGATATCTAAAATACACCGATTTCGTCACTGACACACTCACTGATACACTGACACACTGATGATCATCAAAATGTTTGGCTTCTTCCTGAAGTGCTAGAAAGCTGAAATTTGGTATGTAATCTAAGTTTAGTATACAACCAACAAAAAAAATCATAAACTTATAACTTTCGCCCCCATCCCCTAAAATGGGGGGGTGGAAGTTTGTATGAGACTTCAAAATGTTAGGGTACTACCTGAAGTGCTAGAAAGCCGAAATTTGGTATGTAAACAAAGTTCAGTATACAAAAAAACTACCGTGCCCCCAGATAAACTTTAAAAAACGAAGAAAAAAATAAACAGTAAAAAGACTGCCTAGCAACTTACAAAAAGATCTGAAATCCCACCAAAAACATTACATGTAAAATGTTGCCAAGACGACCACATAAGGTTTGCCCTGTGAAAAAGATATCAGATCTCATGTAGAGCCAAGCTTCTGAATCTACACGGCCTAACTCTACCGACCCTAACTTCACAAATTCTACATATCAGTAAAAATTTATGGCTTGGCTATTTCGTTACTTAGGAAACTAAATATTCGCATCACCTCCACGACGGTAGCGAAACGGCGAAGCCATACATTTTTACTGATATGTAGAATTTGTGAAGTTAGGGTTCGTAGAGTTAGGCCGTGTAGATTCAGAAGCTTGGCTCTACATGAGATCTGATATCTTTTTCTGAAATGTTTTTGGTGGGTACTACTGTACCCATAATGCAAGATGCACAAAAGTCTGTACGCTGTTGCTGTGTAGACTTTGTGCGCCGCAGACTTGATGGCATACAAATGCCTATATATTGTGCATAAACTTATATAACAAATTATATACTAAAAAAAAAACAATTTCTAATAGGAAAATGCTACTAAAGGTAACCGAACATTTAAACGATAATAATAAACATTTAGCTCACGTCTAATTTGCTAATGACTAGAGCTACACGACTGAAACCAGCCGTATCAGTTTGGCAGTGCAGAATTGAGCGTCGTATTGGTGGGGCCAGAGGGCCTAGACAAGTGGCATTCGCTTCGGAGCGATTCTATTTCTACAATCGCTATCGCTTTCGCTAATGATTCCAAAAACTAGCAATAACTCTCGTCAAAAAGTGTCCCTTGGCTATGCATCTCTGTGGAAGTACCTAATCTTTCGACGCTGGCGATTCATTTCATAATCGAATGTTGTTTACATTGTCTAGCTAATTTTTATTCGTTGACCTACGATCACGTGACATTTCGATAGCTTATGTCAACCCCATACATTTTAGCTTTTCTACTAGCGTTATCGTTAATCGAATGTTACTTTGTCTAGGCCCTCTGAGCACTCATCGGCAAACTAATCTGCTTCAGGGAGGGCAATACTCGCCCTAGAGTGATGCGCTTTCTAAGACGGGCGTTCCCAGGGATATGTCATGTGTCACAGAGCGCATCGACTTCCTAAAGCAGAAAGTGTATGCATGGGCGAACACTCAGAGTGGAGCGATACTCTAAGAATCGCACCTTCCAGAGCAATGAAAGGTGGGTTTATAGGGGTTGGGAGCGACCAGACCAAGGTGTGGCTGACACGTGCCTTCCAGGTGATGATGCCATGTGTTCTTTCTGGCGCAGTATTTGGTCGGTACCTGTCTGTCACACCGAAGGTGATATGCCCCCAAGATGTAGCTCGTATAGTCCGTCCTTTGCTTAACTTGAATTGTCCAGGGCCGGACGGGCTGCACTACTTTTGGGTCAAATAGTTCCTTAAGGTTGCACGCTCGCTTGGCGGCTTAGTACGCACGGCTACATATCAAGCTATACATTTCAAGTATAAGCTGACGTCTCATTGTACGGAAAATCTATACAATGCGAGATCAGCTTATACTGGAAATGTATAGCTTGCTAGCTAGCTCACGTGTTTACCGACGGTCTATAAAGTTCTTACATCCATTTTGAGAGCTAAAATTAACAAACATATAGACACCAACTCCATGTCTGCCTCTCAAAATGGATGTAGGAACGGTTCCCACGGTACTAAGAAGGTACTCCTCATTGATATGGCCATTAGCCAACAGGTTCGTCGTTCCCGAAAGGATCTGTCGACATGTTGGATACATTATAAGAAGGCCTATGACTCGGTGCCACATACATGGCTCATGAAGGTGCTGAAGTTGTAGAAAGTAGATGCAACTCTGCGCATCTTCCTGATGTCGTGTATGGGGCAATGGAGAACGGTCCTTCGCTATCCAGGATGTCGAAGTATCCAGAGGAATAGCGACCCAAAAAGGATCGAGCGAGGCATATTTCAGGGTGATAGTTTGAGTCCGCTTTGGTTCTGCTTAACCTTAAATCCTCTAAGTACTGCTGGAGGATCCAGATCTAGGCTATCTGCTGAGGAGAGGTGATCAGGTTATATCTCACCTCTACATGGATGACCTAAAACTCTTTGCCCTAAACAATTTGCAACTGATGGAGCTACTGAAAGTAACTGAAAATTTCAGTAGCGCCATCAGGATGGAATTTGGTGTGGAGTAATGTGCGGTCATGCATGTAAAGCGAAGGGAGATTGTGGAATCCGTGGGAACCCAACTCTTGGATTCCATAAA
Source organism: Griposia aprilina (assembly GCA_916610205.1). Classification (NCBI taxonomy): domain Eukaryota; kingdom Metazoa; phylum Arthropoda; class Insecta; order Lepidoptera; family Noctuidae; genus Griposia; species Griposia aprilina. The sequence goes on along the minus strand of OU744300.1, from coordinate 21,535,624 downwards.
CGTTAGAGCCCTCACCGCATCCGAAACCTATAAGTATTTGGGTATGTCGGAAGCGTTGGGCATCAATGGTACTGACATGAAGCAATCGTTGAAGGACCGCTTACTCTTCTATCAGGCGGAAACAAGGTGCGCGCCTTCAATGGTTGGGTGTTGCCGGTTTTGATGTACTCTTTCGGCATACTCAAGTGGACTCGGCCGAACTCGACACCCTGGATAGGAGGGTCCGGACGCTGCTGACTGCAAATCGAATGCATCAACCACGGTCATCGGTAATGAGGCTGTATATCCCGCGAAAGTGTGGAGGTCGAGGCTTTTTAAACACTAAGACCCTCCACAATCGCGAGATATGCAGTCTGAGCGAATATTTCCTAGAAGCCGACGTGGGGATGCATCGAAATGTGGTCACGGTGGCCAAGGGCCTCACCCCGCTGATGGTAATGGTGATGACCGCATGGAGGTATGGTAGAGAAAGGAGCTTCACGGACGCTTTTTCCGGGCCCTACATGTAACCGATGTAGATCTACTAGCGTCCGTAGCCTGGCTACGTTTCGGTGACGTCCTTGGGGAAACCGAAGGTTTTTTGTGTGCAATTATGGACGAAGTTATGATGACGAACAATTACCGGAGAGTTATTGTTAAAGACGGCACGGTTGGCTTCTGTCGGGCGCCACCGTCTGGGAGAATCAATCAGACACATTATCTCTGGGTTTTCTCGTCTAGCTAACAAAGTATACTTACATAGACACTACCTTGTAGCCAAAATTATCCATCAGCAACTTGCTCTGAAATACAGCCTTGTAGAATCGAAAGTGCCGTACTACAGGTATGTGCCCGACCCAGTTCTCGAAAATGGAAATATCACATTGTACTGGTATCTATCAATCATCACTGACAGGACTATTGTTGCCAATAAGCCTGATATAGTGGTGGTGGATCGAATAGAGCGGCGCGCAATGATTGTTGGTCCACATGACGGGAACCTTGGGAAAGCCGAGAAAGATAAACAAATCAAGTATCTTGACTTGGCTCGCGATGTTGTTGACATGTGGGATGTGGACTCAGCGATCATTGTGCCGATAGTCTTGACAGCTAATGGCTTAATAGCCAAGAACCTCGACCAACACCTGAGGAGGTTGTTATTGGGCAGCTGGATCAAGGGCTTGATTCAGAAAGCGGTAATTCTGGACACGGCTCGCATTGTTAGGAGGTTCTTCTCTGGAGCCTTGACCCCGGTAACTTGGACCCTGTTCCCGATACCGGTGGGCTACTAATTTTTAAATGTTTAAATATTCTAATGTTTAAAAATATAAATTATATGTATGTAATGAAATAAAGGAAATAATGATGATGATAATTATGTAAGGATCGTAACAGGTGGCGTTCTGTAGTTTCTGCCTACCCTCATGGGAAAAAGGCGTGAGTTTATGTATGTATGTATGTATTAGTAAAGATCTCATATTTGAAAATTCATGCATAATAGAAATAAAAACTTAGTAACAGTAGATAGAGCGAGATATATAGAGTTAAGAATGATAAATTAAGTTTTAAAGCTTCGTCCTACTATTTTGCTGCACCCAACAGGGTCCATAATGATCTCATTAAATTTTGAAGTTAAATACCTAAGTACAGATTGTAGAACGAAATAAATGATTGAGTATTGAGTTTCGTTTGTGTAAACTTTTCAGTTACACCCTTTATTTTAGTTCCGTATACATTTTCTTAGGCGCTGGGCTGACCGCCGTAAATACACCAAGGCAAGGAAGACTCTTCAGTACCCCACATTACCTGAGGGTACCAAACTGATCACCATTCCTGCTCAACCAACTGCCCCGGGAGAAGAGAATACTGGTAAGTTCTATACATAACTGGGGAGCGGGGTATGCAACTTTCGTAGATGCATCTATTTTGTCATGCCAAATTCAGTCTTATTACACTCGTATAAGAGTCAGCGTAAGGACATGCTAGAACAAATCTATGTACCAGTTTTTAACAAATAAATGTTTTCATTCATTCACATGTTCAGAAACAGAATGTGCCAAGGATTCAATATGTCGAACCAACACACTTTGAAATAGATAAACTCTTATTAAGAATATACCTCAGAAATCGAACATTGGACTATATAAATAAGTTGTGTATTGTTACAACGGGCAAGACGAACAAGCGCGACTGGGTTATGAATATGAACGTGGACTATATAAATGAGTTGTGTATTGTTACAGCGGGCAAGACGAACAAGCGCGACTGGGTTATGAATATGAACGTGGACTATGTAAATGAGTTGTGTATTGTTACAGCGGGCAAGACGAACAAGCGCGACTGGGTTATGAATATGAACGTGGACTATGTAAATGAGTTGTGTATTGTTACAGCGGGCAAGACGAACAAGCGCGACTGGGTTATGAATATGAACGTGGACTATGTAAATGAGTTGTGTATTGTTACAGCGGGCAAGACGAACAAGCGCGACTGGGTTATGAATATGAACGTGGACTATGTAAATGAGTTGTGTATTGTTACAGCGGGCAAGACGAACAAGCGCGACTGGGTTATGAATATGAACGTGGACTATGTAAATGAGTTGTGTATTGTTACAGCGGGCAAGACGAACAAGCGCGACTGGGTTATGAATATGAACGGGCGCAGCTACCTCTCAGTCTTCCACGAGTACGTGCGCCGCGCGCTGCAGAAACAACCCGTCTACGAGTTCAGGCAGCTTGGTGAGTAAGCCTTGCACACTTTATAGCCCTAGCTTGTATGTTTGTCTGAGCTATATCATTATCATTTAGCCAAAGGGCATTGCCACAGCCAACGGCTACGTGCCTCCCGCATGCAGTGGATTCCCGCGTCGTTCACCAGCTCGTCGATCCACACACGCTGCTCTATGTTGGGCTTAGAAAACGGAAGAATAGTTTTATTTTTCGTTACACGGTCGGCGCCCTCGAAAGCGTTTATCAATTCCTCTTGCATGCAGTTGTTCACTCAGGATAAGATGTGAGAATGTGAGATGTATTTCAGCCGAAGTATATACACTGTTGGATATAGGTCTCTAAGCGTCGCCACAACGACCGGTCCTGTGTTTCTCGCATCTCGCATAAAAGATTATAAAGACATGAAATCTCATGGCACACAGAGAACGCCTCAACCCCCTACCAAGCCACCGTGTTCATCGGCGGCATGCAGTACGGCGTGGGCCACGGCTCCAGCAAGCGGCAGGCCAAGTCAGCGGCAGCAAGGAACTCCATACACATCCTCATTCCCGAGATGAAGGACGAGCTCGACGCGCATGCGCCGCACCACGCGCCCTCCAGCGACCAGAATGAACCTGACTTCAATGTAAGTACCAGTTTTAACTAGTGATAGTAAATTCCCGAGAATATTCTCCTAGCGAGAACTTTGCCGTTAAGTTCTCGAGGATATTCTTTTGGAAGCGAATTTACGAAAATTTCAAAATAGGATGCCTCCATTGTATTCATCTATTTTTATAGTACCTAATAGTTTTGAGCTCATCTGAACGTTTTACGAAGTTGACGTCAAAATACTCTATCTACTCCACAGAATTCTGAGTCAATTCTCCTGAGCGAGGACATTCACGAGAATATTTCTAAGAAAATTTTCATAAATTCTCTTGTACCTATGGTATTTACTTATGTGAAATGAGGATTACTGTATTAAAACAAACCTTATGATTTACAAATTATCAGTTTTAATAAAATTTATAAAAAACATTATAGAAAAGGAAAATAATAAAAAAACTAAAGATAACAATCACGATTTCTTTGGAAGAGACTTTGGTTTTGTAATTTAACACGTTTTTGGTCGCTACTTGGTATTGAGAGATACATTGACTGCTTTAAATTCTCCGTCGAAAAAAATATTCTCGATCGGAGAATCGAATATATCGATAGTCTCTCGACCCATGACTAGTTTTAACCGAGAGGTACATTGAGAATTACAGCCTCCTGACGCTGAGTTTATCCTTCGACTTACCTTCGATTTACAAGCAGGCTGCTCACGTGGCCTACGGTGGGGCTATATATGTAGGCTATTTTTTTTCCTGAGATTGGCATAACCTACACATAAATAAAAAGTCGACTAAAATAAAATTTGACATTACTGGGGAACTTTAAAAACAGCTTTGATATATTTTTTTATTACTGCGAGATGGGGGAGTGGTTATTTAGCGTTAGGTCTTTGGTTAGATCCCCAGGTCGCGCAAAGTGTTATTAGGTAACAGCCCAGAATCTGGATTTGTGTCACAAATCGGACGGATTACATGAGACTAATACATCTGGCGAAATGTTGGTGTATTATACATGTTGCTCTACTACAGTGTGTTAATCAACGACAGATGTTCCTTTTAGCAGGTACTATGACGTCCAGACATGAATAGTAATAATACCAGCCCTTTCTTATACAGAGATGGCAATTTTAGACTTATATTAATAATTGTATGTCCCGGTTTCCTCACAATGTTTTCCTTCACCTATGTCAGAATGTCCAAGTTCAGCATAGAAAGTACATATAAAGTAAAAAGTTACGAACGGATTTGAACCCACAACTTCGTACTGGAGAGGTGAGGCCTCAACCACTGGGCTATCACCACTTGTTATATCCTTGTCTATACTTACATATTGTTAAAAAAAAACATAGGTTTTGTTTTTGTATGTATGTCTGTTATAGTATTACTTGTTAAAGGAATCACCCTCCATTTATTAACATATTGTATAATCATTTTAATTCCTCAATGCTTGGAAAAACGGTGAGTAAAAGTATATATTCCTTAGTTCTTGAAATCCCCTACTAAAGTTTGTCTCTACATCACCCGAAGGTTGACTGGTTTAGCAAATGCCTTGGCAAGGCATTACGTCCTTATAAAATCTACCTCAAGCTCACGAGGGCTTCCTTAGATAGTATAAAACAAAGTCGTTTTTATTTTGTCTGTACGGGATTTCAATGCGGTTTTCATCAATACACAGAGTGATTCAAGAGGAAGGTTTATATTTATAATACATTCATATTATAGTAGAGAAAAGCTGAGAATTTCAAGGATTTGTAATGTGATGTCGTAAAAAACATATTTTTGTGCGCTTACATTGCAAACGCTGGTTAAACGTTACGAGATAAATCAAAATAATGTACTACGGAATTGTATATCTTAAAAAGATCTAAGACAATACAGTATTAATCCTTATCCAATTGAATACGTTAGATACGTGTGCGTTTAATGTAGATCAAAATTGCCCTTTACAGCATATCATTAATATGAATATCTTAGAAGCTATCATTTAAAATGCGGCGGCAGATCGGTCGTCAGGCTGTACGTCCGTCTGGTGGCAGCGGCCGGCGGACGCGGCGCGTGCATATAAATCAATCCAATATGTTACTTTTTAGTAACATAATATTATTAATGACTCCACACTGACACCAAATTAGTATCCATATTGCACCCGTGCGAAGCTGGGGCGGGTCGCTAGTCAAGTATAAATAAAGAATAAATACAGCAAAGTAGATGGATAAATTATTCAATTGAACATTGAAGAAAGGAAATAAGATAGACATTTCTGGAGGAAATGTATCTCCGATATTATGTCCTGAGGAATGTGATGTGTACTTACTTATTGAATGTGAATAGTTTTAGAAGTAGAGGAAGACCAAAGAAACGATAACGATATATGAGTTCTGTGAAAGATGATAATGGAAAAAAGAAAGATGGATGCATGGATGGATGAAAGGCGGTGAATACTAAGATGTAATTGTAATATTTAATATACAAATAAATGAACGGATAATAGAGATGTATAGAAGAAAAAGATAAACTGCACCAACCTTAAATCAGGCGCGGTCCGAGGGGGGAGGTCATGGGGGTCGTGACCCCCTCCCAAAATCATTGTGAAGCTGTTGAGAGCCTGAATGATTTACTTGACTTACTAACTTAAAACTGTACTTGAGCCACAGAGACCCCCAGTCATGGGGACTGCCTACAGAAGTGAAGACCTAAATGAATTTCCCCTACCAAAAATCCGCCCAACGCGCCTCCAGATGATTTTCTTCATAAAGCCTGTTATAAAATATAAAATCTAGGATGCAAGAGCGAGCGAAGTAAACTCGGGAATTTGAGAACCCCGCACGTACGTAAGGTCTGAAAGACTAAGGTTAGGGCCAGATTCCAAAGCCTAAGCTGCTGTCATACGAGTTTAAGCTTTTCGTCATAACTCGACAAACTAAGTTCTCTTTCTGAATAATGGTAAAAGAAACAGAATCTATTCAAGGTAAAAAAGTTAGGCTCGCTTCGCTCGCTCTTGCTTTCTACGTTCTCTTGATTCTTGAACTTTTCTTCATAAGTCGACAGAGCAACTAATTCTTAGTTCTTTTGGAGTGGTATCAAAAGAAAATGTAACCTATCCAAGACTGTGCAAAATTTTGAGCTCACTTCGCTTGCTCTTGCATTCTACATTGTCATAGTTCCTTGGGCTTTCTGCATAAGTTGACAATGTAATAGCTAACTCCTATTTCGTCCATTTCTGTTTGATAAAACAAAACCTAACCTAACCGAGGCGGGTTGTTGAAATTTTCGAGCTCGCATTGCTCGCTCTTCTCACCTTACATAATCAAAAAAAGTGCTGCGACCAATTTGCCAACATTATTAAGTACTCCCCGCCCCATTTCAAAGTTGCGTCTCTGAAAAGCATGAGTAATGTGGAGCTGAAGATGTACATACCATAACATAACATAACATCACGCCTTTAATCCCTGCAGGGTTAGGCAGAGGTTAGACCTCTGCCTAACTTAAACATAACTGGCGAAATATGGGTGTACTATATGTAGGTACACCCACATTTCGCCAGGTTCCATGTCATAAGGAGCGTACCTCCCTAAAAATATTCCTCAGCACCTATGGTGACCTCCCCCAAAACCTTGAGCTGCGACCGCGCCTGCCCCAAATAAATAGGAATAAAAGCAAGAGAATGATGTTGATGTAAGTCTGGAATCACTTTACGAAAACAGGTGTGCTGTAACGTTATTTAGAAGATGGCCAATTATAAGTTTCCTATATCTATACATATAATAAAATAGTAGGAAAGTCAAAACTGTACATTGATTTTTTTTTTAAAAGAATACTTGAGGTGTGATCTACAATCGATACCAAAGCCAAAAATATAGTTTTTTGAATTTTTGTCTGTTTGTCTGTGTGTATGTCCGGGATAAACTCAAAAAGTACTGCATGCATTCTGTAACAACGTGTAGTCTAACGACACATATTTGAATGTTGTTATTATGTTAACCATGCTATAAGCTAGGTTCACACTATAAAAATCACGCAATATAAGTAACTTAGGCCGATAAACATAATTAAATGAATATAAGTAGTATCAAGACAATTTTAAAGTAGCGCCAATTATGAGATTTCAAAAACATCAAGTCGAATTACATGTGTAAGTCCTTTTTGGATATAAATAATTTAAATTTGATCATGTTGGCGAGGTTAATAGTTGTTTTTAAGAGTCATAGATGGAGTTGTGCATTTTCTTCTTAAAAATTGTATCGTTAATTCGCTTCAGAGATGAGCAAGACAACTAAAAAAAATGTGTTTATATAAGTTTTAAGCTGCTTCATCTATTTCTTATAAAATTCATCTAGTTTGTCTGTATGTAATAACAATCAGAGCTCAAAAATAACTGCATACATTTATAACAAAATTTAAACTCGAAAACGGCACGCTGTAAGCAATTTGAGCTAAATAACGAAGAAAGAGGAAAATTAAGCATGCCATATAATTATATCTCAAAGATAAGACATGCTAATTTTTTTACAGTGCAGAATAAATAGTAACATCTGCTTCAGTCACAACTTATAACTTAATTCAGCAGAATCACCATAAAGTCATCATTACGTCACCATAAAGTCGTCATTCAAAGCAGGCTAAAAATCAGCACTTTTTGAAGGTCAATTTTATAAAAGACAGTCTCCTTCTGTTACTGCACTTTCTATAGATATGAAATGTAAAGAAGAAACGGGTAAATAAGTGAATGTTATTTTAAAAGGTATAATCGTAGGTATTTTTGGTGCTGTATAGTTATGTATAAAATTGTCAAATCTTCGTAAACAGCGTGAACCAAGCATGTGTACTAGGCAAAAAAAAAATATGACTAAGTATGGTTAAGGTTTTCGTAAATCAGCCTTGTCTTCCATCTTCGTTCCCTGGATCGGCACCCTTTTGACGAGTATTAGCAGTTGTGTTGCCAGTTCTTCGACTTCGTGGGCATCGAAGATCCGCGCATCACGGAGTTCTGCGCCGCCACCTGCGAGCCGTCGCCGCACGCCATACTGCGCACCTGTCTGCTGAGGAACTTTGGAGCCGGGGACCGGCATATACATACTGAGGTGAGCTTTCATAAATTGTACTAAATAGCTGTAACATGAAATGTAAGAATACAACACATTTTATCTGGCTTCTCAATCCAGACGTTCTATAGAAAATATTTGTACGTAGCTACTAAAGCAGTTGACCGAAACGGATAACAATAGCACAGATTGAACATTCACAACATTTTACTTATTCAGTATTTCAAAACATTTTTAGTTACATCTTACATCATAATTATGGTGAGAGAATAAGACTGACACACCACTAAGAATTGGCACACACACACCTGATAAATAGTAACAGTTGTGATTTGAAGATACCGACAATTTTAGTCGTAAGGCAATAATACCTGCCAACTTAAATTGTAGGTGCCCGACATCGTGTGATTAATTGCGCAGAAAGGGAAGCTTATGCGCAAGATCTGCTAAATAATTTACTCGAAAACATTTGTGTTCACACGATTTCGGTTGTCCAACAATGGGTAATATAACCTTCGGAGAGATGTCATGAGGTAATAAATGACAATGTTCCGTGTAAAAGCAACATTAGGCATAATTTGAACTGCGCTTGTAATTAAGTTCAATGGCATTTAATTATTGATTACAGATGTCGAAGCTGGAGTATCAGAAGATTGAGCTGACCATGAAAGTGGGCAAGCACACCGCCACCGTCGTCAGTAAGAACAAGAAGACGGCCAAGCAACGCGCCTCGCAGGCTATTCTGCAGGTAACATACATCCTATAGGTTTTAACCGTTCAATCCTTTGTCTACTTTCACACTCCGTTAAACTGTACGACTTTTACTGTATAAGGGCCGTTGTACATAATCGTGTGAGCTTGTATATGAAACGGCAAACCACCGATTGTACAGTGCCGCCGTATCGTCGACAAGCTTCCACAGTGATCCATACAACACCGACGACCGTGCCTACACACGGTGAATCAAAAGCAGGTTTTCACGGCAAAAAAGAACGTGTTTGTACAACGGCTCTTATGATGCGATCAAGCGACAGGAACAGCATTTGTTTTTAATCGTATAAACACTGGGATGGTGATGTGTGATCCCAACTTAAAAATGATAAAACATGGCTCTTGTACATAATTACAGTGATCACAAGAATCATTTGAATTTAAAACATACAAAGGTAAGCTATTCCACTAGTAAATTCAGTAAATAGTTTTACTACTGCAAGCTGTTCTCATTTACATAGTCCCTGAAAATACGAGGGAATAAGAATCATGAATGATAGCAACAGTTTTGACTAATATGCTGTCAAGTTTTATAGTGACCAGATACAAGATATTCCTATATGGCTATGTCTAGATCATAAAACAGGATCAATGTAATCACAAACCTCCCCGTTCCTTAGGCTCTGCACCCCCACGTACGTTCCTGGGGCTCTTTACTCCGCTTATATGGCTCCCGCTCCGTGAAGAGCTGCAAGGAAAAGAAGCTAGAAGAACAGCAGATCACCCTCTTACAAGACCAGGCGCGCCACAACGAACCCAACTACGCTGTCCTGGATAAACTGCGCAACGAGATGAGGAAGCTGCGCGAGAGAGATGAAGCTGTGGTGCCTATTGGAACGTTGTTAGTACGTGAAGATCTGCCCACTCATTCTGGATCTAATTTGAACAATGTTGATCTGTGAGGAGTTGGGTGTTTTATGCTACGGCTGCTTTGTCAACGTTCGTAATAGTTTTTGTTGCATAGAAAAGAAATAGGTAAGGGACCTCGTGCACTACGTGGCACAGACCAGATGGCCAGCTCTCATAATTAAAAACGTTTAAAATCAAGTCGCAACGTCATCTCAGAGACAATTAATTCAATCAAATTCTTTACGATCTTACTTAATAATTACCAAATTCAGTTGGACCCTGTCGGGCACAACTATTTAATACTATATAAATAGTTTAAAATCATTAAAATAAATGGGAATTAATTGTGCGTCATAATTTAAAAATATTCCTATTTTGGAATTATGACGCACAGTTGGATTGGTTTTCATCATAAAAATCCAAATTATTTAAAATAAAATAAAACCTTTTAATGTCACATATTAAGGTAAATTAGTACTACTTTGACAGATTGAGGCTGTTCTTATCAATACACGGTGACATTTGAATCACAGTTTTGCTAGAACAAACGTTGTTCAGACCATGGTCTACTACCATTCTACAGCAACCATTAAAAAAAAAAACGTCATTGGTTTTCGAAAAAAGACAAAAAAGACAGTTTAAAAAGTTGGGTTAATCGTTACTCCCTACAACACAGACACTGCGGCGCTCGCGTCTCAAAGTACAATTTTAGCGCGGCGCACGGCTCACGCGCGAGACAAAGCATTGTTTACAGGGAAAACCCAATCCCAGGCAGGGGAATCTCCATAAACGAAGTTTAGTTAGATCTTATTTTTGTACGTCTTACTAGAAAATACCAAATTTAAAAGTTATTTAAAGTTTCTATTGTTCTCAAACATGTTGCGTAATTAGGCCTGCGGGGTAATTCCGTAATACACTAACAGTAGGAATGGGTTTCCTTTTGACAGTTCAACAACATTCATTGCGGTACTTACGTTGTAGAGCAGACAAATTTTTCAAACATATGAAGCAATGCATTAGCTATAGGCTTCAAAATGATTCAGATTCTAAAAGATAGTGTGTTACGTAATTAAGGTACTGGTCTGTCCATAAAAGAAAACAGTCATATGTTTACTATCGGTTCATAGAAATCTTTTGTTTACAAGCCATGTCTAAGTGCCGGAGCGCCCCGTGGCGTGCCGACAAAAAATGTTCCGGGACAAATTAAAAAACAAATAACAAGTCAAAGATCAAACTTACTTACTTACTTTATAAAGAGAAAATAAAATAAAATCGAATAAAATGATAACAACTTACAACTTATTTACCTAACAAACATAGCTTTCACAGAACATGAGATAATTTGACATGATCACCCTGAGTGTGTCATTAAAGATTTCGGGACTTTCTCCATTAAGGAGTTTATAGCACCATGCTTGCGACACAACGGGGATTGCGCGCGCGACAGTGCGGCAATGGGATGTGGCGAACAGTCGGTATCGGTTATGGCTTGGTATGGCTTAAGTTATGGTAAACTTTGGTTATTAGGTATTTTCTGGCTATGCACGACGCAGGCGACGCACCGTACCCACGCGGACGGCGCGGCGGGGCGAGGTGGCTGACCTCTAATTTTATAATTTCGTTCTAGTTGCGAACTTACGTTAGGGACTATCAGACATGGTTTTAGTTCTGTCCTGTAACTAGGAACGAGTACCTATTGTATCTACCGTGACCTTATTAGGTAGGTGTTATTTATTTATTGGGATATTACAGAAACATGACAAAAACAAAACATACCACGAAACAGGGTTAGCTCCGTGTGCACCAAGACAACATTGACTCCAATTTTGGTTGAGAGTACATGCGCCTAGCTTCCGCCAGATTGTCATCAGCAATTGAGTAAAAACGCACAATAACCAACCACTCCACACTCGAATAGTAAGAACTCATTTTCACAAAAAACGCGCGATGCATGCCTGTGACGTAATACATCGGATGCATACGCGTCGCTCGCTCGAGACATTTCGGTAGACTATTTATGTTTATTGCCCGGGTGGTTCGAGCAGCCCGCGGCATTCGACAAAAGAAATGGGCGGAGCGATACTTCGCATGATTGCTTGTCATTGGCTAATGATTTATTTGCAATTCGGTCCGCTTTGGCCGGAAATCCTTGTAGTCCACGTGGACTACCGCGATGAGTACTGTGATGTTGCGGTTAATGTTTGAACACTTTTGAGCAACATATGACTAATTTGAGAACGCCTAGTTTAGTTTGTTTTAATAACATATTTGATGCTGTAGAATGGTAGTAGACCATGGTCTGAACTAAGTTTGTTCTAGAAAAACGGTGATTAAAATGTCACAGTGTATAGGATTTGCTTCTGTGTTTTAACTATAGAAACTTAATGCGTATCAGTCACTTGCTCGCCCGACCGGCCGCCGTCTATGGACGTCCGCATCTTGGTCGCAGATTTTTCGAGGTCCCAAAAACGAAAAGGTTCGTGTACAATTAAGAAGTAATCAGGGTAGGAGCACGTTCTTGTTGCTGCCTCCCCCATGGGAGAGCCGTGTACTTATGTTTGTCTTCCGAGCAGCAGAGTGTTTACTTGTAAAGGTATGCTGAATGTTGATACTGCAGCTGTAGTATTAGTTTAATTTATCAAGCTAACCTCTCAGTTCTATGTCTGCATTATTTTACTAATGTAGTTTTTCATATTCAATATTTGAGGATCTCGTTTATTTACACATAAAAGAGACCATTTTCATTAAACGAGTTATGTACTAACCTTACTTAGGGTACTTTTAAGGAGATAAATAAATAATTCACATCCACAATAATATGCAAAAACTATTTCAATATTTATGAATTTTTGAAACGATATGAGAATGAAATACGCTTTGTTACGTTAGCCACAAATACAGTAAATAACGCGTACGTTTTAGAACAATACAAACATAGCATTATTGATTTAATTACAATAACTATATACACTTCATAATCGATTGGAGACATCAATATTTTTAATACATACCCATTATTATAAATACTAGAATTATATTCCAATTGAAAGTTATATTCGTACTTAAGTATTATGAATATTACTGATGACTGTGAAAAGTAAAAAACTAATTACTTCTGTTAGTAAACTATAAGTATCAATTAAGGGGCCATTCCGGCGCGGGCGCGAGAGAAAATTAGGTATTGCAGTGCTATCCGCACAGCTACGAACACCGCTATGTTTACATAGTGCTTCCAGCGACACTAAGTGGTCAAACAGTGCGGGCGGCGCGGGCCGCGCACTCCGCCGAGGGAACAGGATCCACACCCGCTCCCGCCACCCGCGGGCCGCGCACTCCGCCGAGGGAACAGGATCCACACCCGCTCCCGCCACCCGCGGGCCGCGCACTCCGCCGAGGGAACAGGATCCACACCCGCTCCCGCCACCCGCGGGCCGCGCACTCCGCCGAGGGAACAGGATCCACACCCGCTCCCGCCACCCGCGGGCCGCGCACTCCGCCGAGGGAACAGGATCCACACCCGCTCCCGCCACCCGCGGGCCGCGCACTCCGCCGAGGGAACAGGATCCACACCCGCTCCCGCCACCCGCGGGCCGCGCACTCCGCCGAGGGAACAGGATCCACACCCGCTCCCGCCACCCGCGGGCCGCGCACTCCGCCGAGGGAACAGGATCCACACCCGCTCCCGCCACCCGCGGGCCGCGCACTCCGCCGAGGGAACAGGATCCACACCCGCTCCCGCCACCCGCGGGCCGCGCACTCCGCCGAGGGAACAGGATCCACACCCGCTCCCGCCACCCGCGGGCCGCGCACTCCGCCGAGGGAACAGGATCCACACCCGCTCCCGCCACCCGCGGGCCGCGCACTCCGCCGAGGGAACAGGATCCACACCCGCTCCCGCCACCCGCGGGCCGCGCACTCCGCCGAGGGAACAGGATCCACACCCGCTCCCGCCACCCGCGGGCCGCGCACTCCGCCGAGGGAACAGGATCCACACCCGCTCCCGCCACCCGCGGGCCGCGCACTCCGCCGAGGGAACAGGATCCACACCCGCTCCCGCCACCCGCGGGCCGCGCACTCCGCCGAGGGAACAGGATCCACACCCGCTCCCGCCACCCGCGGGCCGCGCACTCCGCCGAGGGAACAGGATCCACACCCGCTCCCGCCACCCGCGGGCCGCGCACTCCGCCGAGGGAACAGGATCCACACCCGCTCCCGCCACCCGCGGGCCGCGCACTCCGCCGAGGGAACAGGATCCACACCCGCTCCCGCCACCCGCGGGCCGCGCACTCCGCCGAGGGAACAGGATCCACACCCGCTCCCGCCACCCGCGGGCCGCGCACTCCGCCGAGGGAACAGGATCCACACCCGCTCCCGCCACCCGCGGGCCGCGCACTCCGCCGAGGGAACAGGATCCACACCCGCTCCCGCCACCCGCGGGCCGCGCACTCCGCCGAGGGAACAGGATCCACACCCGCTCCCGCCACCCGCGGGCCGCGCACTCCGCCGAGGGAACAGGATCCACACCCGCTCCCGCCACCCGCGGGCCGCGCACTCCGCCGAGGGAACAGGATCCACACCCGCTCCCGCCACCCGCGGGCCGCGCCGCCCGCACTGTGTGACCACTTAGTGAAGCACAATCTCTATCTCTAATAATAGTATAAAGCAAAGTCGCTGTTTTCGTCTGTCTGTGTCTCCGCTCACTTCTTCTGAACCACGCAACGGATTTTGATACGGTTTTACGGTTTTCATTTCGAGAATTTCTTCCGGAAAGCTTATATGTATATGTGTTTGTTTTTATACATGCATATTATAGTACAGAAAAGCCGAGAATTTTGAAGATTTGTAATGGTGACATAAAAAACATATGTTTGGGCGCTTACATTGGTAACGCTGACTAAACCTTACGAGATAGATCAAAATAATGTACTACGGAATTATATTTATCTTTTATAGGTCTACAGAAAAGTTCGCAATGGTATATGTCCATCTCCTAAGGATAACCCACAGCGACCATTTTCATCTTTTACATATTACAAAAAACAAAATGGATTATTTACGAAGCTATTTTAAACAATACAGTATTAAGCCTTATCCAATTAAATACGTTGTGCATTTAATATAGATCAAAATTGCTCTTTATAGCATCATTAAACTGAATATCTTAGAAGATATCACAAATTTATAAGTGTAACATCTAACCAAACCTGTTTGTGCTGTCTAATAAAAAACAGCTCTAAACATTGTATACAAAGACATTCTATAGTTATACGAACTCGGTCACATTCACTGTACACCCGTGCGAAGCCGGGGCGGGTCACTAGTAATATTTAAAATAGAAGTGGGTACTGTGTTATTATTTTTATTGCATTTATGCTTAGTAAGGAAGGTTGGGAGAGGGGTTGGTTTGTTGCACAGTTTTGTATGACGTATCAATCAGCTGTTAAATTATTGTGATTTTCAACAAAAAAAAACAATAGTAGATCTTCATCAAAGTTTTCAAGTTTTTATCTAGTGTGTACACGCTCCTGTTTTGTTTTTTAATTTATTTTCGACGGGTGTCGTTTTCATAGTTTTCAAGGGCCCTGACCACGAAAATGGGGTCAAAATCAAGATTCCAGGTGGTGCAACCGAAAATTGCAAATTTTTGGTGACGCTATCTTGAATTTTGATTTTGACCCCAGTTTTGTTATCAGTGACCTCGAATACTATCAAAACGACACCCATAACGAAAAATTACACTATTTGCCGTGTATTTTTTTACTGAAAAACGACGTGCTCTCACATTAAAATCCTGCGGACGTCTGAGCTCGGCAATTCGTTCTCGGGCATGTATCGAATAAATTGCATAGTAATACGTATGGAGATTTCGGGGGTGAAAATTCGGATATTTTCCGAAGTTTGTAAGTAAAACAGAAGTAACATTTTGTAAAACAGAAAAATTCAGCGAGTTCACTGTTCTGTGTTGCCTTTATTCATTTATAATATTAATTAGGTGACTGCTTATTTACGCCAAAGTTATCAAAATACGACAGTGCTTTTTGCACTTTTTTTGTGAAATTCAATATTTTTTTAAACAATCATCTACAAGGTTTTCCTCCTTCCGATTTTTTCAGCGCCTGGTGAAACTCGTGGGTTACCTAGATGTATTTTTTTTTCGTGGCTACTACTTTAGGTTTTCTATATAAACTTATCATAATCGCATAACACGATTTCCTGGTACCCCCTACCCCCTTAATTATAATTACATTGTAAAGTAGGCTGTGCCACGAACGGTTTATATGGTAATAAAAACAGAGATTTATCTTTATACAAGGTGTAATACAGAAACTGACTAGAACTGGGTCTCAGTTATCAATGTTTTATTAAGTTTACCTTTAGTCAGAATCTGTACAGGGTCAAATTAGATAAGGTAGCGAAACTCAGCAGACCTAATTCAATTTGGCCCTGTATAATTATATAATCGGGAGTCGAAATAACTAAGAAATACAAAAACTGCTTTTACTAATGTTAGAACTCGATGTAAGTGAGGGGAGTAAGTTTTTAGTCATGGCGTTTATACTGGACCACTCGTTGTTTAGGGTAGGATTTATTAGATAAGTTCTTTAGTGATCTAGGATTTTGTTTTTGGGAGTACAAGAGTCTATTTTAGCTTAAGATTTTTAATAGATGTTATTAAGTGTGCTATATTCATCCTAGTCTGACTTACTACTAATGTGGGGTATCTGATGAATACTGCCTAAACTAGAGTGCAGAATCTTAGAATGATCATCTTTTACAACCACAGACTCAACTTGCTGAAGTAAGTAGGAATGAATTTAAATGATCTAAGATTCTGAACTCAAGTACCTACTTAGTACTTATGTATAATTTTATTAATTTAGTTTGTGCCTTATTTTACTTCTTGAGGTAATATACCATTCGAGCAGCGATGTTTACCGTCCTCATCGTGAGGGTCAAACATCGTGGAACTATCACCTTACAGCGGTCACAAGTTTTCCTAGTATCGATAACTAAGGTCGCTTCAGAGACCCGTGTTTTAATCATCTACTAATGTGTGAACAGAGTGTTTTTCTCTGGTTTGAAAATACCTGAAGTTCTGAAAACCTACTTGAATCATTAAACTTTTAACGCGCTCCAATTAGGTAATTGCAATAATTAAACATTAGTTGACATTTAACTACCTATATTTTTATAGACCTTGTGTGTGACATTTATGTAACAAAATTAAGATTAGCGTCACCCTTTGTGAGTGGTATATACTTATTACATTAGTGAGGTCTATCAGAATAGGACCTGGTAGGCCACAACGTGACGATTGTGATGAATCAAAGATGCCTAATTCATGACTGTGCGCTTGATGACAGTTCGTAACTTAAAAACAATAAGATATAGAATTGTATTCTTATTAATGTATTGTTCTTAGATTAATGTACCTCTTGTGCAATGCTCTAATTATCGAAATGGAATGCATCTATGTAATATTACATTAACTACAAATTAGCTTTAAAAAAATGGATCATAAGAAAATTTCAACAAAAAAAGGGTTTTATAGTGAAGTACCTATAGGTATAAAATAATTATAATATCATAGGTAGGTTATATTCCCAAGTCCATCTCATATCTAAATATCGCGTAATTCCACTTTGCCCCACCAAGCCCGCCACCCTGGTGTGGCAAAGTGGACTGCCTAAAATTTTGCAGTGGAATATGCCCCACTATTCTGATTTGATGGGGCGGATAACACTAGCATAAACACTTTGTGGATTCTGCCCCACTAGGGTTGGCACCTCAGGATTTGTGTATGAAGGTTAACATGTATTTTTACATTTGTTTGTAAAAAAAATAAAAAACAAAAATTGTTCCCAGGTATTTGGTACAACTTGGGGCACCCCGACTCGGACAGGTTAGGTTAGAAGGGGACGGCGGGGTCTGAAAGACCCCGCCGTCCCCTTCGTGGTTATTTTTTTTTAAACCGCCCAGAAGTAGGAGTCCCGCGAAGCGGGACTCCGTCGGCTACGCCTCATTAACCTTCATACACAAATCCTGAGGTGCCAACCCTAGTGGGGCAGAATCCACAAAGTGTTTATGCTAGTGTTATCCGCCCCATCAAATCAGAATAGTGGGGCATATTCCACTGCAAAATTTTAGGCAGTCCACTTTGCCACACCAGGGTGGCGGGCTTGGTGGGGCAAAGTGGAATTACTCTAAATATCGGTCTAATCAACATGTATAGACGCAAAATAAATCTTCCAACAGAATACGAAATATTTTTAGGATGTGAATCATAGTTATTAAATATTATGTATTTTCATCTACTTACCTGTATTAAATTTGCTCAAATGTCGATAAGTTCACTGGCGTTCTTTTAATGTGGTGAATCCGGATTTTAGAACGTACTCGACCATCAATCTCAGATGTAAAATTGACTAAAGGCTAGCGCACATCGGCGGACGGCGGGGCAGAGTATGTATATTAAAATTACCAACGTAAATTCGTACGTATATAATGGTAACAAGATATAGATTCCAAAGCTCAGACCGACCGCGGAGCATCAATGGGGACTTTCTCTGCGATCTTGAAGTGTGCGCTGGACTTCGATCAATAATAGCACTGGATTAAGGATTAGGAACAAAAACACGTCGCTCAAGTAGCTGCAATTCATATAACTTCATTATACAACTAAACACTCAAACATAATCTTTACTATCGTTTGCAATATAATTTACTGCTTTGATTGAAAAGTTAACGTGTTTTTTTTTTAAATTAGAACATTTATGTTTAACACAATACAACAATCTGTAAGCAATAAGGTTGAAAAAACTATGTTTCAAAATAAGACCACAACATTATTTGTGGTCTTATTTTTACGGCGTTTTTGATGCGCTCATCAGAAATCTAGAACTATTGTTGATCGAAGGCGCTGAAGGATACCGTAACGGGATGCGCCGGTATGCGCCGGAGTCCGCTAGCATACGGTCGCGGGGAGAGTCAGTGCAATCGGGGGAGCAGACCGCTAGCATACGGTCGCGGGGAGAGTCAGTGCAATCGGGGGAGCAGACCGCTAGCATACGGTCGCGGGGAGAGTCAGTGCAATCGGGGGAGCAGACCGCTAGCATACGGTCGCGGGGAGAGTCAGTGCAATCGGGGGAGCAGACCGCTAGCATACGGTCGCGGGGAGAGTCAGTGCAATCGGGGGAGCAGACCGCTAGCATACGGTCGCGGGGAGAGTCAGTGCAATCGGGGGAGCAGACCGCTAGCATACGGTCGCGGGGAGAGTCAGTGCAATCGGGGGAGCAGACCGCTAGCATACGGTCGCGGGGAGAGTCAGTGCAATCGGGGGAGCAGACCGCTAGCATACGGTCGCGGGGAGAGTCAGTGCAATCGGGGGAACCGCCCCTAGCATACGTTCGCGGGGAGAGTTGGTGCAATCGGGGGAGCAGACCGATAGCATACGGTCGCGGGGAGAGTCAGTGCAATCGGGGGAGCAGACCGCTAGCATACGGTCGCGAGGAGAGTCAGTGCAATCGGGGGAGCAGACCGATAGCATACGGTCGCGGGGAGATTCAGTGCAATCGGGGGAGCAGACCGCTAGCATACGGTCGCGGGGAGTGTTAGTGAAATCGGGGGAGCAGACCGCTAGCATACGGTCCCGGAGAGAGTCAGTACAATCAGGGGGAGCAAACCGCTAGCATACGGTCGCGGGGAGAGTCAGTGCAATCGGGGGAGCCGACCCCTAGCATACGTTCGCGGGGAGAGTCGGTGCAATCGGGAGAGCAGACCACTAGCATACGGTCGCGGGGAGAGTCAGTGCAATCGGGGGAGCCGACCCCTAGCATACGTTCGCGGGGAGAGTCGGTGCAATCGGGAGAGCAGACCGCTAGCATATGGTCGCGGAGGAGCTGTCCGCATGTCCCCAGTGGCTTCGATGCCTTCCGCCAGTGTGCGTTGGCCTCTGTTTTAATATGAGATTCCTGATTTGCCTGAACTCCTGAAGATCTTTCGAGAATATTCATATGTAGAAGCTTTAACGTAGGAAGCAAGTGCTGAACAGTGGGAAGTAAATAATAAAATATAAAATCTGCAAGCAGCCTTGACTAGTCCTAACTCAACTGCTTGGGCTGAGATCTTTCCACACAAAACAGGACGCCCTTAGTCATTTATCCTGCATCCTGCGTCTCGGCAAGTTTACACCAGGTCTAGTGTTGCCCTACAATTCAGAAATGAGTTATATTTTGTAAGGAGGTTTTATGTACCTATTAGCTTCATTGGTTTAGGAGTTCGTATTAGCTCCTTGATTAACTAGAAATTAAACCCAACCACAGTTTCAATTGGACATCAAAATAATTATTGTAAAAAGGCAGAAAGTTTGAAAGCGAAAGCGATTGTGGTGGAAAAATCTGTTCTTTATCCTATAATCTATTTACAAAAAAAAAAACGCTTAGACCGGGCTGCTACGGATATCAGACTGCACCGCGCTCCGTCGCGTAGTGCGGGGTGGCCATAGCCAACAAACTGCGCACAAGTGTGCATCCTGCGCGCAGTTTGTGTTTTCTATGTTACAATGTTAAATCTGCCGCCCCGCGCTACGCGACGGAGCGCGGTGCAGTGTGATAAGATAATCGCTGAAAACGTTTTGTTATTTAGTAGTTAAGTCAATCTTATTTTCCAACGTAAGTACTTACACGAACATTTGTGATGTGATGATAGCAGAATATTGAATTATTGTAAGTGTGTACTTGTAGTGAATTGTCTTTAAAAATGTTACCTAACATATTTTAAGATAAGGGCAATATAAGGGATTAGATGTGTAGATTGTAAATATAATTGTCAACCTCTTACGGTCGATGTCGATTTAGACCAAACTAACATAGAAACTGAAACAAGAGAATTCTTTTCTCGATATTTATGAATATACAGAACTACGAAAGAATGATCTTTTCCTATTTACACAAAGAGTTTTACTGAGTAGAGATACATTGTGCATTCGTTCGTTTGGTCTAAACCCATCTTGACTCGTTGACTGTGTATTTTTAAAGCCGTGGTCAGACCTGTGTAATGTTACGCGAATTATGCGTTTGGAAGGCATTATATGTTTGTATTAACATCATGTACCGAAGCTCTGCTCGTACCGAAGTTCGCGCTGGTACATCGGGGGGTTTACTCTCTAATGCTCAGGCCACACCCACGGTTAACGTCAATGCCCATCATCACTATAAACCACGCGCTAATTATTCCAATTATTAACGCGATAAATTGAGTGGCCACACTTGGAACGGTCAAAGTCAACGCTCATTTAATTGGCGCTAAAAAAAAACTTCTTTTCTTTTCTTAGATTCCTTCCTTAAACTTCCTTGATCCCGTCGCGCTCACGGCGCATAATGACAAACGTAGTGTGGCCGCTTCAACGCTATAATTCTCGCGTTAAATCTGTTTCATGTACCAAAAAATACCGGCACCCGAGTTATCGCTTAACGTCAATCGGCAATGTGAATGCCCTTGTCAAATCATCACGATAAGTGGTGGCTACGGTTACCGTCCATCATCGCGATAATCAACGGCGTTTCCCGTTGGTGTGGCCCCGGCATGAGTTCAGCAACGAAGATACGACCCCGTCCGAAAGTAGGTGATCACTTGATCAGTCAAAACAAGTGTCAAATTAAATTTTATGGACTGGCAAATACATATCAGGACCCTAATTACGTAACACACTATCTATCACAATCTGAATCATTTTGAAGCCTATTGCTAATCCATTGCTTCATATGTTCAAAAATTTGTATGCTCAACAATGTACATAACGCAATGAATGTTGTTGAACTGTCAAAATGAAACCCATTCCTACTGTTAGTGTTACGTAATTACCCCGCAGGAGTAGGGACAACTGTCATATCGTGATGCCATTCATTCTTAGTTTGGGCCCCGAACAAACCTTTATGTCCATAAGTGATACGGAGAAGGAAACGCCCGTGACTTCGGCCGAAACTACGAATTTCGTGACAGGGAGCAAACCCCCAGGTGTCGGTTTTTACGCGAACACAATGGAGCTCACAGTAACAGCACATGCCCGTTGAAAACATGTGCCGTCCACATTATTCTCATACGTTACACGATACATTGCATTGTACGCGACTGGTTTCGGCTTTATTGAAACACTGCGCTGATTGAGCTTAAAATTAATTTGCATTTATAAATAATATATATAGCCTATACTATAAAATTATCATGTTATGACAGAACTGAATGAAACGCAAATCGTGATTATGTGAAACGGGATAGGTACGAAACTTCTTTATTTAATATGATTATTAGTGAAATACTGGTCAAGGTTGTTCATTAATTATTAGGGAAATGGTGTTATCTCCTATCTATATAATTAATTGCTTCCTAATAAATATTTTCGACTTCCAACGGTTTTTGTTTCATTTATAAGTGTCGTTTTCACTAGGTCAGAGTACTAATATCACATGAGAGGCCGCCCGCAGTCAGTTTTTTTTTTTGTTATTTTCACTGAACATTAAATTTGTAAATCTTTTTTTTAGGTCTTTTCTTCGAGCTAGAATAACTATTTTCTGTGTATTCGATAGTTCATACTAGGGTTTGGGTCCCGGGACGTTTCGGGTCTCGAAGTCACGAGACTTTTTTTGTAAAATTTGTCTCGGATCTCGAAACTTTCGGTTCGACATTCGAGACACTGGCCATCACAGCTTCCAGTCCCAAAATACGGATTTTTTTACTTTGAATTGGAGTAAAACTGCACTTATTGCTTTTGTGGAAGAACTGTATTGTAGACTTTTTGAAATTATCTCTTGTATATTCGGACGCCAGATTTGAAAGTAATGGACGCCGAACCTAGTACCAGTAGCTCTACAGTACACAACGAACCCGAGGAGTCGTTTCAAAGCTAAATGAAATAGCCAAACAAAAAAATCAAGAGGAACATTATAAAAGGAGTTCCAGTTGTTTGAAGGAACCGGAAAAGCATAAAAGAGGAACCTCTTTTATCTGTGCTGTGACAAAAATCATAAAACAATGCGCGCAGTCACCGCATCAGTCATCGCGCGCGCGCACTATTGAGCGGTCGCCGATTTTTGCGTTAAAAATTTCTGTGAACAGTGTAAATGCGGTCAAGTGTACGAGTAGTAATGTTGTTATTTCGGAGGTCCTTGCCTTCATACCAAATAGGCATGATGTAGTGGACAACGAAAGTTTAATAAAAATATGCTCATCGGCTTTTTCTGAGGAAGATATTGATGAGGCAAAAAAGTTATTGTTTGTTTCTACGAAGACAAGCCAAAAACTTGTGTCGAGGCGTAAGAACAAAAAACAGAAAGACCTAGAGGACATGATTACAGTATTTAAAACCATGGATCCCGAACAAATCCCTGTTTTTGTGGCATATGACCTTCACAAATTGCCACCAGTTTGCTTTGATCACGTAGACGTGACGAAGTTGTTGAAGGATTTATTGGTTCTGCAGTTAGATGTTAACGCAATCAAAAGTAATTATGTGACTAAAGATCAGCTCGAAAATGTGAAAATGAATACAAGTATTTCGATGCCGGCGCCGTTACCAAGTTTGAATGTGAATGTCAAAAGAGGAGGGTATATTGAAAACCATCACTCGTTGAATGTATCTCATATTACACCTTGCGCGCCGTCCCCGAGTCAACGAAGCCCCACTTGTATGAGTCATGAACGTTCGAGAGCAATGTCGGTTACTAGCGCCGCAAATGATAAGGAGATACCTGTCATGCCCGCCCCACAGCGCCCGGCCGATTTTACGATCGCAGAGCAACAGCTGACAGTGGCAGAGATTGTAAGCAATGGCAAGTGGAAAGAAAATAAAAGAGAGGATGGTTGGACACTGGTGCAGAAATCTAAATCTAGGAATCGTTTTACTGGTTTGACAGGGAAGGCTGTGTCAAATGTACCAATTAAGTTTCGGGCTGCAGATATGAAAATACCTTTGTTTATATCATATGTAAATAATGAAATTACAGAGGAGGATATACATATGTGACTACATACAAAGTAAAGTTAATGAAGTGGTGACTTTGGAAAAAAATAATATGAAGACTGATAGACAATATAATGCATTTAAGTTGTTTGTTCCTAAGCACAAAATGAATAAGTTTTTAGACGACAACTTGTGGCCAGAGGGTATTGCTTTCAGAAGATTTATACATTTCAAGAATAGGATAGACAACAGGATTTTGAATGTAAATGCATCTCAGAATAATGGGTACGGAAATAAAGAAAAATCCAAAACTGCACGACTCATAATGCTCATTTAATTATGAAATATAAAAAAAAAAAACTTAAGTCGTTCAAAATTAATTGCCGAAAAAACAGCTGTAGTAGGAAGAAGGTACTGCACAAGCGCCCCTGGTGGAATAAATGTACATAATATCTATAGATATATCACCATCCATATGTTAATTTTCTATGGATATACAGGGTTAGTTTTCAAAGACCAGCCAAATTTAAGGATGTGGTACAGACCAT
Organism: Griposia aprilina; assembly: GCA_916610205.1. NCBI lineage: Eukaryota > Metazoa > Arthropoda > Insecta > Lepidoptera > Noctuidae > Griposia > Griposia aprilina. The sequence continues at coordinate 21,511,153 of OU744300.1, read as the reverse complement.
CAAACTGAACAACTCTCTCCATGGGACCAATATCATCATCGCGAAAAATTTATAAACTGTCGCATAAAAAACTTCAATACCTACTTGACCTAAATGTATGGGACCGCTGATTTTTTTTTCGTGATTACGATTTTGATCCCAAGGAGAAAATTGTTCAGTACGCTGGTCTGTACCACATCCTTAAATTTGGCTGGTCTTTGAAAACTAACCAATTGCAATTAATAAAAAACGAAAACTACAAGACTGTATATCTATATACAGTCTTGTAGTTTTCGTTTTTTATTAATTGCAATTAAACGACACTGAATTAATTAATCATTCGCTTTCAGTGACCTACAATCGTCGATTAGTTTTTTTTTTTTTTTAAATTAACTCAAATAATGGATTTTTTCACAAGTTACAGTGTTTCCGGGTTTCACACATGACGGACAGGATTTTTTTTTGACCTATTTTGGTGTTTTTTCCAATTCTATTGCAGTAAATCAATTTTTAAAAAGTATGAATTTAATCTCCATTAAATTATCTCGACAATAGTATGCAAAATATCTTGATTCCGTGAACTAACAAGGCTATAATAATAAAAATAGCCGCCAAAATGAGGCGAAATAATTTTTCGATCGTAAAGCACTCTGATGCTTCGCATCATGAGTCGTGCAACACATACCTAGCGACGTTTAATTGCAAAAATATCACTCGATCAGCTGATTGTGTGAAAAGATTCTGCGGACTGGCTGACGTCATCGCGCTGCAGGAAACCTGGCTGCTACCTCATGATCTAGCTTACTTAGGCACATTGCACGATGACTTCGCGTATACGGGAAAATCTGCCGTCGATACGTCTGCCGGAGTACTTATAGGCAGACCCTACGGAGGAGTTGCCCTATTGTGGAGGAAGTCAGGTTTCTCAAAGGTGTCGGTATTGTCGTGTAATAGCGATCGTTTAGTTGCTATTAGAATTGATCACACGGATCGTTCTATGTTAATTTTCTCGGTTTATATGCCAACTGACTCGAGTAATAATATAATAGATTTTACTTCATGTTTGAGTGAGATTATTGCGATTACTGAAAATAGTGATACGGAGACGGTGTGCATATTAGGAGACTAACGCTCACCCGGGTGAACGTTTTGCAAGCGAACTGTCAACAGTGTGTACGGAGCAATTGTGGTCGTGTGTGGACATGGAACTGTTACCGAATGATACCTATACATTTAAAAGCACAGCTAACGGTGCGCTGCGCTGGTTAGATCATTGTGTGGTAAGTAGTGCAGCGAGACAATTAGTAACGAAAGCAGCTGTTTTTGTATGATGTTTACTCGTCGGACCACATTCCTTTGGTTATTGAGTGTAACATAAATGTAATAATACCTAAGTTAGTGAGCAAAACCCACTCTTGTAACGAGGTCATTTGGGGTGAAAGGAATGCTAAACAAATTGATGATTATTCAAACTTTTGTCTTTCAAAATTAAGATTAATATATTTTCCTTCGGAATTTCGTTATTGTTCGCTTGGAATATGCTCTGATACTAGCCACCACAAACTGTTAGATGCAATGTACGACACATTTATAAGTATTTTGAAAGAAGGTGCTGATATTTCGTATATAGGTGCTGATAACCTGCGTTGTAAAAGAAAATATGTGACTGGTTGGAATGTTCATGTTCGTGACGCTCACAGGGAAGCTCGCATGCATTATCAGACATGGTTGCTTTATAATAAACCCACATCGGGGTGCATTTACACAAATATGTGTAAATCTAGGAAGGTTTTTAAAGATAAGCTGAAATATTGTCAGGATAATGAACAGCAAATAAAAATGGATATAATAGCTAAAAATCAGACAGACAAGCAATTTGGTGCATTTTGAAAGGCAACAAATAAGTTAAATCCGCGGTCGAGTTCTCCGGTGAGCGTGGCGGGCGTGCATAAGCCAACAGAAATAGCAAACTTATTTAAGCAGCAGTTTAAGGTTGAGTCACCACTTATTGGAACGACACGGGTTGTCGATGCTGAGCCCGTTTCTGGGGACATTAACGTTCGATTTACTCCTAAGGAAGTTGCTTCGGTGGTAAAGTCAATGAAAAGAGGTAAGTCACCAGCGGGGTAATTACGTAACACAATAACAGTGGGAACGGGTTTCATTTTGACAGTTCAACAACATTCATTGCGTTATTTACATTGTTGAGCTGACAATTTTTTCGAACATATAATATAATAATAATAATAACTAGCAACACCACCGTGTCAACAAAACGTCTCATTTTCAATATTTTTATTTAAAACAATGAAGGTGATTCTGATCCATTTTTACCATAGTTTTTCTTTATAAATCAAAACCTTATCATCTACATCATCGATACACCAAAGAAGAGACCATATTACTCAAAAATGAAATAAAATAAATCAAAAACTACCGATTTGGAGGTGACATGACAGTTGTCACCTCCAAACAACAATGAAAAAATATTAAGAAAATGAAATAATGTTGACAAGATCTGCTAAAAGACGAGCACGCCCACCACCTCCGGACTCTTCGCTTAGCTCCGCCTCGCCGCCGCCGGTATCCAGCCCTATTGTGAGCGCTGTGACGACACCGGCCGCGGTAGTTGCGTCGAGCTCAAGCGACGAGTATTTCTCCCCGCCCACGACGCCACCACCTGCTCGTCGACGTGGAGGACACCGGCCGCCGGACGGCTTAGGACCTCGAGGCCCACCGGCCTCTGATAGGGTCCCAGCTCCCGGTGGAAGTGTGCAGCGCATGAGATGGACACGATCCATCAATGAAAATGTCATGCGCTCATACTATGGGGCTACAGAGGGGGGAAACAATCTGACCGCGTACCGTGTTCGGATGCTCTCTCTTTTTCAGGTGCTTGAGCCAGCTGTCAACGTTACGGCACAACGACTGTCGGATCAGGTGCGGGTCATCCAACGTAATCATATGTTGGATGACACTGTACTTGATCGCCTGCGAAATGAAATGCAGAGTAGTCATGTCATCGCCCCCCCGTCGCAGACTGTTATAGTACTACCACAGTATAACACAACTCAAGCAGACGAGGAGAGTGATGATAGGGCTACAAACGTAAGTACCCAGTGCAATGAGGAATTGAGGAGTGCTTTGGAAGATGCGATTCGAGAATATCGCTTCATATCGCCTGAACTTAGACCACGCTTACCCCGTTTACCTATGCATAATAAAAATAGGGCGCTGGTGGCGGCCCTGGATACGCAGTTGTCAAATTATTTTGATGACTGCGTAGACCTCACCGATACTCATTCGATTCTGTACTGCGCGGCTGTAGCGGCATGTCGTGTAGCTCACGTCAAATTTGCTAATGATTCTAGAGCTACACGACCGAAACCAGTCGTACCAGCTTGGCAGTGCAGAATTGAGCGTCGTATTGGTGGGGCCAGAGCACTCATCGGCAAACTAATCTGCTTCAGGGAGGGCAATACTCGCCCTAGAGTGATGCGCTTTGTGAGACGTGCATTCGCAGGGACTGATATCAGTCCTCAGGACTATATATCCTGTGTCACAGAGCGCATCGACTTCCTGAAGCAGAAAGTGTATGCATGGGCGAACCGTATCCGTAGGTATAAGCGGCGAGTGGAGCGATACACTCAGAATCGCACCTTCCAGCGCGATGAAAGGTGGGTTTATAGGGGTTGGGAGCGACCGGATCAAGGTGTGGCTGACACGTACCTACCAGATGATGATGCCATGTGTTCGTTCTGGCGCAATATCTGGTCGGTGCCTGTCAGTCACTCCGAAGGTGATTGGACTCGGGAAGTCGAGCGCGCCTGCGAACCATTACCAGAAATGGGGGCTATTACCATCTGCCCCCAAGACGTGACTCGTGCAGTCCGTCCGTTGCCTAACTGGAAGTCTCCAGGGCCGGACGGGCTGCACAACTTTTGGATAAAATGGTTTTTAAGGTCACACGCTCGCTTGGCGGCTCAGTTCCAGGTTGCTTTAGAGTCTGGTTTGCTACCCCAGTTCCTAACGACAGGAGTGACCCACCTGCTCCATAAATCAGGTAGCACCGCGGAACCCAAAAATTATAGACCGATCACGTGTTTACCAACGGTCTATAAAGTTCTTACATCCATTTTGAGAGCTAAAATTAACAACCATATAGACACCAACTCCATCATGTCTCCTTCTCAAAATGGATGTAGGAACGGGTCCCGTGGTACTAAGGAGCTACTCCTCATTGATATGACCATTAGCCAACAGGTTCGTCGTTCCCGAAAGGATCTTTCGACATGTTGGATAGATTACAAGAAGGCCTATGACTCGGTGCCACATACGTGGCTTATGAGGGTGCTGGAGTTGTATAAAGTAGATTCAACTCTGCGCACCTTCCTGAAGTCATGTATGGGGCAATGGAGAACGGTCCTTCACTATCCAGGATGTCGAAATGTTCAGAGGAATAGCGAACCGATAAGGATCGAGCGAGGCATATTTCAGGGTGATAGTTTGAGTCCACTTTGGTTCTGCTTAGCCTTGAATCCTCTAAGCACACTGCTGGAGAATTCAGGTCTAGGCTATCGGCTGAGGAGAGGTGGTCAGGTTATATCTCACCTCCTCTACATGGATGACCTAAAACTCTTTGCCCCCAACAATTTGCAACTGATGGAGCTGCTGAAAGTAACTGAAACTTTCAGTAGCGCCATTAGGATGGAATTTGGTGTGGACAAATGTGCGGTCATGCATGTAAAGCGAGGGGAGATTGTGGAATCCGTGGGAACCCAACTCTCGGATTCCATAAACCTTAGAGCCCTCTCCGCATCCGAAACCTATAAGTATTTGGGTATATCGGAAGCATTGGGCATCAATGGTACTGACATGAAGCAGTCGTTAAAGGAACGCTTCTTTGGCCGCCTGAAAAAAGTATTTAATAGTCTTTTATCAGGCGGAAACAAGGTGCGCGCCTTTAACGGTTGGGTCATGCCAGTTTTGATGTACTCTTTCGGCATACTCAAATGGACTCAGACCGAACTCGACGCCCTGGATAAGAAGGTCCGTTCGCTGCTAACTGCAAATCGAATGCATCACCCACGATCATCGGTAATGAGGCTGTATATCCCGCGAAAGTGTGGAGGTCGAGGCTTTTTAAATGCTAAGACCCTCCACAATCGCGAGATATGCAGTCTCAGGGAATATTTCTTAGAAGCCGACGTGGGGATGCATCGAGATGTGGTCACAGTGGACAAGGGCCTCACCCCGCTCTCCTTGGCTAAAGAGAACTGGCGCAAACCAGTAGTGCTTGACACTAATGATCGCATGGAAGTATGGCAGAGTAAGGAACTTCACGGACGCTTTTTTCGGGCCCTACATGGACCTGATGTAGACCAACTGGCGTCCGTAGCCTGGCTGCGTTTCGGTGACCTCTTTGGAGAAACCGAAGGTTTTGTCTGTGCAATTATGGACGAAGTTATGATGACGAAGAATTACCGGAGATTTATTGTGAAAGACGGCACGGTTGACATTTGTCGGGCATGCCACCGTCCGGGTGAATCAATCAGACATATTATCTCCGGATGTTCTCGTCTAGCTAACGAAGAGTACTTACATAGACACAACCTTGTAGCCAGGATTATCCATCAGCAACTTGCTCTGAAATACAGCCTTGTAGAATCGGAAGTGCCATACTACAGGTATGTGCCCGACCCAGTTCTCGAAAATGGGCATATCACATTATACTGGGATCGATCCATCATCACTGACAGGACTATTGTTGCCAATAAGCCTGATATAGTGGTGGTGGATCGAATAGAGCGGCGCGCAGTGATCGTTGACATCACGATTCCGCATGACGGGAACCTCGTGAAAGCCGAGAAAGATAAACAAATCAAGTATCTTGACTTGGCTCGCGAGGTTGTCGACATGTGGGACGTGGACTCAGCGATCATTGTGCCGATAGTCGTAACAGCCAATGGCTTAATAGCCAAGAGCCTCGACCAACACCTGAGGAGGCTCTCGTTGGGCAGCTGGATCAAGGGCTTGATTCAGAAGGCGGTACTTCTGGACACGGCTCGCATTGTCAGGAGGTTCCTCTCTCTGGAGCCCTGACCGCCGGTAGCTTGGACCCTGTTCCCGATACCGGTGGGCTACTATTTTTTATATTTTTAAATGTTTTTATATGTTATATATTCTAATATTTAAAAATATAATTTATATGTATATAATGAAATAAAAGAGAATAATAATAAAAATCTTTATTTATACAAAAACCTTCAACAATGATTAAAAACTAGGATGCATGAATTACAGTGAATAAAGGTAATACAGATAGAGTAAACCCTGACTCCCAAACTAGGAGATCCTGTGACTTAGGAGTCAGTGTTCTGCTGTCACTATGATACCAAAAAACCTTTTACTAAGCAGTGTGTTATATCGCCTCTTTACAAGAACAACGTGATATTTTTTAAACCACAACTTTACAGGAGAGCAATTTTAAACATTGAAGCGTTGATAAATTCTTAAATATTGATCATTTTAATGTCAGAAAACAATTAAATTTTTGCGGTAATTAATGTGCTTTCTGAAAATAAGCAAAAAATAACTCAGTTCAATATGAAATAAGTAAAAAAACTTTTAAAAAAACACAGACACACATGTCACGTTTTTAATGAAAATATGTCACAAAATGCTTGTAACATATTGATATATCACATTGAAGATGTTAAATTTAGGTGTAAGGCTGTGTGATAAGTTAAATAAAACACACTATCAAAATAAAGATATTGTATTTAAAAAATACAAATTTACGAAAACAATGGCTTACTTACATGAAATTAGTTTAAGGCACAATACTCAACAAGAGATCAATCAATCACATAGTACTTAGTACTCGTTTTAATTAAAATTATAAGGTACTTAACTAAAAAATTACTTTCATACAAATAAAAAAATCAAAAAGTTTCTAACACAATGGGACCAATTTTATAGTACTTAGAAATTCAAAATAGGAACATTGCTATCACCCTTCATAAACATAGAATCACAAATTCTCTTAATACTAATAAAAAACGCTATCATTTTAATTAAAGCAATTAAATATTTCTAAAAAATACAATTCAAAATAAAAATTACTTGATCAGTCTTATTACAACGATTCGTAAAATGGCTTGTGGTATCTAGGAATGAGGTTTTTATTGACCAAATCCATGAGATCAGCTTTTTTTCTGTCTGCTAGTCCAGGTTTTCGAAGATAGGCCTTTTGCAAATCTAAATTAATGCTTTGGCCTGTTTTTTCATCACTATAGCTTTATTGAATAATTCGTCAGCGTATGGTTCTTTAAAAAATACGTTGTGTTTTAAACCCACATTTAAATTTACATTTATATTTACAAGAAGGTGTCAATTCACGACTTGGCATGTTTTTTTTTAATTTGGTAGATTGATAAGGCTTCCCAGTATTTCTCAGTCGTTTAGCTATATTGACTTTCCAGTTTGCTTCATTTAGTCTTCTTTTTTTAACTGTTTTAGTTGGACTAGTATTATACACTATTGGACTTACAGCATTTCCGTTACTTACGTTTTCAATCGCAGAAGATTCACTGTTCTCTATGACACCGAGATCGTTGAATACCATGATGAATTGCATGTTCGTTTGTAGACGAAAGTAGTTCCCCGTAGTTTTCAATGTTTATTGAAACCTTAATATATGTTACCAAATTTTGATCATCCGAAATTTTATTATAGTTGGTAGTGATATTTTGTTCCACGTCAGTATCGGAAGAATACTCAGCACGTTTTGTTGGTTGGGCTTCATAATCAGGATCCTTTACTGAGTCGTCCCAGTGTGAAACGTTATAAATGCAATCAATTTCTTGAAGTGTAGTGGTGTGGTATTGGTTTTATCAATTACCCTCGAATTTTGTGAGAATAGTGGGATATAAATTAACTTACATTGGTACATAGATGAGCCATTGCTTGAAGAACTGCTAGAACTAGAGGAACCGCTGCTACTAGTCGAATTACTACGAGGTCGGATGGAATCTACTGCGATGTCTTTGTCTACAAAGAGGATTGAAATAATGAAATTGTAGGAACATAACTAGAAAAAAAAAACCGTACAAGTAAAAAAATACCTTCTGTTGATGTCTGCAATGTATTGGTCGAGCTTTTGGCATTTTCATTTTCCTCTTGTTGAAAATTTTTGACGTTCATAAGTGCCTTTTATGTGCCTATTTGAAATAAATGATTTGAATTTGACTTTTCTTGTGTTAAAATAGCTATCTGAGAGTTTGAATCACTTAGTTAGTTGTACACTTAAATTATTTTTAACACCTGTAGCTAATTGAACTAACATCCTAGATCGTGATGCCATCTGAAAAACAAATTCGTAAAAGTTACTTTAGTTTAGCATGTATAATGTAACATTTTAGCATAATATAAACCCAAACTTAAAGGTTTTCAAAAATAATGATGTAAAATAAAATAACCCATAGTATTTGAAAACGATTTATCAAACACATTCAAAGATATCACAAAGAAAACTTGTAACTTTTTCATCAATAATGTGACAATATTCATTATCTAATTCTCAATACTTAAGAGTTTTACAACAAAAACGAGTTAAATAACTAATATCACATTATTCAAGTTAGAGTAAATAACAACAAGAAACATACCTTTGCACTAAAAACGTGGTATACTCGTGATGCCACGTTTTTTGTGAAAAGCAGAAGCACTTCACTCGTTGCGCGTGCGGGGCAAACCGCGTCGCGTTGTCGAAGTCGTGCGCCATACCGAAAGAGACAACGTGATAACGCCATTTGCCACGGTCGTATCGTCTCTTTCACTCATAGCTCCTCGAAAATTCACTTTTAAAATGCCGCGTTTTTGTGGGAAATAAAATTCGACATCGCGGTTTTGAATATCAAATAAAAAAAAAACGTTTTTATGAGATGTCACGTTGCTCTTGTAAAGAGGCGATATCTGTAGACAAAATCATGGAAAAAAACATAGGTTTGAAAATACAATGACATTATTTCAAGAAAAATTAAACTAGGATTAAAGGAATTTATTAAACGAATTACACACTCACATTAGTGAGTGTGCATGTGTTATTGTTTGTGTGGACGTGAGGGTGAGTAATCGAGAGTGAGCGTGTGTATGAGGGAGTGTAAGTGTGCGTAAGGGTGTGTGTGGACGTGGGGGTGTGTATGTGTGATTAAGTTTGTGTATTTCGCATATATCTGTGTTGTAGTATTTGTATTTATGTATCTTGGTGAAATTGTTAAGATTGCGATTGATAAGAATGGGTAGACGAAGTTCGTAGGTACGGCTACTGCCGGAGGTGGAGTAGTTCTTCTGTGAGAACGTAGTCCTGATCCTGAAGCCAGCCTTGTACCTTAACCCTGACTTCATGTTGATTTAGCCCAGTTAATTGAATAATTTTAGCAATGTTTCTATAAATGAAGGAGGTCACAACGTAAAACTGGCGCCTGGCGAATGCGGTCTTGTGGCTTATTGTATGGAATATCATTTTAGCTTTCCGCTTAGTGTCATCTGGTGGGGGAATTTGTTTATGCTTCCTAAGTGTGGCTCGGAGGACAAAGAGCTGTCTCACAGTAAGTAACTTACAGTTCGCATACAACTCAATAGTGGGGAATCTATATGGTTTGCCAAGCATAACTTTGAGCACAGCTCTCTGTGCCCTCTCCACTTCGATGAACTTGGTTTTAGCGGCCCCTCCCCAAACCGGGATGCAGTAAGTGATAACGGACTGACAGAGTGCTAGGTACACCATTCTTAGAATATGTTTGTCTGCGCAGAATCTCAGAGATTTGAAAATATACATGAGTCTTCTGACTTTTGAAGTAATATTGTCTATTTGATTGTACCATTTCAGTCCGTCATCAGTCACTACACCCAGGTACTTCGTTTGTTTGACGCGAGTAAGCGCTGTGCATCAGCAGTAGCTGAGATCAGAACCCGGAATTTCAAAACCCGGTGGCGCACGGTTGATCGAAAACCGGCTGTAGAAGACATAGGATCTCGATTTCTTAAATGTTATTTTTTTTGCTGGAAATGACTTCTGCTGATCATTACTGTTCTATAAAATGTCATATGAAGTAAATGTGTGCACAAATGGAAGAGTTATAATTTTTATAAGAAAAAAATGTATGGAGCTACTATGAAAAATCGAATTATCTCCTAAACGGCATGTTTAACCGTAATATCCTTGGAGGTGGTCATAGTGCTAATTATTTATAATTTTTTGGTTGCGGATTTGACGAAAAATTTCATGCCGTTTTTTTTAAAAAAACGTCAAAATATTTTCATTTGTTTTTTCATATGAAACGATTCCTTTTAGTGTTTATGTTGAAAAACACGGACTTTTAACTACACGTAACATAAAATAGCATCACTCCTATATTTTCGAAGGAGTTGGCAGAGGTTTATAGTACACCCACACGTAGACAACTATGTTTGAGCTAGATATTTATCAACACATCATGAGTTTTAAAACTTTTCATACAACCAAATTACCAATTGTTTACTCTTCTAATGAGTCCGAAAAGAAGTGATTAAGTAACTACACTGATTAGGTCTTCTAATGAGTCTTTATAGGTGATTTAATGATTTTCAATATCTCACGACAATGCCAACTATGGATTACATTCAACTTTTCCTGATAAGTAAGCTAATTTGTTAATTAGCAGTGCTATGAGTTCTAAGAATAGTTAGTGACAATTATAAATTTTCATTAGCTAATGAGAAGATAACTAATGAGGGTAGTTAATTAACTTTAGTTAACTTAAATAAGAGTTTGATAATCTTTTTTTATTTAAATTAGTAAAAATGTGTCAAAAAACAGCAATTTTTTTATTTAATTTTTCTTGTTTTGTGTGTTCTTAATATTTGGGTTAATAACATATCGAACTGTTATAAATAATTTCCAAGTGAATACTTAAAATTGCTGATTTGAGAATTGATGTACTATATAAAACTGCTCGCTATGCAAGCACCGCAGTCAACCCACAAAATTCTATCCGATTAACATGTTTCCTGACAAATTGTAATTTTGATGTGCAAGTTTAAATAAATTCAGTGTAGCAGAATGAAAAGTGTTTTTATTAAAAAGGACCCACGGAGCGCCATCCTAACAAATTGGTGTCAGAAGTGGGATCCCAGGAAAAATCTTTGAGTACTGGGATCTATAGGTGTAGGCGTCGCGAATTCGTTTCCACTCGTCTGCACCATAGTATTTGTTGGCTCCGTGGCCTAGTAGTCCTTTCGGTAAGTGGTCGACGATAAGCCTTGGGTTCCTCAAAAGCCTAAGCCCGCGCTACTGCATTCCACGTGATCGACGATCAGCCTCCGCTATTGAGCGTGAGCCCGCATCACCCCAGAACACCTCCTGCTGCCCGTGATCGACGATCAGCCTCCGCTATTAAGCGTGAGCCCGCATCACCCCGGAATACCTCCTGCTGCCCTGTGGTCGACGGTCAGTCTCCACTCCCGAGTGAGAACCCGCATCACAAGAGGACCTTCCGTCGAGGTCTCACTGACGACATCCAACTGCACATCATCCGTCATCAGCTACGTGGTCGCACCACGTGCAAGTAGAACGCAACGTGTCGTGTCGACGACCTGTAATACGACTTGCTGAGTCGCCAGGTCGCCACGTCGTGTCTCGCCGTGCTACGTGTGTGTGACATCATCTTTCCAGAATGTTCGCATGCGCTGCTGCCGTATCAATATTACTGTGAGTTTTCCTATCTATTAATCTAGTGAAAGTGATCCAAGTCTATTTTAGTGAAGTGAATGTTTCTCAAATTTTCAAGATAACGTAATTTGCCTAGAACTCTCTTAAAATTAGATTTATCCTATTTTTACACGTTTTAAGTTCAGGTTATTGTACACAATTTTATTTACATATCTTTCTGTGTTTTTGTGTGTCTGACGTTCTGTAGTGCTTCATTAAGATAACTATATCGTCACCATTTTAATGCCTCTAAAAAAAGAGAATTCCGAAGAAATCGCATCTTCATCTAATTCAGATTATTCAGAGAACAGTCCAGCACCAAAACTAAAAGTTAAAATGGCTGACAAAATTACCCTTTCTGTCCTCACAAAGTTCATCAAACCCTATAACGGGGACCGCGAGTCGTTGCCCGCGTTTTTAACAAACTGCGAAAATGCGATTGCCCTAGCTACTACAGAACAGCAGAACGTCTTATGTAAATATATCATCTCGCAGTTGGAAGGCAAGGCTCAATTAGCTTGTTGTTTAAAAACATTTAATAGTTGGTCAGAGATTAAACAGTTCCTGAGAATCACTTTTGGAGAGAAAAAACACTCCACTCACTTATTAGTTGATTTACAACAAAGCAAACAGTTGCCTTCCGAAGACGTGATGCAATTTTCTATCCGCATCGAATCATGTTTAACACGACTACAAGCTGACATCCACTATAGCTGCGAAAATGATAAAGAACTTGTAGGTCGTATAGCCGCAATGGAAGATTTGGCTCTTAATACGTTCTTGTTAGGGTTGAACTCCAATTTTTCTCATATTGTGCGGTGTAGGAATCCTAAGACTTTATCAGAAGCGATAACTAATGCCATTGAAGAAGAAAAGTTATTTAATTTATCAAAACTTTCAACTCGTTCTAATAAACAATGCACAACATGTAATAAGAGCGGCCATGTCGCTTCAGAGTGTTATAAAAATAAAAATAAGCACTCTTCTCCTAATTTATATTATGTAAACACAGCAAATAATAATAATGAACAAAATGATTTTAACACAAAACAATATCCTAATTCTAACTTTAATCCAAATACATTTTGTGCATATTGTAAAAAACGTGGTCATTTGATAGTCGAATGTCGTAAGCTTAAAGCAAAAAATAACAATTTGCGGACCGATCCACGTAACTCTACACTATCAAGTGCAACTGCACCGAGTTCCAATAACGTGTCGAGCAATAATCGCTCTAATGTGCATCATGTTGAAACTTCTAATAAAAATGGTAGTTTAAACTAAACAGGGTTTCGGTTCCGTGTCTGCCGAAACCTAATCTTAACAATGTAAATGACACGAAAAACCTTTTCATTAAATCCTGTGTTCCTAAATTTGCTTCAACACAGGTTAGTGCTACTAAAGGTATTAAAAGTCCTTCAAACTGTGTTCCTAAATTACCTCAAACACAGGTTAGTGCACATATCGAGACATCTAAGTGTCCTAATTCAGATTTAAGTTTTCAAGACAGTCCCTCATCTCTCGAAAAATCAAATCTTTTTTCTAGGGATTGTTTGCGTGAGAAAATATTTACTATTAATAACAGAGTTTCTTTACCTCACGTTTATTTAAAAACAAACTATAATGATAAGCCTTTGTGCTTTTTGATCGACACTGGTTCTACAATTTCTATTGTCAAACATTCCAGTTTGCATGATAAACCAGTGCTTGGCCCAGAAATTATAAAACTTAAAGGCCTAAGTGATAACGATTCCTATTGCGAATCCTTAGGTTCTATTAAAGTCTGTTTTGATCATCGCGTTTCGTCGAAAAGTAAAATAATATTTGACTATTTGTTTCACGCGATTGCCGATACGATCAACTTACATTACGATGGTATTATTGGTAGTGATTTTATACAACATTTTAAATTAGATATTCACTATTCAACCAACACCCTTAGTTTAGAGGGTTACGAAATACCTATTTGCTGTAGTAAGCCATCATATGTCATACCCCCGCGGTCAGAAACGGTCATTGAGTGTCCGGTTTCCAATTTATCAGATATTGCTGATATAAAAGAAGGTTTGATATTAGATCATAAAATAAGTGAAGGTGTATTTTTAGCAAACTGCATAGTTAACTTAAAGTCGAACAACAGAGTTAACGTTTCTGTTCTTAACACCACTGAAACTGAAGTCCAAATTGATAATTTTCAAGTTCAATTAACTCCATTTGAACTCCCACCTTCCAAATTAGATGATACTCAACAGGAATTCATTCATCAATTAGATTCCTTAGTTATTGACCGGTCTCAGAAAGTTCTTGAGCAGATTAGGTGCTCCCATATAAATCCGCAAGAAAAGAAAGCTTTGATGAACTGTCTTTCTAAATATACAGACATATTTCATCTCGATGGTGAATGTTTAACTTATACTAATGTGATTAAGCATTCTATTAATACCAAAGATGCAGCCCCTATTCACGTAAAATCGTATCGTTTCCCTGAAGTACATAAAGATGAAGTTGAGAAGCAAATCAAGAAAATGCTTGATCAGAATATTATTCGCCCTTCAACTTCTCCTTGGAATGCACCTGTATGGGTGGTCCCGAAAAAACTAGATGCTTCCGGTAAACAAAAATGGCGAATTGTCATTGACTATCGGCGTCTGAATGATGTCACTGTTTCAGAGATTTACCCTCTGCCTCTCTTTACTGACATCTTAGACCAATTAGGTCACTCAAAATATTTCAGCACGCTCGATTTAGCATCAGGTTTTCATCAATTATTGTTGGACTCTAAGGACACTGAAAAAACAGCATTCAGTGTTACAACTAATAGCATTTCAGGTCAATTTGAATTTACTAGAATGCCTTTCGGACTGAAAAATGCCCCCTCTACATTCCAGAGAATGATGAATCTAGTCCTTTCAGGATTACAAGGTCTCCACTGTTACATATATTTAGATGATTGTATTGTCTACTCCCATGACCTTGAATCTCATATTCAGAAGCTTGAAGCTGTATTCTCCAAAGTCAGAGAAGCAAACTTAAAACTACAGCCCGATAAGTGCGAATTTTTGCGACAAGAAGTTGCTTATCTAGGACATGTTATCACAGACAACGGTGTTTCGCCTAATCCAGATAAAGTGAAGGCTATTTCTCATTTTCCCACACCGAAAACCCCCAAAGATGTAAAATCTTTTCTTGGCTTAACGGGTTATTATCGTCGATTCATTGAGAATTTCTCCCACATAACAAAGCCCCTGACATCTTTATTAAAAAAAGATGTTAATTTCCATTGGTCTCATGAACAAGAACAAGCTTTCAACACGCTTAAACAAAAGCTCATCTCAGCTCCCTTGTTGCAGTATCCAGATTTTTCACAGCCCTTTATAGTTACGACGGATTCCTCCAATTATGCCGTCGGAGCAGTTTTATCACAAGGCGAGATTGGCAAAGACAAGCCCATTTCATATGCATCTCGAACTTTAAATAAACAAGAAGGGAACTATTCAACAACTGAGAAAGAGCTCCTTGCTATTCTTTTCGCCGTTAACACATTTCGGCCCTATATCTACGGTTATAAGTTTAAAATCGTAACAGATCATCGACCTTTGACATGGTTATTTAATGCCAAAGATCCAGGTGGACGTTTACTAAGATGGCGACTAAAATTAGAAGAATACGACTACGAGATTGTTTACAAGCCTGGTCGAGTAAATTCAAATGCAGATGCCCTATCTCGTTATCCAGTAAATTCAATTGTTCATTCTAACTTAAATAAAACTACTTATGAAGAATATCTTAAAAAACAAGTTACTAAAACCATCTCTAATGATACTAAGATTGAAGAGCACAGTCAAAGTTTACATTTATCGAAACAAAAAATAATTGTGTGTCCCGTTTCACTTGACTTCGACAATACTATGCCGCACTGCGAACAGCTGTTGTCAATGGTACCAAATTCCGCTGAGTTGCAATCAGCTGAACGCGAACTTGAAACCGTACAGTCGGTTAATGCAAACAATAAAATATTCTATTTCTTATTTACTAAAGTTCATCATTATGAAGAAACATCTTATAAAACAATTTACAATCTATTACTAAAATTAAGGGACCAAATTATTATAAAAAAGGAAATTGAAGAGTTATCTGTTTCAGATTTTACAGAACCTTTCACTAAATTAGCTTACGTGAAAATATATAACATGATATCATACATTTTCCACGGCACAAATATTAAAATTCATGTTTATAAAAACCAAATTCGATATCCAAATCCTGCTGATGTTCCAAATATCCTTCAAGAAAACCATGGGACTACCATAGCTGGTCACCCAGGTTTCAAAAGAATGTATAACAGGATCAAAACGTCATACTATTGGAAAAGTATGCAATCTGACATACAACGTTTTGTTAAAGATTGTAAACTCTGCCAAGTGAATAAGCCATTGCGAGGTTCTAATAAGGCCCCTATGGTTATAACTTCCTCAAGTACTAAACCATTCGAAAGACTAGCATTAGACATTGTTGGTCCTCTACCCGAAGCTGGTCTTCAGAAATTTAAATACATTTTAACTCTCCAAGACGATCTAACTAAGTTCTCATGTGCATACCCTATGGTTACTTCTGCAACAGATGACGTTGCACGTAGTCTAATCCATTTCATTTCCCTATTCGGATTTCCAAAAACGATTCTCACCGATCAAGGTACATGTTTTACATCCGAGTTGTTTCGGCAATTGACTGAGATTCTTAAAATAAAAAAAATATTTTCTACCCCTTATCATCCTCAGACAAATGGTGCGCTAGAGCGTAGCCATGCAACTCTTAAAGACTACCTAAAATCTTTCGTCAATGATAACCAGGACGACTGGCATTGCTATCTTGCAACCGCAATTTTATCGTATAATACAACTCCCCATTGTACCACTGAATTTACTCCTCATGAACTATTATACGGGTATAAGCCGTCTATTCCTAGCAGTTTTCATGAATCTTATGATAATGTCACTTATCACGAGTATATCCGCGCTTTACAGTATAGAATGAAATACTCGCGAGAAAGAGCTTTACAAAATATCAACAAAAGCAAAGAACAATCAAAAAGGTATTATGATGTCTCTGCTAAGGAAAAATTGTACAAAAATGGAGATATGGTATATTTAAAGCAGCATCATAGACTGCGTAAAGCTCTGTCCCCAATCTGGAAGGGACCCTACAAAATTATAAAGACACACGGAACAACTAACGTCACACTATGTGTTAACAGAAAACGCATAAAATACCACGTTAATGAAATAAAACCAGTTTGATGATAGATTAAGTTAGCATTATTAGATAGTTTATGTGAATGTAACAATGTTAATTATGACTATACCATGTGTTGTGTGTTATTATTGTGTATATGTGTCTCAATGTTATCCACTATTAATGATCCTTCTTGTGAAATTAAGCATTTAACCGAAGTAACCCATTCACTCCCTGAAGTGTGTGACTCAAAAAATATTTATGGTAATATAAACTTGTGGCAAAAACTTAATGATGGAAGTTACATTTATATTCAATCAAACCTTAACAAATTAACTATTAAATGTATTAATACTAATGAAATCAAAGACTACACCTTAAAAGGTACTGGAATTCTGTCGTTAGAAAAAGATTGTGTTGCATTTTTCCAAACTTTGCAATTTAATCCATCTCACGTTTATAAAACTACTTTGCCAAGCCAATTAAACATCGACTTCAATATTATTGACGATAATTGTTGTAAATTTAAAATTTTAAATAGTAGTGCTCATATGATTTCTCCAATAACATTAACTGACATTGACTTAGAGTCCTTAAAATTAGCGTCACATGAACTAGATCATTTAGAAAACAAAATTCATGAAGCTGAAAATCAGTCTCACATTGTCAAATATGGACACTACTACTCAACACTCACTATTATTGTAATTGTTCTTATTTCTTGCTATATTTTAGACAAAGTTTATTTAAAATGTTTTTCTACTGGAAAATATACATCTTGTTGCATTCATTTACATAATCCATGTTTCGGGAAAAACCCATCCGAGAACCGGAAAGCCACAAGAGCAACCTCAGTCGAGCTAATGGATATCCAAAATGATGCTGTAGAATGCGACAAGAAGTCGATTAGAAGTCTTCCTGAAATGGAACTTAATAAAAATAAAAATAGAGTCGCTTTTAGAAATTCTGACAAAGCTTCATCTAGTCGAAACTTAAGTAATTATTAAATGAAAAAGAAAACCCATTCAATACTGTTATTGATTTTCATTTCGGGACTTCCTTATATTTAATTACCTTTGTATACTTACTTGTATGTGTTTTAGTTTTATACCTATTTGTGTAATTTGATTATTTGGTAAGTTTACCTTTTATTAGTAAAATTATTTCTGTTTGTCTTTCCTTTTCTTTTGGAGCAAAATAATTCTTTGATTTTATCCTTCGCTTAATTCATAAATTATAAAGCTCCGTCTTAAGGGGGGAGATGTTATAAATAATTTCCAAGTGAATACTTAAAATTGCTGATTTGAGAATTGATGTACTATATAAAACTGCTCGCTATGCAAGCACCGCAGTCAACCCACAAAATTCTATCCGATTAACATGTTTCCTGACAAATTGTAATTTTGATGTGCAAGTTTAAATAAATTCAGTGTAGCAGAATGAAAAGTGTTTTTATTAAAAAGGACCCACGGAGCGCCATCCTAACAGAACTTTTTAACTTGGACACTAAAAGGGATCGTTTTACATGTAAAAATAAATAAAAATATTTTGACGATTTTTTTTAAAAAAACGGCTTTAAATTTTTCGTCAAATTGGCAACCAAAAAATCATAAATAATTAGCACTATGACCACCTCCAAGGATATTACGGTTAAACATGCCGTTTAGGAGATAATTCGATTTTTCATACTAGCTTCATACAAATTTTTCGTAAAAAAAATATATTTCCTTCGTTTTTGGGCAGAATTAACTCGGGTGTCATTTTTGTACATAGTAATGATCAGCAGAAGTCATTTCCAGCAAAAAAAATAACATTTAAGAAATCGAGATCCTGTCTTCTACAGCCGATTTTCGATCCACCGTGTGGCGCTTTGTTTTTATAATTAATATAAAATGGAATGAAGTTGGTTTTTGCCACGTTTAGCGTGAGAAGGTTCTGTCGCAGCCACCTCCCGACATTGCTCAAGGACTGTTCCGCCATACGCTTGACATCGCTCCACGTATTACCATAGACGACAATTGCAGTGTCATCAGCGTATGTAAAGATCTGTGATTTATGTAGGGGCAGCGAGCATGGGTCATTAATGTAGATTTGAAAAAGTGTGGGTCCTATGACGCTGCCTTGCGGGACGCCGTATGTAATATTTTCTTCATCACTTAGGCATGAGTCGATTTTAATAGCTATCTTTCTGTTTTGTAGGTAATCCTTGAAGAGTTCGAGAGGTTTACCACGAATTCCAATACATTCCAGTTTGTAGAGAAGGGTGGGAACAGAGACTGTGTCAAAAGCCTTTTTCAAATCTAGGAAAATGCTAGTGCATTTTTGCTTTTCATCTAGTTTTTGTGATACAAATTTGGTTAGATCGATAACTGCGTCTTCGGTGGAGACTCCTTTTTTGAACCCGTATTGGTTGGAAGCTACAATGTTGTACTTGTTTAGGTAGTTCACTAAGCGACTGTTTATTAACTTCTCCATTACTTTAGAGAGCGCTGAGAGTACCGAAATTGGTCTATAATTGTTGACACAGTCTCTGGTCCCACCCTTGTAAATCGGGTGGACCAGGGCCCTCTTGAATGGTTGAGGGAATACTCCTTTTGCTATGGAAATGTTAATAATGTGGGTTATTAAAGGCACAAGAGTATTCCGACAAACTCAGAAGGTTTGTCGGTATTCCATCCCAGCCTGTAGCACTATCGTACCTCAGACCCATGATGGTGGACTCCACCTCAGATTCGGTTACCTCAAGAAATACAAAGGAATTTGCGGAGGTGTATAGTTTAGTGGGCAGTTGTGAAGTTGCAGGAATTTGTTTGGCTAGGTCAGCTCCAATCGTGGCAAAGAAGTTACATACACTGTTAATTGCTGCCTTTGGATCAGGTTTGGTGTTCAGCAGTTCTGTAGGTGATGCACATTTCTTTTTTGTGTTAGTGATGTCTTTTATTTTATTCCAAAGTGATTTGGGATTATGTTTAGCATTTTCTAGTTCGTATTTGTCATGTAATGTTTTAAGTTTCCTAAGGAGGCTGTTACAATGGTTTCGATACCGTTTATATGTGATTTGTAGGATTGGATTATCAGGTGACTTCCGAGTCTTATTATGTAATCTGTCACGGTGGCGAATACATCTTAATAAACCGGGGGTAATCCACGGTTTTAGGTTTCTGTTTTTTTTTGTAACTTGAATTATTTTTGTGAAGCAATGGATCAGCAATAGGCTTCAAAATGATTCAGATTGTGATAGATAGTGTGTTACGTAATTAGGGTGCAGGTCATGATGGCCTCAGTATCGAACATCTGAAATATGCTGGGGTGCACTTGCCATGTTTTTTTAATTTGTGTATCAGTCACTGTTATTTACCAAATAGCTTCATGTTTACAGTTGTGGTGCCTGTTATTAAAAATAAAACTGGGGATGCCTCTGATGCCTCAAATTACAGGCCTATATCCTAGGCAACCGTTTCAGCCAAGGTGCTGGACAGTCTGCTTGACGAACAATTAGCTAAGCATCTAATACTGCATGACGCTCAGTTTGGCTTTAAGCCAGGGCTGTCCACTGATAGCACTATATTGTGTCTAAAGCAGACTGCAGTACTACAAGGATAGAAAAAGGCCCGTATTTGCCTGTTTTTTGGACCTATCGAAGGCTTTCGATCTTGTCAGTTATAACGTTTTGTGGAATAAGTTGTTGTCTGAAACTTCTGTACCAATTGAAGTTATATCAATATTTAAGTATTGGTATAGCAACCAACGCAATTGTGTAAGGTGGAACGGTTCCAAGTCGAGTAAGTACCGGTTGGAATGCGGAGTGAGGCAGGGCGGATTAATGGCGCCTCGCTTGTTCAACCTGTACATTAACAGGCTGATTGTTGAGCTCAGCAGCACCAAGGTCGGATGTCATATTGACGGAGTGTGTACCAACAATCTTAGTTACGCAGACGACATGGTGTTGCTGAGTCCATCAATCAGTGCTATGAGGAGGTTAGTGTCGATATGTGAATCATATGCGGTGACTCATGGGCTCAAATATAATATCGGGAAGAGTGAACTAATGCGCTTTAAAGCCCGTGGTTTTTCTTACCCAGCATTTCCCAATGTATCACTGTACGGCACTCCTCTGTGTAGGGTATCTAAATTTAAATATTTGGGTCACTGGGTCACCGATGATTTGAGCGATAATCTAGACATAGAAAGGGAACGCAGGTCGCTGGCTGTCCGTTGTAACATGCTGGCCCGCAGATTTGCACGGTGTACGAATTCGGTTAAAATCACGCTTTTTAAAGCATATTGCCAATCTTTTTACACCTGCAGCCTGTGGGTCAGTTATTCGCAGCGGGCATACAGCGACCTGCGTGGCCAATATAATAATGCACTCAGGGTACTGTTGGGGCTGCCATGGCGTTGCAGTGCTTCAGGGATGTTTGCTGAGGCGCAGATTGATGGCTTTGCCGCTATCGTTAGGAAAAGATGCGCCTCCCTACTCACTCGCGTTCGTGGCAGTACCAACACTATACTTGGTGTTTTTACTGATCGGTGGGAGTCCCCCATGCTGCAAAGGTGGGTCCGGCTTCATGTCGTTGTTTAGTTTTGTTGCCAATACTAACATTAGTTTTTTAAGTACATTGTTACTAACAAAATATGGACCTGGTCTGAAATAAATGTTTATTATTATCTTTTATTCATTTTTATGCATATTAATTACATTTTTAAATACTTTTACAAAAACATAAAAATATAGTAAATTGTAGCCCATTGGCATCAAAAACAGGGTCCAAGCTGCCGGTGGTCAGGGGTCTAGAGAGAGGAACCTCCTCACTATGCGTGCCGTATCCAGAAGTACTGCTCTCTGAATCAAGCTCTTGACCCAGCTGCGCAATGAGAGCCTCCTGAGGTGTTGGTCGAGGCTCTCCGCTATCAGGCCATTTACTGAAACGATTATCGGTACAATGATTGCAGAGTCCACGCCCCACATGTCGACAACCTCGTGTGCTAAATCACGATACTTCATTTTTTTATCTTTCTCAGCTTTCACGAGATTCTCGTCATGAGGGACAGCGATATCAACAATCATTGCACGGCGCTGTCGTCGATCTATCACCACAATATCAGGTTTATTGGCTACAATAGTCCTGTCAGTGATGATAGATCGATCCCAGTATAATGTGGTATGACCATTTTCAAGAACTGGGTCGGGCACATACCTGTAGTATGGTACTTCGGATTCCACAAGACTGAACTGCAAGGCAAGTTGCTGGTGGATAATCCTAGCCACTAGATTGTGTCTGTGCAAGTACTCACCGTTAGCAAGACGAGAACAACCGGAAACTATATGTCGGATTGATTCACCGGGACGGTGGCATGCCCGACAGATGTCAACCGTGCCGTCCTTGACAATGTATTTCCGATAATTATTCGTCATGATAACTTCATCCATAATCGCACAGACAAAACCTTCGGTTTCCCTGAAGAGATCGCCGAAACGCAGCCAGGATACAGACGCCAAAAAGTCTACATCAGGCCCATGTAGGGCCCGGAAAAAGCGTCCGTGAAGCTCCTTGCCTTGCCATACTTCCTTACGATCGTTAGTATCTAGTACTGCAGGTTTGCGCCAGTTCTCTTTTGCCAAGGAGAGCGGAGTGAGGCCCTTGTCCACTGCGACCACATCTCGGTGCATCCCCACGTCAGTTTGAAGGAAATATTCCCTGAGACTGCAAATCTCGCGGTTGTGGAGGGTTTTAGAATTTAAGAATCCTCGAGCCCCACACTTCCGCGGGATGTATAGTCTCATCACTGATGACCGTGGGTGATGCATCCTATATGCCGTCAGCAATGTACGGACCTTCCTATCCAGAGCATCAAGTTCCGTCTGAGTCCATTTGAGTATGCCGAAAGTATACATCAAAACCGGCATGACCCAACCGTTAAAGGCACGCACCTTGTTTCCGCCTGATAAAAGACTATTTAACACTTTATTCAGGCGGCCAAAGAAGCGTTCCCTCAACGATTGTTTCATGTCGGCAGCATTGATGCCTAATGCTTCCGACATACCCAAGTACTTGTAGGTTTCGGTTGAGGAGAGGGATCTAAGGTGTATAGAATCCGAAAGTTGGGTTCCCACGGATTCCATAATCCCCCCTCGCTTTACATGCATGACTGCACATTTGTCCACACCAAATTCCATCCTGATGGCACTACTGAACGTTTCCGTTACCTTCAGTAGCTCCATCGGTCGCAAATTGTTGGGGGCAAAGAGTTTCAAATCATCCATGTAAAGGAGGTGTGATATCACCTGACCACCTCTTCGTAACCGATAGCCTAGATCTGAATCCTCCAGCAGTGTGCTTAGAGGATTCAAGGCTAAGCAAAACCATAGCGGACTCAAACTATCGCCCTGGAATATCCCTCGCTCAATCCTGATCGTTTCATCGGTCCTCTGGATCTGTTGACATCCTGGATAGAGAAGGATCGTCCTCCACTGCCCCATACAAGAAATCAAGAAGGTGCGTAGAGTTGCGTCTATTTTGTACAACTCCAGCACCCTAATGAGCCATGTATGTGGCACCGAGTCATAAGCCTTCTTATAATCTATCCAACATGTCGACAAATCCTTCCGGGATCTACGAACCTGTTGGCTTATGGCCATGTCTATAAGGAGCAGCTCCTTAGTACCGCGAGACCCATTCTTACATCCATTCTGAGACACAGACATAATTGAGTTATTTTTAATATGTTCTGCAATTTTTGCTCTAAGAATGGATGTAAGAACTTTATAGACCGTCGGTAAACATGTAATTGGTCTATAGTTTTTAGGTTCCGCAGTACTACCCGATTTATGGAGCAGTTGGGTTACTCCTGTCGTAAAGAACAGTGGTAGCGACCCAGTTTCTAAAGATGACTGGAATTGCGAGGCTAAGCAGGCGTGTGACCTTTGTAGCCATTTAATCCAGAAATTGTGCAGTCCGTCCGGTCCTGGGGATTTCCAGTTAGGCAACGGACGGACTGCACGAGCCACATCTAGAGGACTAATGCTAATAGCCTCCATTTCTGGTATTGAATCACACGTCTGCTCCACAACACGCATCCAATCACCTTCAGTATGACTGACGGGCACTGACCAAATGCGTCGCCAAAAAGCACTCACGGTATCATTATCCGGTGGAAGCACGTCAGTCACACCTTGAGTGGGAATGGGTCGCTCCCAAGCTCTGTATACCCACCTCTCATCTTTCTGGAACATGCGGTTCTGAGTGTACTGATTCACTCTTCGTCTATACCAACGGATACGGTTTGCCCATGCATAAACTTTCTGCTTCAGGAAGTCGATGCGCTCTGTGACACAGGATATATATTCTCGAGGACTAATATTAGTTCCCGAGGAGGCCTGCCTTACAAACCGCATCACCCTTGGGCGTGTATTGCCCTCCCTGAAGCAGGTGAGCTTCCCGATGAGAGTACCCTGGCCTCATTAATACGACGCTCAATCCTGCACTGCCAGGCTGGTGCGGCGGGTTTCAGCTGTGCAGTTCGGTCAGTGTTCGGAAATTTGACACGAGCTATACGACATGCCGCAACAGCCGTGCAATACAAGATTGAGTGTGTATCGCAAAGGTCTGCGCTGTTTTCAATTAAATTTGGTAACAGCGCATCCAAGGCACACACCAGTGCTCTATTTTTTTTATTCATGGGCAAACGTGGTAGCCGTGGTCTAAGATCAGATGATGTGAACCGGTACTCACGGATCGCATCCTCCAGAATGCTCCTTAATTCCACATTGCACAGGTTATCTGCAGATATAGCCCTAGTGTCCTCCTCCTCATCTTGCTGGTTTGTCCGCAGTGGAACCACGGCAAGCGCATGCACGAAATTCTGGAGGGGGGAAGTATTACTAGCAGAGCTACTTTGCATTTCCAAGCGTAGCCGATCAAGTGTAGCGTCATCCAATCTATGCGTATGTCGAATGACGCGCACCTGATCCGACAATCGTTGGGCCGAGACGTTTACGGCTGGTTCAAGCACCTGAAACAGAGAGAGCATCCGACTTCGGTACGCTGTAAGGTTAATTCCTCCCTCTGTAGCCCCGTAATTATTATTATTATAATGCTTTTTTATTGATACATCTAGCCTAAAAATAACTAGATTCTAATTTTATTCTGAGAATCTTGAAGTCCCGGGACTTTGAGACTGTAGACTTCGGTGGAGCATACGGTGGAGGTCTGCCCGGCTTGGGCGGAGCACCGCCGTGTCCTCGTGGCGGCGATCGGCGGCGGCGATCTCTCGCGTCCGGCCCTGGTTCAGGCCATGGTACGGAGCGAGAGAGAATGGGAAGCAGTCACCTCCTTCTGCGAAGCAGTAATGCTCGCGAAGGAGGAGGCGGAGCGCGTGAGGGAGAGGCATTCATTGCGCCCTCACGCCCCTAGTCGCCGCAGGAGGAGACACCCTGGGCGTCGGGAGTCGATAGCCGACTCCCGGCCACTGTAGGCGCGGGCCTGCGGACGGCGAGCAATGGGCAGCTCGCCGTCCGGTAAGGACCAGGCCCGGGTCGACGGCGCGTTGTGTTCCACGTGCGACTCAAAGAGTTGTCAGCATAATTGACGGGGTCTGATAGGGCCGATGCCTGCCGGGGTCGCGGATTGTTCGAAAGAGTTACCGTAGCCCTGGCGCACAGGCAACTGAAGGAACACGGGTGGGTTTTATTCAGTAAGAGTCTGACACGCCCTTCCGCTCCGCCCAGAGCGGGAGAGGTCATTTGATGACTTCCCACCCAAAAAAAAAAAAAAAAGACTAGACTTCCCAAACCCTAGTTCATACATTACTTAGAACGAACTCAAGACAGATTTTTTTAATTTATACATTTTTAGCGAGGTCTGGGAACGATTCTAATGGCGAAATGATAATAGTTAGTAGAACGTACACAGAAAAACATTAAAGTTTGGGGCCTCTTCTGTTATCTTTGGTTATAATAAAAATCTACATTATCTACAGAACATATACTCTTAGGGAGAGTATATCAGTGTTGTGCCACTAAGTAGTATAATTATGCAGGAACGCAGGCGTTCATTAATTTACAAAAAACGAAGAACTGCAAGAAATGGGAAATTACGTTCCGTTCGGCGTTCCTGGAGAAGATTGAGGTCAAGGTCAAGGCTAATGATGAGGCTCTCGCTCTTTGTAAGGTCATGAAAGGTCAGATCTACCTGGACCAGCTGACGACCTGGACGCCACAGAGATCATTGAACAGTTGGAGGGCACGCTGGAAGACGCAGATGGTGTTACTCCTGTGCACGGCAGATTTATAAACTGGCTTCTGAATATTACAGAGTCCGCGGACCAATGTCGCGCTACTACCGCTCAGCGTTACGCAACGTGGGCTGCGGCGGCGCGGCGCTGGAGCCGGCCGAGCGACGCGCCATCGCCTTGCGGGTCGCTCTAGCGGCCTTCATAGCACCTAATGTGTACGATCTTGGAGAACTGCTATCGCACCCAATCCTAGAATCCCTGGACGGAAAACCCGACGCGTGGGCATGCGAGCTGTGGCGCTGTTTGCGAAGGTGAAGGCCTCTGCACACCACCCTGATCTACAGCGGACTGATAGGCAGCTGCGGCAGAAGATTGCTATACTGTGCCTTATGGAGATGGCGTTCAACCGTACCTCAGCCCAACGCAAGCTAACGTTCGCTGAGATAGCTTGTGAAGAGAGAGTGCCCATAGACGAGGTGGAATTACTAGTTATGAAGGCTCTAGCCGAGGAACTCATCAGGGGACATATTGATTAGGTAAACAGCACGGTCCACATCGGCTGGGTGCGGCCGCGCCTGCGTGTGGTTCGGCGCCGACGCGCGCGCCGCCGACCTGCTGGCCAACGCTGCGCCCGACCTGCTCACTGCTTAGGGGCACATCGTGGCACCAATTTCAGAGGCAGGATTTCTTTTACCGTGTGTCCTCTGTAGAGGACGCAATAGGCAGAGCTAGCAACGGAATGTATTCGTCTAATCTTCCTCCCAGTACCTTTTATTTACGATAAAATTAAAAACTTATACTACTGAAGCTGCGGGTGTCGACCTCAGGACGAACTGCTTCTCACACGGACGACTGTAAGGCCCGTATTAATAAACGTTCCTCAATGACGTGCCCAAGTGCGCAATCATTTGATACGCCATTATTACGATATCAGCATCTCAAGATCATTGCTAATTAATAAACACATGAATACAGTATCTCAGTTACCAAGATCAGCTCCTCAATGCGCTGTACTTGATGGCTTGATTTCGTGAACGATTACGTCACATTGACCGAAGTTTAGAATGACATGCATCACATTTCATTATTTTATGTTGTAAGATTTATTGAAATACTTGTAACTATTTTGTTAAAACTTTAATGGATAGCACTGTATCACGTTATAAAGTTGTTTTCTACCCAAGAAAGCCTTAAATTGTAAAAAAAAGTGTTTTTATTTCCCAATAAATAATATAAAAATTAGGTTTTTTTTTTAATTTTTATATTTGACGCTGTAGGTTGTGATAAATATATTAGATGACCATAAACAAGCTGAAATATGAATTTATTAGATTACATTTTCACATAAATATATTGGGTTTTAAAATTAGATTAATTGGATTTATATGGTACCTACTACTTTTAAAGTTTATATTTATTAAACTTTATACAACTAAAGAAGTACATTTGTGGACTTAATGGCTTTATGTTATACCTATAAATAGTAATTAAATCAATTTTATTATACTTATGATAAATGTATTTACAATATTTACATAGGTAGATAGGTAACTACCTGAAATGATGCTGTAGCATAAAACCGGTCATAAAATATCGTCATATTAAGTACTCTATTTCATCGTAATAATTAATTTCACCCAAAATATTTTTAAACTCCATGTTTTGCGCTACTAATCAAGACCTTAAGTCACGGACTGCCTACACTCAGGTTTACGCATCTCGAGTACACACACCTATTGTATACTTAAGTGTAGTGTTCCGTTTATTAATCAGTCCATCACTCGGCTGATAACGTAAACCCAAGCCGTAACTTAAGTACACAAATTATTATGTTTATTAATACGGTCATGATCTCAAGGTTGACATCAAGTGCGACAACTTGGGCTGAGGAACGTTTATTAATACGGGCCTAAGTCGCTTGCTCCCGCGTCACCAGTCCTGACTCTTCATATTTTGGCTGCTGAGACCAAAACTACAAAAATAGTATACAGGGACGTTTTAATAAAAAAAACAACTGACTTCTAAAAAATACACTACAAAGTGAAAAATAACTTTAATTTCGGAAGTCGGTGTCTTTGGATCTGTTTTTTAGTTTTTTGCCACAGACTTCCGAAATTAAAGTTATTTTTCGCTTTGTAGTGTTTTTTTAGAAGTCAGTTATTTTTTGGAAAAATGATTGTTTTTCACTTTTTAGTGGGTTACTTATTAATTTATCTAAGTTACAATAGCCTAATTACAACTGCTCATCACCTTTTACAAAACATTGCTTTTGCCGATGCAGGGACGTTAATTGATAAGTTCTCCTGGTAAAAACGAGAAGAACTGGGAGCTGATGGTGAAGCCAAAAAAAGCATACATACAGCCGAACATATAACCTCCTCCTTTTTGGAAGTCGGTTAAAAATGTGGCTTTTATTTTAGTATATTATAGTGTTGTCATACGACTTCCACGCGATAAAAGTCGCGGGCAGAAGCTAGTTAGTAATAACATTATTAAGAAAGGAAAGTTGTCACTGACAATCGAGGTGCGCTTTGCTCAGCGTCATAATTGCGTAACACACTATCGATCACAATCTGAATCATTTTAAAGCCTATTGCTAATCCGTTATTCGAATCATTACTATGCTCGAAAAATTTGTCTGCTGGAAATGAACTGTCAAGATAAAAGCTATTCCTACTGTTAGTGTGTTAGACAATTACCCCGCAGGCCTGCGCTGGACCTTCCACTTATTTCCAAGTTAGTTACTCCATAGACTCGTCCAGTGGCATGCTCATTCTCACTGCATCGGATCCTTGAACAGAACTCAAAATCAAAGGATTGTTCTAGTTCTCTATTAGCTGGTCGGGCGGCCTCATTGCTGGGAGTGTAACTCTGGGAGGAGGTTTAGTAAAATAAATAAAAGCAAAATGTGGACTTTTGAATTTTTATTATTAGATTTACACTGTCATTTACAATAAATTTCCATGTAGTTGGAGGACATAAATCAATATTGCATAACACTAAGGCTAATTGCATTAGTATTTTTGTGGATAAATTAACAAAATATATGCAATATTACAAATTCAAATAAAAATAACGCTAATATCTTACTCGGGCACGCACTTGCTCCACGCCGCTATGCCACACTACAATTTGGAGTTCAGCGAACATCGGCCAGATATTTAGTTAACAGGTATCGTGAAGATGGAATGTCTTCGAGTAGGCATTACTGTCGCGGTCGCGGCCGTCCGCGACGCGCATCAAATAAATAATTTCCCCAAGTGCATTACCTTAACCTAGCACAACTTTTAGAACTACTGTTTGTCCTGTAAAATCGTAAGAGATGTAGCGCTACAGTAATTTTCGAGAACTTGCGAAATTAAAAAAAATAAATTAAAATATACAAAATCTCTATCACAATACTCGTAAGTAATTAAAGCAATTCAAATGTGAATACTCCAAATGTTGTAATACGAACGAAGCGCGGGTACATCGACATGTCTTTAATTCTATTTAAGCTCAGCCACGGTCCGCCGAGGCGACGGACGGACGACTTGCGGCGCGAGCGGTGTTGTGACGACTCGCGAGCGCGTGTACTACACAGTAGTCACAAGTTACACCAACTTATCCGTTTGCAATAAATACATACATGTACGATACATAGGAGATAGATACACAAAGACCAACAGGGTGACGCCGCTATCACTTAGCTAAATATTGCAAGTACTACATCATTACCACCCTAATAACGTTACGTTTATCTTTTAAAATATATCAATAAATGATTCAAATGTATACAAATGCAGCGAGGGCGCGGAAGACTCGCTCGCGGAGACCGGCCGGGCCCGGGCTCGCCGCGCCGGCCGGCTGCACGAGCTAGCTACAGTCTCAAAACAACAACCTAGCCACGAGATTTAACGTCCATTGTATAAAACTACTATTTGTGCAGACCGAATCAACACGGAGATGCGATTACAAAGTAAACACTATATCGACATACGGTGACGATACGCAACTCGCTAATGTATCCAACTATTATATCGTTATCATATTTGTTTGTATATCTCATTAAACATCCTCGACGCTACGGTGCTTGTTTCAAGTATCAACAGAGTTTTTAAATACATTAATTTTACACACGGTATAAAATACTTAGAAAATTTACAATTCCCACGTTAAGAAGTAGCCGCACGGAAGTCGGAGGTGTGACTGACATGCTAGGCGCAGCGGAGCGCGCTAGGCGACGGCGAGAGATCCATCGACTGGTACAGTTATGAAAATACATCATACAACATAGAGTTAAAATGCAATACCAAAGTACGTTTTTCTTAAACATTATTTTTTTTTCGTAATTGAAAACAAATATATCAAAAGAAGTACATATGAATGTATATAACTCGTAGATAATTTGACACGATACATAAACGAAACTTTACCATGTATACATATGCGTGTTGTGTTACAACGGGGCTGGGACTGACAAGTTACGTCGGGGGCGAGCTGTGTGGAGGAGGTCCATACAACCGGTTGTCATTGGGGGCTGGGTCTTACGTGATACTATAGTTATTTTTTTTATTATATTTAAATAGAATGTTAAAAAGTATTACGACACATCCTGATCTTCCACATCCTGCGGTTGTTCTTTTTGTTCCGTTTCACCTGAAATGCGACAAACATAAAAGTTACGATAGATTCAAACACTGTACATACTATTGATTTGCGTGGTTGCTGCAGACAATGGGCCTCCCAATTAGACGTGTGTTTCAAAAAGCTAGATGACAAAATTATCACACAAGATAAGCAGCAACTTGCGTTGTTTTATCATACTCAGATTGTAATCCTACATAGCTACACTATCGTCTAACTAAAGTGAGATAAGATGTCTATCTAGTGGACAAGTGAAACAAAATACAACAATCTATGCTAGAAACTTGCGTATATCACTGTAATGGCGAACCAAGCAAGGACAAAATAAAATGACATAGAAGCAGAAAGTTGTGACGTCAGAGAGAGTAAACGGTCACTTATATTCATTGTTCACTCTGTTTAGAACTGTAGCGCTTTTCTGTAAAAATGACACAGAAAACATGGGTGAACTGAGCTCACTTCACCTAGTTTTCATGGTGAGTATTTTACAGAATGATAGACAGATCTGCTTCTTCACACGAGAAATTTCCAAATATATCCAATTTTGAGTATTTATTCTGCCTACTACATTAAAAAATTATAGGATAGGGTAAAAATGATTAAATGTGC
Organism: Griposia aprilina; assembly: GCA_916610205.1. Classification (NCBI taxonomy): domain Eukaryota; kingdom Metazoa; phylum Arthropoda; class Insecta; order Lepidoptera; family Noctuidae; genus Griposia; species Griposia aprilina. Next base: position 21,479,721 of record OU744300.1, on the reverse strand, counting down.
AGGTGGAACAAGAATGATGCTGGTGTTTGGTAGGATTCAGGATAGGAAAGGCATGGTGTGCTGACTTGCTACTGACCGGACTCTCCGTCACCCTGCATGTCGGAGGTCCACAGCGTGAGGTTGTCCCGCAGCAGCTGCATGATGAGCGTGGAGTCCTTGTAGCTCTCCTCCGACAGCGTGTCCAGCTCGGCGATCGCGTCGTCAAACGCGGCCTTTGCGAGCCGACACGCGCGGTCCGGACTGTTCAGGATTTCGTAATAGAATACCTGCACAGAGAAAGTGTTGATATTAATATTATGTACAGAATGCAGACCAGCAGAACGTTAGATAGACGAGAGATAAATTGGTTGGTAAGCCATGGCTAGTGAAAGCAAAACAAAAGAAGCTGGAAATTACCGGAGGAGGCCTGTACCCGTCGAAGGGTCTTTCCTTAATTAATTGATGTTACTAATATATATAATTATATTTTTTTTGTTAAGAAATAAAAGCTTTTCTATTTATTTTGTAGAATACTGTAATAATATTTCCATTTATAAATATTTGGGCATGATTATTTGATGCTTTTACTGTTGCCAAGCGTCGGTCGACTAATATTAAATCACAAATAATGTATAGTAAATAACCGGGCAGGTTGATTAAAATTAAATTATCTTAGGGTCAAAAGACAAACTCATTAGGATCGGAAAATAATATTCTTTCACAACAATAAGTAAATAGTGAAATATGATTCATTTGAATTGATTGATTTGATTTTTTTTCAATCACGGATATCATAATCCTAACTGACAAAATCTAAATATCAATGTGATGTACGACATTATTGAAACAATCCAATTTGGATTTGCCCCAAAGTGACGTCATCGAAAATCACGTATTGATTCTTGCTAGAATCGTACCAATGTAACGATTAAAAAACTAATTTCCAATTCGTAAAAATTCGGAATGTTTGACGACCTTGAACTCGAGCGGTTGGCTAGATAATTATACGAGATAAGTTATCGCATGACGCGCCAACGGATTATTGATGTCACCAGCGCCGCCAGATGAATCGCTCTCAAATAGTTAGCTAAATTATATAATAAGAAGCGGTTAATTTAAAACTAATCCATTTTATATTAGATGGGTCCTGTTTTGATTAAACCGATAACTTTACTAGAGCACGACGCTTGTATGACGCACTTCTTCAAATAGAACTTAAGGTACAGGTACGATCAAATTTATTAAAGGCTTACTAACTAGCTTTTGTTTTTTTAGCAGACATTGTTATTTTGGATAGACAATCTAAAAACACAGATAAAAGAGTTTCTCTTTTATCTCTTACTGCGTTCAATTTAAAGGAAAACACTGTATAATCAGATCTAAAAATAGTCACAATATCCTTTATTTCGCATTATTACAATTCAATTACGTCAGCCTACACAACGCGGCGAGTTGATAGCTTAGTTTCACAGCTCGGAGAAAACCGCGTATGATACATAAATACATATATTATTTGAAGGTCGTCAATATATTCAGTGGCTCATTAATTCAGCCGGGCGTTACATTAGCATACAGTATAGTAATATTAAGTGCCCACGCCTCCCTAGCTTTAGAACTTGAGAAGGACTTCGCGAAAACTGTATAGAATTCTTAGGGCGGGCAAGAACAAATTGATAATGACACGTCTTAGCAATGCAAGATGTCTGCACGTAACAGGCGCGTGCGCGTTTGTGTCCTTGCACGGCCCGTTATTGAGCTGCATTTTGAACGCTACCGGTATCAGTTTGCTACTACTACGCGCAGATAACGCTGGATAGATCTCAAACAATCAGTCGTTAACTATCAAATATCTGACTACCGCATAAATTTGTCAGACAGCGGCCTTAACAATGTTATGGCGAATAAATTACAGGACATTAAACACAGATGGCACAAGTCGACATGTCCTCTATATTTATATTTCATTATTACTTATAATTACATATTCATATATGCACGCACTTAATATTTTATGTACACATGCAGTCACACGTATTTAGGTTAGAATTTTACTAAGATCTTGCAAACTACGTAGATGTGGTAAAATGGGCCCTTGTTTCAAAATCAATATAATGAATGGCAAGTATACCAGTGCCATAATATTCTCATAGTCGTGGTCGTTGCGCCTTTATTACGTATTTACGAGCAATTCTAACTCAGGCAATAGGGTATGTCTGAACGGCAAATAATTGTGGAAGATTTACGACAGACATGCAAATTTTATTTCAACTATCCACATGGTTACCTACATAGTTTATGTATTTTTTTTTCGATCAATGTCGGTTAGGTACGCATTTTATCTTGTAAAATGTTATTACGCAGGCACTGACGGCGGATAAGCTGGGTTGAGCCAGGATGTGACGGAGTCGCAAGGATAAAAACAACCTTTTTTAGTCTACTACTAACACCGGTTTAGATTTCGGGTCTAGCCTTCCTGGATTAAAAAAAAAAACCAATACTACAAGTCAGGGTTCAATTAGGAAGCATTAAGCACGGTCGGCTTGTTTTTTGATCAATAAAAAACCGTGTCGAACACTACAGGAAGTCTGTGGCGCCTAAAACCAGTTCTGTAGTTTCCAAAGTCTACATTGAGAGCAATTAGATGATGCAGCTTATCTCATCCGCTACGCTATAAAATATGACCTACTTCTTCAAAGCCTAGAACTTTTAACAAATCATTTGTATGTTAATCATAATTTCTTCGTTAATCTATCCACATATCCCTACTTATTAGTCTGTTGCCATGTTACTCTGTACAGCGTGACATCACGATGACGTGTCGCCGTGATTAACTCTGTAAATATGTTTATGCACATGAATAGCGCGTCACTCAAGAGCTATGCGTCGTAACTCCTTACAAACGTCGTACAATGTATGCCTCGGTCAGGATCGGAAATGTTACAGCTATTTTCTTTATCGATTTGTAAGCAATTGAAAAGGAGGCTCATATTTCTTATTAAACCTGATATGATAAGATGTTGATAACATTTATAAATATAATTACTTATTCACATAGTAATACCAATTCTGTCTCTTTTGCGTCTTTCGTAATTAATCAAGCCGTTGAAGCTTATGATTATTTTTATAATATGCTGGTTGTACAGCACTTTATTCAAGAAAGACCCAGTCATGGCGCTCGAGGGTTTTTTCCGAAAGTTACGTTATCAGCTTAAAACATCTTTGTCGCTAAATTATATCACGCAACAGAAGTTCGAAAATTCTTGCAACAGCACGTTTTTTGGTGACAAAAACCGCCTCATCAACACCTGGACCTTATAATCTAGTATTTTTAATAAATATTGTACTTACTGAGAAGTTAAGCGCGAGGCCGAGACGTATGGGGTGGGTGGGGGGCAGTTCCGTCATGGCGATGTCGGAGGCGGCCTTGTACGCGACCAGCGAGTTTTCGGCCGCCTCCTTGCGGTCGTTGCCGGTCGCGAACTCGGCTAGGTACCGGTGGTAGTCGCCCTGGAGTACACAACATACACATCAAGCACACCACGTAACAAACAGTTATACCAGCTGGTCCATTTTGTAGGAATTTCGCCATGAAAACTTAGTTGAAGTGAGCTGTCGTTGGACCTGGTGGAATTAACACTATTGACAACTCACTTCAAGATCACATCATCTAAGTTTTCAGTGTGATTTTTACGGAAAAGAGCGGTAGGCCTTCGATATGGCATGGCACACAGTGGCGCATTACAATAAGCCACACTTTTTCTAAACCTAAACGCGCCATATTAAGTCCTCGTGCTGTAGAAAATTGACAGTATCTAATAAATGCACTGCATGTCACAATGATCGTAATAGGCCTCTTCACAGAACGCTGCAATGACCTATCGTAAAATAAAATTGCCGTGGTCACCTCGCTTGCCGATCGCACCATGTTGTTTATCCTTTCATTTGGTCTATTTAGAACTATGATGTTTTGCAGGACTCTCGATGATGTGGATGCTATCAATAAAGAATTAACTCGTGTCCATAATTACACTTTACATTTTTTAACAAACAGGAAATTGTCACGTATAATCGTAGCTGAAACCACGCAGAACCCTTTCTTTACCTTAAAGTGCGTCATTGCTGAATTCTTAAAAGCCCATTACACATTGTTTGACGTTATTACGAAAATCGCCGCATTTACGTCATCGGGACACAAATAAGTTTAGAGGCGTAATCTTTAGGTAATGTTGGTACTTGGTCAGTAAGTCAAACATCAGGGGACAAATTAACTTCAGTAAAATCAGCAAATCGCAACAACTATTCGGTCTTACTGGCTGGTATAGGCTGGCGTATTAATGCCTTGAGGTTAATTAGTCTCATTATTTATATCTACTTCATTTATATTATCATCGGAAGAGATTTGCTATAATGATTTAATTAAGCGGTAGATAAAAGAGTTTTCTTTTGTATAGGTTGTTGATATTTAAAAATTATCTATATCATGTGTAAGATTAATGCAATTTATAATTACTGTGAACTTTGTACAGGCCACAAGCCTAAACAGGGTCAGATGATGTACAAATGGGGCTGGGATTATGAGAAAATCGTAGCTTGCGGTAAGTCGGCAACTTGAGATGTGTAAGTAATTTCAACCTAAAGACATATGTTGGTAAGAAGATCCAATTAATATTGTCATGGTGATGCATAAATAGTGTTGTTCTTACCTTCATTTTGTAATAGAAGACTTTGGACTCTCCGGTTTGTGAGCTGGGTATGAGGTGTTTGTCCAGAACGCTGAGGATGTCTGAGCAGATGTCACGGAGCTCCTTCTCCACCTGGCTGCGGTACGCCCTAATCATGTTAAGTTTATCCTCCGCCCCCTGGAACAAACATGACCACATTGTAGCAATACGAATAATTATTGTAGAAAGTCGAGGAAGTCCCTTTTGTGTATAAGAAAGAAGATATTGCATGGTTGAGACTACCGACGGGGATCTGCTTCCCTTCAAATATCTGTTCATAACTGAATCATCGCCATCATTATAATCCCTACGTTTGGAATGACGAATGACAGTTAACCTACAGATTAATCAATAATCACAGTTGCGTAGCCTCCTCACGTGTTCAAAACGTACGGATGTGTATCTCTAAATACCTCTGCATGTCCCGTCAGGGGATTACCGTAAATGTACGTTAATTGCCGTGTCCACGAAGAATTCAATAAGATTTTGACTGATAAGCGTCTACGTCACAATTATCAAAATAGACTGATTTCGTATGCAGTATGTATTATAATTCGTAACACGTTTGATGAACGTGATTTCAATACTTAGTCCGGTTTAACTCATTTATGTGATAGAAGCCTACGATTTTTTTCGAAACCTGTTACTTAATGACTTGTAGTGATACGCTTGTGAATTATTTATGTCCTACAAGTGGATTCGCCTAAAGAAACATGAATATACATCTCATTGTGTTATTCCTTTGTGGCTCGACTCCTTAGATTTAAATTGACGAGTGCACGAACGAGTGTAACTCCGAAAGCAAAACTGAATCGATTACTTTTGACGGTTTTACGTCACATCAAATGATATTGTTTTCGATTACTTACAATGATTCGTTTTTCGAGCAGCTGTTATAGTTCATGTACCTACTCGACTCATGCTTTAGACTAGAATTTTTCGTATTAGTCAGTATTAACATAATGGGATTAGTTTTTGTTGGGCTGGTCCGATCTCACTTGGGACCTAACACAGCTACGCGAGGTGTGGGTGTAGCACTAATGTACCTCGACATTGTCTACGGGGATGACAGACATGACGCGTTTCTTGTATGAATAAATTATTATTAACTTTAATTACTATTAATATCTGCTTATTAGCCTACTAGCTTCTGTCTGCGTGAAATTTCTTGTTCCCCCGATCCACCCCGTCGCATCGCATCACCTGCGCGCGCTATTACTTCGTATTCCCTCAGCGTTATTTTTGACTTTTTTTCTTTTTGGTCGGCTCATGGTGCTAGCGTAATATTTAATAGGTTTCCTCAAGAATTGGGCTAACAAATACAAAAATATGTTTTTTCAAATCCGACCGGTAGTTCCAGAGATTACCCCTACATACAAACTTACGAACAAACAGTCAAATTATACCACTTTATAATATTAATATAGATAATATCCAGGACCGGTTGTTTTAGATGCCGTTAATACAAAAATATGGTTATTTAGACGCATGTGTCGTGCCACGCCCATTCGTTACACAATACATCCTTTTATCCGAGTTTACCCAACCTACACCCACAAGTAACGCTGGTAAGACACGATTTAGGGAAACCACTCGCTGATGCAACTACCTTTGTATACTTTATACAAACCAAAAAACAAAACCTTGACGAATGATCCCATTTCACTTGCGGAATCCTATACCGTTACTGAAAGCTAAGCTTAAGTCTACGACATGCTACGGTAAATCTGTCTGTAGTTTAACTAAACTGTAAAATCTAACGAGTTTATCACAGACATTTAGGTGCAATTCTGTAGACACCATTAATTTCCACTCTTCTTATTTGTTGCAGCTAACGTACTAAAAAGAAACTAAAGACCTTTAATAAATGAATATCTGAGAATTGCAACTCAAGTTTATTTCATTTAATTTCTTATGAGTGTCAAAGAGAAAGTTTTCTAAAGACGCGAATGATGCATCTTTTTCAAAGACCGCTGCGATGCATTTGACGTGTTTGATCATTAAGCTTGAAAAATCGCGGCGTCTATTAAACGTTTATTTACGTATTAAACGTCTATTAAAATTTTATACAAATGAATAAACAGAATTATAATACATTATGTAGGTACAGGTTAATTTCTTTTTTATTAATTATTATTATTATAAATTATTTTTATATGTAAAAATAATTTATAATATTTAAGTACATTGGCAGTTAAATAATACTTATGTAAGCGAAATGTTACTATCTTATTCGCGATCTCTTGACTGATTATCAATTTAATGATCTCCTAAACGGGGTTTCCTCTCTCCTACCCTTTTGCTGTGCCCTACAGGGTCCATATTGATCTCAATTATATTAGTTACCACCTAAGGACACATTATGGTAAAGCAATAAAATATTGAGTATTGAGTAACGTAACTATGTATGTCATATTGCATCGTGCTTTGAAGCAGGTGCACTCAAGGAACGCATCGAAAATTCTAAGTTATAAAGTTTTAAGCAGGTTTCTTTACAGTACTCGAGTTGATCAACTAATGCAGTTATAGCAAAAACGCATAGCGGGGATCGCGAACCAAATTATTACCAAGTTTAATCCCAAAAGGATAGTTATTGCGGTTATTAGCATTTCAATTATGTAACTTGAACAAATGGGCACCAATTGATTTAATATGATGTTGACTTTCAAACGTATGCCACTTTGAACCCAGTTGTATGCAGGTTACGTGATTCCGTGTCAGTAAATAATAATCGAAAGATTATAGTAGAGATATGAATACAAAATGACGGTTTACTATACTTTGATACGATTTTACCATTTCGGACGTATTTGGGTATAGTTGCTAGTTCGCTAAAGGAATGCAACCAAATTTTTTGTCTGACAAAAAAAAGAACGATGCAGGTTTCTATGCCTTTTTGCGCCAGTCCAGATTTCTCATTATATTCACGACGGCCAACCAAGAAAAAACTTTACTGTAGAAAACTGCTAGGTTGCTTTCAGCCAGTTTCTATGCAATAAAAAGTTTAATTAACTAAACATGCTTATGTTTAGCATGACATAAACGTTATTCAATAAAGATTCCCACAACTTTTTAAGGGTCGATGGATGCGTAAATGAACGGGCGGGGGCATGACTTATTAGTAACCTTTTCATGGCGTCATAATTTTCAAAAATTACGATACGCGTTCGCGACAATATGCAGTGAAGCTACGGTGTCCTAGAAAAACAGTGCCCGCCACATGCGTCCGTAATGTTAAAATACAGAGCATTTTTTGACACCTTAATATCAAATACTGATGAAAATTGCAGATTTACATGACGTCCGTTATCAATATGACGGAAACGCTCTTCTGGGAAACCGTAGCTGTTCAGAAACTGACCTGCGCCGCCATCGACAGTGTAAAATGACAAATGCATTGCATCAATTAGCTTGGAGGTCATTGCTGTTTGACTGAGTTCTATCCAACACTTAAATATGTTTAAATAATTGTAGTTGACCTCTGCTCATGAAGGAAAATGGACCGATACCTATTGAGCAGTTAACTTTAGTGCCAATAAGTTGTAAGTCGTCGTTATATATGTAAAAATGCCTCTATTTAAATATCCCAGCATGAAGCGCTACACACAAAACAAGGCACCCGTACACGAATCGAAAATCCCCAACAATGGCGATTTCTGCCGACCATCACCAAACGAAATGCAAAACATTTGCTTTGGTGATTGTCTTCAACTATTTGCGAACCAAAGTTTCCAGAGATAGAAAATGATTAAAATCCAATTTGCTTTCTTGGCCTGTTAATGACCATTGGAACCTTATAAAAAAATTATTGCATTTTTTTTTTTTTGTAAATTCACTTGCTATTTTGTGAAAGCTAGTCACAAGTCCCTAAACACGATTTAACTAAATGAGTACCGATGTTCTAGTCAACGACATAAAAACGGAATTGAGATGACGCCGAAATACGGTGTAATGAGGAAAATGACTCACACGTACAGGGTTGACTATTGTGCTGTTTTCCCTAGATGACACGTCATACCGGTGACCTTTCTGCTAACTATTCGTATGTTGCCTTGAATTCAGGTTTTGAAATCAATACATGTCGACCGCATAGAGAAAAAAATTGGATCACGAAGTCTGGGCTATTGTATGCCAAGTTTTTCCTCAACAATAGGGTGGTCGGACAGGCCGTTATCCTATTATCTCATTATCGAAGAGCTGGACGATTTTGGTCGAGCTCCAACAAGGTTACTATAAAAGTTATCATTGGTCGTTGAACCTTTAATTGCATGAGTAAGACATCGTAAATTACGTCATTCTGAACATGGCGACGACGCACGTGAAAGGGCACAAAGAGCCATAATTTGTACAAATATTTGTTGCAATGTGGGAGGCGGGTTGCTAATTTTGTTCGATACAAACATTCACACATATCGATCGGTCATTAGGGCACCACTAAACGCGAGTGCGGCCACTTCGATAGCAATCAGTCATTTATGCAAGTACACGAATGTCCTCACCGTTTCGGTAGAAAATATAGGTGGAAAGTAGCCATAAAGTTGGCCATGACAGAGAAACGCCGCGTGTGACTGTACATTAGCTTCACGATCTGCTATTTCTATACATATAGTTGGCATAGATTGCCAATCGCACCGTACGTCTCGTTTGGCACGTGGGACACAATTAATCAAATACTCGATCACCTATCGTAGTGAAATGAACTAAGGTCACTGTTAACGCATCAAATATTTCCTGAAATATTGATTAAAATGGCATTTTCGGAAAAACCGTTTATAATTTTCGTTGATCATCACGTTCTTCCAGCAAAAGCATTGCGTCTAAGGCTGTTAAAAGCCCTCGAAAACTTTTTTTGACAGATACCGGCCTTTACGCAGTAGTTCCTTTGTACAAACTTTTACACAAACGCAATTTCTTTAAAATTATTATATTTAACATACTAGAATGTTAAGTCACAAACGGGACAATAACTTAGGGCTATTCAAATATTGTTCAAACACGTGTTTCAGCTCTTGCCCACTACGCTAAATGGGGTCGCGGGTAGCCCGCTGGGCGCTGTCTAGGCTATATAACCCCTAAGTATGTCGGCATGGGACAATAGAAGCTCGTGCCTCACAAAAAAAAACGAGTAAATCAAGCTAGCGGCTCGTGCGGAACCGGTCAAATGCACCGTGTATCCCTATTATTGATTGCACCCAAGTTCTATATAAGTGTACCTATATTACTGTTAGCAATTTTATAGCTGCAGAACGTAAAAGCTCTCATTGATGCTATAATGTCATAAATCACCGGGACCTTAGCACAGAGGCTGGATCACTAACACCTAATGAAAGCTCACAGGGTTGGTATTGATTTAGTTAGTAGTACTTTATTACTGAGCCGTGGGCGCTTCTGCGACGCAATAAAGTGCTATAACATTCTTTTACAAAGCAAAGAGAAGAATATATTTTCTATTCGTTCGTTGACTGAAAGATAAATCACTTTTCTCTCTATATCATTGAAATGAGGCCAGTTTACAAGAGATTGTCATAATAATGGGTGCCTATTCATTAGAAAAACTAACTCGCGTCCCATAGTGCCGTCCCGACCACAGACAAGTAATACACGCGCGTCACTTTACCAATCGATAGACTCCAGACGTTATAAAGGGACGGTCACATTGACGCGTAAATAAGCTGAAATTCACGACCGTTACTTTATGGTTGCGTAGACGGTTGAGGGCTACGATATTGTTTTTTAAACTTATCTGAGCTCGTGCCGTAGAAGTAATTGAATATAGCGTGGTGAAAAAAATTACCCCTAAGCGAGATTGGTAGTGAAGCTGCGTTGAACGTATTTTCTCTTGCTGTGCAACTTTTAATCTTCACCCTATTGAAAAGAGGTCTTAATATGCAGTTTGCAGTCTTACCTTGGTTTCCTCCTTCTGTTCGATGGAGGATATGATCCGCCACGAGGCGCGGCGGGCACCTATCACATTTTTGTAGGCAACGGAGAGCAGGTTCCTCTCCTCCACTGTAAGTTCATTGTCGGACACGTTTCGTGAGGCTACATTCTTCATCGCCTCAACCATTTCTGAAATATAGAACGAAATTATGTCAGTACCGATTTTATTAGCGTGGGTACTGGAAGCGGACTGGAACTTTATGGATTGTGAGACGAAAACATTATGTTACGTGGTTTTCAGTGGGTTCTAATGGTTTTTGAATATTTTTACACCAAGTATGTAGATAAGTACTTAACAGCCCTGTTCCGTTTACGAAACTTTTAAAACAGAATGACTGATGAGTAAAATCAATTAGGGATTGGTACCGGAAAGCTATTAACATTTTTGAGAGGTGAATAACGATTACGTGCTTGCTGATTCTAACAAAGGTAACTTCTTTGTAACGGAATTGAACGATACGATTCAAGTGAAACCGTTATCGTTTTACCAAGAAATTAGGATAATGATGACGTCATGTCACCAGGGCTTGATAATCCGGTTTCTTTATGTACAGTTCATTAAAATGTCGAGATTTGTAAAAGACTGAAAGGTGAAATATGGATATTTATATAAGCAACTCGTCCCCAAAGAACGAAAAGATTGCAAAAATATCCGCGACGAAAGGTTAGTCATAGCGGGATCGATAAAGTATTAGCGCAAGTACGCCTCATTTAGAAGTTTCAAACTGTTGAGCCATTCGGAAGAAATAAGTTGATGGCAAGACGACGGTGAGACTAAATACTTAAATGTCGATTCTTTACAAACTTTGCGCTATCTCGAAATGTCGGACGACTTAGATAAAATTATTATTTTATCGATGGGAACTTAGTCTATGCTTTAGTATAGGGGAGGGGGAATGGGCGTCGCACAGACGGAGTAGCGAGCCAAAGTAATGTTTCACCATGTGCGTTAATTTTGACGTTTACGATCGTCCTGCAACATAGCTGGCGCATTAGAACAGATAATGCAGACGTAATCCCGGAAACGTACGCATAGGGCTCATTTTTCATTCAGGAGGGAGCAAATCCTGAAAGAAAACCGAAGCTTATATTGTTTAAGCGCTAGTACAACGTTGCAAAGTTCATTGTAATCGATTTTAGCGATCACGACAGGGCCTGCGATGTAACAGGTGCTAAAGCGTCGCCTCGCAGCCCATGCGGTTTTCCTCAAGACGGCGTCACAGCCTCACAGCTGATCCATCGTGCATTCCTTCACTCCCAGAATATCTTTGAATTATAAAACAGGGTTACTGAAATAAAAGAACACCCTATATTTCGTTGAGGCGTATTCAAACAAAAAACCTTGGGAGTTGGGACACTGTTGTATTATTCAGGAGGCACTGAGTGATCGTAAAACAAAAAGGGAGGTCCCAAGTTATGAAATTATTTAGGGATATGTTTGCGGCCGTGCAGACGCCATCTTAAGAATGTGGCCACGGCAGCTGCGCCCCGACCATTTGGTACTCCCATTTAGGATAGTATCCTTTTAATTCTTTTATTCCGTTTTTCCGGCTATTTGCGCAATGTTGTACTCTATGCGAAAATTGCAATTAGTATGCGTGCGCTAAAAATGTTGACACTGAGTAAATGGAATGCGCCACGGAACCAAACCATTTCCATTTTGTAGATGGAGTTTTCGATAAAAAGAGGTGACCTGGGTTGTATTTACTGCGCCTTGCGTAAGCTTTGAAGGCCTTCTCGTGTTACTATCTGCAAATGCGCTCTACATGTGCGATTTTACGACTATCCGGATTACAGAGAATCAGACAGGAAGTAATGATAAAAACCCACTTGACAGTGGTCAAATGCAACATAGGGATTCTCAACAAACAGTTTCAAAGGAACTAGTTTGTTACATATAACAAAACAGCTTGCCCTTGTATGTCTACTTCCCCTACTTTAAATAAAATGTGTGTGCATACAATTAAAGACAGGTGCACAACCTGCCCGGATGAGTTCATCACCACACTTATTCACACATTATTTTAAGTGTGATTGAGTATTTTGCAAAATTGAAAGATAACTGTAATATTTCACTTAAAACCATGAAAGTTACTAGTGTGTAAAGTGTGGCATAAATTATAGTTTGGAATACTTGGAAATATTTTTTATAGGCCACCATGAGGCTTATTATTCAATTCTCTTAATATTCAAGCTCAATTCATACCATTATGAGTAATAGAAAGTGGTAATTAAAACCCAAGCTCGCTTAGCAACATTATGAAAATGTGCTGTGAATGGGAACCACTCATTATTGTAACAGTTCTGCAAGAACATAAAATTATAATTTTTAATTACCTTGAAACCAAAGAGGTAGTTCATCTTCATTTGAAAAACGAAATCTTTAATAAAATGCAGTTTGAAAGCCTTGTATTTTCCGGAAAAAGAGAGTACCTGTTCTATGGTGTACCTACTCAGGACTTGTCTGTGTGCATGGCAGATAATCAATATTTGCTTATAATGACTACATTGCATGAGTAACCGCTTCATAAATGGCCTGCTTGCTCAGTAATACTAATTTAGCATTTTATTAGCTCCATTATTCATGTTCAGAATTAAAATGTGTCAATTGTTAGCCTGATGACTTACTGATTCATTTACTCATTGCATTAGGTGATATTTTAAAATATTTTTACTCCACCTGACAGAAGGGTGTGGTCTGTTAACCTTTAAGTTAATACTACATTCTAATGTTACATTTTTATGTCATAAAAGTAGAAATCTAAGCTACAAAAGCCTCTGGAACAGAAAAATGCAAGTCAAACAATGTATTGAGTAAAATTTTACTCAATTTATTAATCATGACATCATGTGTCATTTTCTGATTTATTGATAATTTATGAATGACACTCATTTATTGATGTAAGTATTAGTATCAAGATAAAGAAAAAGGTTAATTAAATATATTTCAGAATTATTTTTTTCAATTTTATTTAATAATTGGGTCAAATAACCTTCCCGAATTGAGTAGGAGACATGATAAGATAGAAATTGGTATATTCCAATGATAATTCTAATAAAGGTCATTGAACTGCACATCTTAGATAAATGGGGAAAAAGGTGTGAAATAACGAGCAGGGCTGCAAAGAAACCAGTGATAACCTTTACAATGACCGCGTCGGTTCAAAAAAAGATGAACGCGATAACGTAAAGAGCTCTCAGGTAAGATTCCCGTGCAACTAAATCGTGAACAATAGGTGAAATCGGAGGCGACATAAAATTACGCTGCCTAATAAAACCAGAACATTCCGCTAGGTCTAATCAACAGATTTGTCCAAGGTACGACATGCATGACCGAATCCAATGACATCGATCGCATTTTACTTCCCCTGGACGGGAAAAATAGGACACAATTTTTTTTTCGCACTTCTGCGTGTATCGATTGTAACTTCCAATGACATCAGTTTTCACGAATGAAAAATGGGATATTACTCCGCAATGTAGGTTTCTACAGTGGTTGCATAGTTTTTCATGGATTTATCAGCGTAAAAGAACCTAAGGACATCCCACCGGCGGATGACGCATCGATCGCTGACCAAGCCTAACGAATGCCATTGATTTGTTAGTACGCCGTTAAAGTAATATAATTGAATGTATTGTGCAGGTTTCTCCGCGAAAATCTACGAATCGAAGGCTTATCGGCAACTTTGATCTAGAAATTTCCTCAACTATCACCAAATCGTCTTTCAACTGTCGGCGAAAATACGATAGATTTTTCATCCTATTATAGAAGATACAACGGAAATATGTACTTACCGTCATAGCGCTCAGCCTGCTCGGCTAACTTAGCTTTATACACATTATCTTCCCTTTCCGACATTGTGGATGACAAATGATTTTTCACTAACTAAAACCGAATCGCCAGGTCACTAATTCACCAAGATGGCCGCGCCCGCCAACCGAATCCGAATTCGATCTTCAACTAAACTCCGCCCATGACGTCATGGAAATGGCAACTTCCGCTAAATGATTATTGCCATATACCTAAGATGGTTTACTCCCATTTCACTGATTATTCTTTGCAAATAATACAAAACAAATTAAATGCATCTTTACTCAAAACAAAACATTTATTTTGTTAAAAGTTCTACAATTAAAACATTTTACTTAAACCACGGGTTATTATGTAAAGCGATTTCATCAAAAATCTTGAATTAATTTATTTTCAACTTTATTATTTTAACTCTAACGTCGAATAACATTTGTGGGTCATAAATAAATGCCTTGCTTTTGAACCAAAAAAAGTTTTTTAGTAATCGAAAAATATTGCTATTCTACTAATTTAGGAGTTTTCTGACAGTTTTGTCAAATGTCAAAATCTTGGCTTAAATAAAAGAAAAAACGGTATGAGACGGTTTTTTTTACTTTTTCACGATGTTGTGTTATTCCAAGGCGATTCCGACTGCACAATGGTGCAAGTTTGCATCCATGCAATAGAGAGAAACGCGCAATACGATTATAATCATTGCTATTTTTAAATTGTGCAATAAAATCGCAAACGAAAATAAATTTTCAAGGGAATTCTCAAGTGACTTTTTATCGCAGTGCGCAGACTCTAGTATATTGGTCAAATTTGCGATTATTGTCCGCAAAAAAAATAATTCGTAGTGCGTGCTTAGCCTAACAGGCAACATAATTATATTTTTTCTCGGTATATAACGGGGAAGCGCAAGGATAGCCCGCAAAAAATAATTGTCTTACGTTTTTTTGCAATGTGCAGGTCAGTGTCAGGTTGTATGCTCAATCATTCATATTTTGGTTCGGAATCATACTTTGTTCGCGAACAAATATAACGGGTCGTTTCACAACGACCAGTTATATTAATTTAGGGCACAAAAAAAACAAATATTGTTTAATTTATTAGGATTTTGACAGTTCGTTTGTAACAAACACTTAGCGCCACCTACGCGGAACTAATTGACAGTTTTCTTCCCCATTAATAGGAAAAATT
Source organism: Griposia aprilina (assembly GCA_916610205.1). Classification (NCBI taxonomy): domain Eukaryota; kingdom Metazoa; phylum Arthropoda; class Insecta; order Lepidoptera; family Noctuidae; genus Griposia; species Griposia aprilina. The sequence continues at coordinate 21,464,091 of OU744300.1, read as the reverse complement.
GAATTTCGCGGGCTAACCTGGCGGTTCCCCCTTAAATCAGCTAACGTGCGCGCCCTAAAGTCTGCGCGCGACAGGTGGCGTGCTTAAAGTTGCCAGCCTAAATAATCTTTTTTCCTTAATCAACAATGATTTTGGGCAATCTGGGCACTTATCCCATTGACAGCGATGCGGACGAATTTTTTGATGCCCTATGAGCTCTTGCCTTACATTATACACTTATAAATAGTAGGTATATATATATTTTAGTTTTAGCTTGTAGGTATATAGTAATCTATGAATATGATAATTTTATAATTCCTAATAAATAATCTAACTTTCGCTAAACTGAAAAAAAAAACAATGATTTTTCATTACTCGAACTTAAAGTAATTGTAGAAATTTACTAGCTTGGTATAATTAATGTGGCTACTAGGTTATTTTCATTAAGATATAATATAAAACAAAATTTAAACTTCATGAGTGCCTTGCAAATCTTTTATTGAAAACCTCTAGTAGTTTTAAATTTGGTATAACAATGATCTTGTAGTGGGTTAACGACTGTTTCTCTAGCATCTTAATTGACATTTTTCTCTGCAGTACGCCTCTTCACAATTGTCCAAATATTCCCGATAGGATTTGAATAGCAGTGGGTTGGCGGTAATCGCAGAAACTTATGTTCTATTTCATACTGTGGCTCACCTTTGTGCCTTTTGATTAATTCGTATAATTGTGCTTTAGTCCAACAATAATCGACTTCTATAACATTTTTCGCAAGCCACTCTTGGAGCACTGCTTTTGTATGGCTCATTATAAGGGCCGTGTTTGGCATGAAGTATTATCCATCACTACAATGCAATTAGATCGTAGATTTAGCCGATACAGGCCGCTGGTATATAATTATATAGGCTATAGTTAGGTTAGTATACTTTGCTTATTTCCACAGTATTATGTCTTAGGGTGTTCTGCTGTGGGGGTCGGCAGCTGACGTAGATTAAATTTTCATTTTACAAAAGAGGGCAATCCGCGCGATCTATAAAATGGGTCCGCAAGAGTCTCTTAGAAACAAATTCAAAGAAATTGATATTCTAATTTTGCCTTCTCTTTCTAGCTTAGAAAGTATTTTGTATGTTCGCAAAAACTTAGGACTTTTCAAAATAAGAAGCGATTTCCGTATTATAAATACACGTTGCAAAAATGAAATTGTAATACACAAATTTAGATTAACTAAAACAAGCAAGTCATTTCTTATAAACAGTATCCGTTTTATAACAAGTTGCCAAAGTCAGTCAGTCAGTTACAGAAGTTAGCGATGGAAAGTTCAAAACCCACATCAAACGTTTACCTATCAAAAATGCATGTAATATATAACATTAAAGACTACGTTGAAGACAAGGAAGTTTGGCAATCATTCTTTCTGCACATGTGGCTTCCCTGGTCCCACAATAACAGCATCACTAAGTAGATGTTTATTAACTGTTTCCAAATTACGAAGTTTTTAGTTTCTTTTTACTTACTTCTTTGACAAATAATCTCATTATATGACATTATATACCTCAGATTCTTATTTCAACTCCTTATTTATGGCTTTTGTGGATAGGATTTTGATTCAGATTTGTTACAGTTGTAATGGCAATCATGTCATTTGGTCTAATTAGGCTTTTATTTTTATATAGATACTTCTATATTTTGTGAATGTGAGAACGTTGTAGGCCTAACTTGTAGACTGTAGATTTGTGGATCTTTTTATATTTTGTTGAGTACCTGTTACTTGTTGACAGGCCTACACTGTCCTCTCATATCTATCAACACTGTAATTAGAAACATTGTAAAAGCCCCTTATTTTTAAAAGAGTAACCGTGGAGTTTCTTGCTGGCTCTTCTCCATAGGAAACAACCAATTGGAACCTTCCACCTAGCTTCTGACGTTTCATAAGTGCCCATGTTGGTTTATGTGAAATAAAATAATTTGATTTGATATGTTATTTTCGGCGATTTCAATATTTTAAATCAAGTATTTGACATAGAAAGTGTCAGAATTTGAAACATTCAATATTTCCTCGTAATCACTTTCTTCAAAATGATTCCGACACAACCTCAAAGTCTATTTAATTTAAAAAAAATCTCTACGAATAGCTTTACACCACAATCTTCTAATTTTAGGATCTTTCGGGAAGAGGCACAGAGCATGGGAAAAGGCGGACTCCAATTTCGGAATAAGTACTCCGAAATGTTGTTGTTGTCTTAACAAAACAACGCGTCATTTTCACAAAAATAAAATAAAACCACCTCACGCCTTATATTATTAGCTTGTGTTGGGAACTAGCTACGACAGCGCCATTTTGACAGTTGCCTTCCCCATTGGTCTGCTCAACAATCTAAACAACGCAATGAATGTTGTTGAACTATTAAAATCAAAGTCATTGCTACTGTTAGTGTGTTATGCAATTACCCTGCTGGTCCAGTGACGGCGAACAAAAAGTTACGGACCTGACATAATCATCATTTCCATATTGTATAGCAATGCTGATTCTTTGGCAGAAAAACAAGTCAGTCCACTGGCGCCGACTCCATAACGCCTGGGGGTGTCCGAGACCCCCAATGATATTATCAGCAGGGCTGAACCCCCATGATTTTATTTTTCTTTTTTTCGTGTCGTTGATTCCTTATAAGCTTCGACCAGAATTGGGCCACTTTGACAGCGTTAGCGCTGGTCTTTCATAGTGCAGGTATTTTTGCCAAGAGATAAAGTGAAGAGGTGAGGCATCGTTTTGTGATGCTGCTCCACAGTCGCACCATGGCTCATCGGAGTACACCCACCTTACAAAGATTAAAAAAATAATTAATTTCGCGGGCTGCCTTGGCGCATCCCCCTTAGCTACTATGAATGGTCACAAAAAAATCTATTACCTATCCAAAGTGGGTGCAAAAAATTTGCTCTAACTTTGCTCGCTCGTTTAGAGGTTACTTTAATTCTTAAACTTATCATACCCTACCCCACACTATATTCTATTTTGTATCTTAGGCCTTGAACTTTTCTTCATAAGTCAACAAAATAACTTCTGTTTCTGTGTGAATGGTGTAAATAAAGTTTAACTAGTGCGAGGCGAGGTGCTAAATTAATTGAGCTGGCTTCGCTCGCTTTTGTGGCTCTGGTCCTCTAAATTCATAAAATTTTCATTTTATTATTTCCACGACAATTTATTATCAACTCGTGCTGCATATTTGTTTAAGTTTATTTTTTCTCTATCTTAGCGCCTAATATTTTTTAATTAAGTCGACGCGACGCCCGTTGGTTAATGCCCTGGTCACTAAAGTAAGTGAGGACTCTCACTACTCGGAAGTCGGACCTCATCATCATGGAACTCATGTCCCTAATGTTTTACTTAAATGGCTCGAAGATAATATATTATGACTCCCAATAAGTGTGTAATATTTGTCCCATTCGAAGTTTCTGCACTTGGAGTAATCGCTCCAGCACAGCCCACCTTGGTTTACCATGAATAGATATTTCAACGTATTAGGTACGTTTAGTTACTAACATAATTTTACGTTCTTTTCCAAAATACAAATGCACCTCTAGTGTCAATTGTCAAAACGCACGCTTTGGGTGCGTTCCATTATCACAAACGTTATATTGTTCTCATACATTTTACGCTATTCCTTTCTCACAACTGTGAAAGTCTTTAAGATTTCGACTAAACTAGTAGTGTGTCATGCTACAGATGTATAGTTAACCAATAACGGAAAATGACCTATCGGCCATTTTTGTAGACGGTCGTCGGTGTTCTTTGCTTTCTGAATATCCTAATTCTATGAAAATAACTCTACTTTTCTTTATTTAGTCTCCAAATTCATATATTTTCTGCATCCAATACAGTTTTCATGAAAATGCAACCCTAACACCCAATTTCGTGTGGTTATACTGAGAATTTATTCAATTTCAGTGGATTCTTGCAAATACATATTTTGTCTATACTGTTATATTTAAATAACAATTGAAGATACAGTGAGGTGTAACAATGTCTAACGTTGGCTACGACCTCGATACCTCGGGCGGGCTTATGCCGGTTTGTTTAAAGTTGTTTTCTAAAAAGTTTGAATGCTACTTGATCTTGGTAACTGGCGCCATTTTAAGCTAGCTGAGTTTGTATGAGCCAGCCTTGGTATGGAAAAAAGGATACTTATGAAGGTTTTGGGATGTCTTTTAGCTCATACGTGCGCTGATAAAGCCGCCCGACGAGGAGTTGAATGTGCAGAAACCGAAGAAACCCCAGCATCCATACTATAAGAGGCCTGGTAAAGGTCACAACCATGATTCTTGCGACGCGTGTGGGGAAGGCGGGGATCTCATATGCTGTGATCGTTGCCCTGCTAGCTTCCACCTCGGGTGCTAGTAAGTGACTTGGTGGATGCATGAATAATAAGGATATAAAAGAAAATGTCTGTGTAAAAGACACACATTTAAAAAAGAATCTTTGTGTAGAATAAGAAAGGTTGTATATGAAACGCATTATAAAAATGTAAGAGCAGTGAAAAATAATGAAAATATTACAACACCCACTACAACGGTACTACCCCAATATTGTTTCAATACAAGATAGAATTATCTGAATGCTAAATAATAAAAAACTTAATATTAATTTTGGGTATTACAAGTACTAGTCAAATGACAGTAAAACTGTAAACTTATCTAAATAACCTCAGGGAACATGCATACAAAGTATGCTCTTATGAAAAAGGGAGTTCACGTATATCTGTAAAGTTGTAAATAGAACATCAATAACAGGGAATAAGCGAGCGAGTGAGCTGATTATTTCTAAAGAAAACTTAAAACTAAAATATTAAATTCCCTAACAACAAGATACTCAGAAATCAGTCTATTACTATTTATTCACAATTTTATAGTAGTAATGTAATGTGATAATCCCTTACAACAAGACACCTGGCTTAGAAATCAGAGAAATTATTACTCACAATATTGCACCAATTCAAGAATTGAACAAATTAGAAGGTCAACAGTTAGCAAGGGTTTCACATGTTCACAGTCCCCATACACAATTTGTAATCGACCTGTCAAGTCCAACTTAGATAATGTTGAATTCATATTTTATACATTTAAACAACAGGTAAAACGTATTAGGCAATGTGCAAAAAAAAAAAAAACTCGAGTCCAATACATTACATAAACTTACTCATAAGACTAGGCCTGTAAACATTGTTTGAAGTAGTATGAAGTCTGTGACTATATGTGGGGGCACAAATGTGCCATCTAATTTTGTGGCGACCCCACATTGGGGGCACTGCACTGCTGCACTGTTAACGTGTTAAGTTGGTAATATAATTTAGGGTAGAACAATAAAAAAAAACAATTTTATATGTGTTGAGGTAAGTTGTAGATAAAGTATGATTTGTATCCAAAATCATAAACTAGACATGCTAGAAGACATGTGGTTGTGTGGTTAAGGCACCTTCAGTCTGCCGTCTTGAGCACAGTTAATATTTTGTCCTGTCCACATAAAATACCCAAACATTATTATTTCAACAGTTTCAAAACAAAGGTTCTGTGAGTACAAAAAGACGTATTTGCCTTACAGTGATCCTCCCCTTGACGAGCACGACATCCCAGCAGGGTTATGGCTGTGCAAGGAATGCAGGGCTTCTGATGAGAACAAGCCGGCTAGTTCTCGTAGCAGCCGAGCTCAGTCACCAGCTGACAGCAAGTCTGATACTGAGAAGAAGTCTAGGTAATTTAATTAATTCTCTCATATTATCAGTATGAGTTATAACACGAGAATAGTTCTGCCACTGTGAAAATTCTCAGGCTGCGAGATTGGTAGCATAGCTGACTGCCCAGGGCCGGCAGTCTTGACTAGACAGCGACGCTGTCGCAAACTACCGATCGCTAAATATTAAGGTGAAACCTCAGTCGTAGCCCGCCAAATTTAAATTTTCTTTGAACTTGACGATTGATATGAAATTGATGAATATTGTTCGATAAATATATAATTCCCACAGTCGAGAATCGCATTTTGATCAACATACGACGTAAAACAGAGCTGCAATTTGATAAAAACTAAAGAAAATTTGAATTATGCGGGCTACAACTGAGGATTTACCTTAATATTTAGCGATCGGTAGTTTGTGATAGCGTCGCTATCTAGTCGAGACTGCCGGCCCAGGTTGCACTAGTCACTAGAGAGACAGTTACATAATACCTATATTATAAGTCTGCAAAGCTGGTTTGTTAAAGTAGTCTTTCTGGAGTCAACTTTTCCGGTCTATGTAGGGGTCGGCTTCCAGTCTTACCGGATGCAGCTGAATACTGGTATTTTACATGGAGCGACTGCCTATCTGACCTCCACAACCCAGTTACTGGTTAATTGGTACAACACAATCATCTTTGGTAAAACTGGTTGTCAGAGCTTTTGGGCTTCTGTCTATATGTAACGACTGTCAGAGGTCTACGAATGACAGCCTGGACCAAAGGCTTAACGGGCTTTCTGAGGCACGGAGGGATCTCGATATGTAATGGATGGTCACTCATCGTAGCTTAACCTTCGATCGACACGTACGGCTGTTATTAAGTAGCCACGAGCCCCTATTCCAATATATTTAATTATGTATTGAATCATCATTTTACCCAAGCTAAGCACATGACGTACAATTAAAAAATTGAATGACATCAAAATAAAGCCGCGTTAACGCGACTTTAGTTTCGATACGGTCGCATCTAATTTGCACGGCTTCTACGCAGCGTGACAGCGACGTCTTCCAACGTCATAATGTTAAGGCACCCATGGGGCTATTCAAGTATTACGTAAGCAGAATTGTAGTAATTTTTAACCCCCTCCTTGTCAGCAAAAGTAAGCAAGGCTCTTACCCTCCACCTGTGCTTACGTAAACGTTGGTATATATATTTTTTAAATCTGCTCAGGTTTTTTATTGTTAGTCATGAAATTTATAGACTTTAAAGGAATTTAATGCCCATTTAATATTTTATTCAAGCAAATTAATAACATCGTATTTAAATATTATATTCTTAACATATGTATAAACGGTTTTTTTTCTTCTAAATATTGCTGACGTAATCACCATCCATTCCCCCCGCCCTCAACCCCCAGGTCATAAAAAATAAGCAAAGCAAAGAGCTCCGCCCCCCTTTGGTGCTTACGTAATACTTGAATGGTCCCCATAATGTGCTTTTATAATTTCTAACGTGACGGTATTATCGGTCTGTATGGAAATACGTGCACGTCATAACGTTATTATTATTACAGAGGCGGACTCTATGTCATAGGTATCATAGCACAGCATGTTATCGTGGACGGAAATTTAAAAGCGTCTTCATATATTTCCATACATTTTACTTTCGTGGTTTATCCTGTTGTATCGGACGTTCATGATAATATCGTCACGATAGAAATTATAAAAACGCCCTTAAACACCAAAATCATAATAACAAAGTATTTCATTAATACTGATAGTTTTTTTTATTGAGACTGTATCACGAAAGTAAAAAAAAAACCAGTACTTTCAACCACAATACCTATTTGCCCAGTCTACGCAACAACCGCTCAAACTCAGCCAAGAAGAGGAGCAAAGAAGAAGAAGAAGACGAGATCAATAAAGAAGTGGAGAAGGAGCTGACTCCCATGGAGATCCTCGTGAAGGCTGCCAAGATCATGAACCCCAAGCAGTTTGAACTGCCTCGGGAGATGAGAATACCTTGCATCTTCCCAGGGACTGATAAAGGTAGACAACCATACTTAAGACTTTGCGGGAAACTGAATGCCCCCAGAAATAATAAAGTCTCGTTCAGTGTCCTTCAATGGGTTAATAGTATAAATGAAAAAGTAACTCTGTCTGTCTGTTACCTTCAAACTCAAACCCAACTCAAGCTCAAAGCATTTATTTCAAATAAACCAATTACAGGCACTTTTGAATTGTCAAGGGGTCGGTCAGTCAGAAAGATGAAGCTAGTTACCCATTCCAAAGCATAGTAGGTACCTATGGAGAAGAACGGGCAAGAAACCTTTTCACGCCGAACGTATTTCGAAATTTGGCACATAGCTAGACCATAACCTTGGTTAGGACCGAGGGTACTTTTTATCCCGGTCATACGATCCTCTGGAGTAATTTCTGAACTCCACGCGGGCAAAGCCGCGGAACATAGTATAATTAGAAAATCTGTTCGCCGCCGCCGAAAGCTTGACTTGACTATGTCTCGTTTGGTTTCCATGCAATTTTCTGAATTTGCTAACCAAAAACTTCGGCCAAAGTGCTCTATAACATGTCAAATGCATCTTACTTCTGAGTTCTGTCAGTAGTAGCCAAAAATCATTATTGCATGAAATTCTATCAAAGATGGAATTCTTAAACCCAGCTTTCTTCATCAGATTCTGGTAAGAACGGCAACGGTTCCTTAGTGACGGTGGACGCGTGGGGCTGCGTGCCAATACCTGCCAAGAGCTGCTTCGTGTGCCAGGGCACCTGCAAGCAGGCCCCGCTGCTGCAGTGTGACTACTGTCCCCTGCTGTTCCACCAGGTACTGTATATCTTGATGAGGATTTAATTTTCATGCATCATTAAACTTTTCATACTTACTGACCTCTAGGCTAGCAACTATGAAAAAAGCAATATCAATCTCTGAATTATTTGGTAGGACAAAACAAAGTACGCCATTTTAATGGATCACCATATCGACGCAACCAACGCGTAAGGGGTACTACACAATTTTCGGGTCGGCACATTCGATTCGGCATTATTTGTTTTGCAACAAAGCCGACACGAAGCAATTACTACAAGATGTGCTGAATCATGCCGAACCGAACGTGTTTGTAACATTCTTTAGTTTTTTTTGTCTATGAAATTAAATTTTATTCAAGCTATATATATTCATCATTTCATTTTAACCGTATTATCGTCTATGTATCGTTTATGTCTCGTTTATGTGTTGTTACATCTTGGTGTTACAGGACTGCCTCGACCCACCCCTGACTGCTCTGCCGACCGGACGCTGGATGTGTCCCAATCACGTCGAACAATACATTGTGAGTGTAATATCCAACAACTCTCAAATTCCTGTGAATAAAATAGTTTAAATGCCCATTCATAACACAAGCACAACAAACATTTTTACCGTGAAAATCATAGAGTAGGAAGTTCAGTATAAGATGTATGGTCTGTTCTAAAAGTATTTAACGAAAATGTAAACAATTGGAACAGAAAACGTATCTGTGGATGTCAACTTATAGTGCCACTTATTAATTGAGTGCTTTGATGTGATTATTTGAATGCTTAAAACACGAAATTCTAATTTTAAATTGCCTTAAAAATGTTTTTCATTAGATTACTAGCTATTGCCTGCGGCTTCGCCCGCGTGGATGTTGGAAAAATCCCACGGGAACATACTCCCGGGATTAAAAGTACTCCAAGTGTTAATCCAGGTTATAAACCATCTGTGTGCCAAATTTCATTCAAATCCGTTGAGCCGTTTTTGCTCCAATCCGGAACATACACCCAGATAAACAGTCAAAAATTATAAAAACTATATTTTCGGCATCAGACTCGATCCCACAACTCGTAGCAATTTTTTTTTTTTTTTTTCAAACATATTCAATGTACAGTGTTGACTTCGTTACTATTTTATTATTCAAATTCTAATTCAAATATTTTATTTCAGATTTAATCATCCATATAATGTTAGTAGTAGTATAACTTAGCCTAATGTTAGTATGAAATTAAATTAATAATAATAAGCAACCAGTGACCCGTTAAACTGTTCGTCCGATGGTACACTGGATTACTTGGATAAGTGTGTCTGAACACTTACCCACCTTCGTAAGAGAGGAGAGTCCCACCGGTCTGAAAACACATATACACATATTACATACACACACACACATACACATATATACACATAATGTGTATACATATACATATATTATATAGGGAGGCATGACATTGCCAAGCAACCTGTGAGGCGCTTTGTATACACATTTTTTCTTGCCGTGAATACCTAACTACGTTTTATTCGTCGTGTGTAGGCACGGTCGTCAGTGTTGTATGAATCATGTGGAAGCTTGTACACGGAAACGGTGGCACTACGGCAGGCGTCGCCGGTACACGACGCGTGCGTGTGTTTTCACGGCGGCAATTATTTTCGTGACGGCTTACCTACGCTGATTTTGTTGTAAAATAATTTGATTCATGATAAGATGGGATAAGATGATCGGCCTGTAATACGAGATAAGATGATCGGATGTATTGAAAACCGTCTTCATCTTTTTTGAGTTTTCTATACACGTAATCAGCAATGATGTTTTTTTTTATAAGGATTCATGACGCACGTCTGCAACTTGGCACAGAAAAACACAACTGAGCCGTACTAAACGTTGTTACGTCCGGTTTATTGCCGTGTCATGTACAAGCTCACACGTTTTTTCTACGGCGCGGTTTATACACCGTAGCGTAATGAAACCGTGCTGAATACAAAGGGCTTTACCATGGATTTAGTACTTCGATGTTCCATACATGCGCGTCGATGTCCCTGCCGCCCTGTACAGATTGAGGTTATTATAACCTCAAATTTCGTCGATGATTTTGCAATTACAATTTAATAATCTTATTCAAACAATATTTATTGGACAAACTGGTGAGATATGAATTTAAAACCTAAATACAGATGTATCTATTTGTGGCGGCATGCGAACTACGCGTCGTACTGACGTCACGCAAAATCCTGCATCGCGCAAGCAGAGTTTACCGCGCAACTAGCTTATATACAACGTCCCGACATCAAGCGTCGGGCAGTTGCCCACCAGACACAACACCCGTCTGGTCGGAGGATCCTCCCTTTTCTATGGAGGATGAGTGAACTTTACACCCAGTTCCTCATAAATACCTTTAGAATAATATGTTACCAGTTCATTTTAGCGAATGATTGCGTAAGAATGTAATCTGAACAAGGTTCGTTTACGCTTCCATGAGCTACTTTTGGAATATCTTAATGTATCGTGAGAGATTTATTCATTGAGTCATTATTGTAATGTTCATCAGGACTGGAAGCTAGTGAACTCGGTATCGGCGACGGAGCGCGTGGCTCTCTGGGAGAAGTTCTCGGGCCCTGTGGACCAGCAGGCCGTCAAGGTGGACTTCATTAGACGGGCTCGCAAGGCCCGGCCTGCATTCCGGTGAGGTTTCAATTAACACATCCGTTTCACAACACAGTGCAACTACTTAAAACACAGATTTCTCAGTGTTTTAAGTAGTTGAAATCGGACTTCTTAGAATGTTATAGGTATAATTTTATACCTATGACATTCTAAGAAGTCCGATTTGACAGCTATCAAAATACTTTGTGTAGTGATGGAAAAAAAATCGGTTGCTTTAAAAACCGATTTTCAAGACATCGATTTATCATAGTTAGGCCGGCGCCACACTCGACGGAAATTCCGTCGCCGAACTTCCGCGGGAGTCAATCCGTTACCATACGTTGCAGCCACACTGGCAATATTCAGTGGCAGATTATCAGTCGACTGCCAACGCTGTATCGTTCACTGTCGAACATCCTGTGCGTGCGTCGTCGCCGCGAGTTATCCACCGAATGTGGCGCGATGCATACAAATACCTGGAATGCGACGTTGCCGATCTTACGCCGACAGAAGATCGGTGCGCGGAGGACGGAGCAGACGCAGAGAGCGAGCGGTCCGCCACGGAGCGACCGGTTGTCCGCGACGGAACGACCGGTCTTCCGCGTAGTGTGCCCGCTATTTGTAATTTATATGGAAGTGTTGGCGTTCCGTCGCGGGAGTTCGGCGACGGAATTTCCGTCAAGTGTGGCGCCGGCCTTAGAGTTTGTAATCGATTTATAAAAGTTATCGCGGCAAGTATAGTGAGAAACGTCAAATCCGACTTCTTAGATTTTTTGTGGTATAGTACCACAGTTTTCTTTTCTTAAGTCGGCAAGTTGTACGAATTAGTAATATTAAAAGTATGAATACGCTCAGAAAAATCCTTCCAAATCATCATTTGCCCAGACTTTTCCCACGTACGGTTCGGCTTCCAGTTCAACTGAATGCAGCTGAATACAAGTATTTTACATGGAGCGACTGCCTATCTGACCTGCACAACCCAGTCACTGTGTAATACGATACGACTTGGTAAGACTGGTTGTCAGACTTTCGGGCTTCTGATTGCCCGCTACGACTGCCAAAGATCCACGAATGACAGCCGGGACTAACGGCTTATGGTTTCCGAGACACGGAGGGGTCTTGGTATGTAAAAATGGTCACCCATCCGCGGACCAATCGCGACAAGCGTAGCTTAACCTGATCGATGGACCCGCGCGGCTGTTATTACTTAGCCACGAGCCCCACTTACATTAATAACACAAGCTCAAAAGCAATGTATTCCATAATTGTGTTTTAAGTTAAAAGATTTGAAAAAGTATCAGTGCTAACTGCTGGCTGTATATATACAACGTGTCCCAGAAATCAACGTCAAGCCGAAAACGGGCAATAGGCCAAGTCGTGACAGTTATTAGAAAAATATTAAAAAAATCTTGGTCATGTACTTTTCAAATTTTATGGATTCAAAAATTAATCTCAAAAAGTGACACCCTGTGATGATCTTTCAAGTCCTGTGACTACAAATATTAACTTTTCGTCAGTTTTTTTCTTTGACGTCACCATGAATAACCCTTCTGTAAATGACAGTTAAAAGTTATCATAATATATATAATATAACTACCTCAGTTTTAAATAAAATGTTAGATTTTTGCCCAACATTGAATTCAAAATTATTACATCACCCAACATTAATCGCGTGTAGTGTAAATAAAATGTACTACACTATTTTGGCAAGTAACTTTAAAAGATGGCGCGTTTAGTCTGGGTTCCAAAATGGTATTCCACTTACTAATTGCTACTTCTTAATTGAGGAAAAATTGTTATTTGTTAGTTTTAGGTGCGTTTGAAATAAAATTCAGTTGTTGGATTTCTTTAGTTATAATTTTTATTAAATCAGATCTATCAAGTTTATATTAAATGTTCGAACTGTTTGCCTTCAGCTGCAATGCAAGCTCTACATCTCTTTAAAAATTATCGCGTAATAAGACGGGCGTATCTTCTCGAGTTGATGTATTCAGCGGCTTCTGCAATTCTTTGGCGCAGCTCGTCTGAATTTTGAATTGGTTTAGAGTACACGATATCCTTTATCGTACCCCAGTAAAAGAAATTTATGGGGTTTAAATCGGGTGAACGGGCAGGCCACGAAATTGTACCATCCCGTCCTATCCACCTATCGGGGTATTCACGATTGAGAAACTCACGTACTGTTAGAGCATAATGCGCTGGGCAGCCATCTTGTTGGTACCACATGCTGCCGTAGATGTTCAGTGGCACTTCTTCCAATAGTTCTGGTAATTGGTTTTGTAAAAAGTTCAAATACCCCTGGGCATTTAAGTTCTCCGGCAGCTCCATTGGACCAATAACTTTACCATTCAAAATTCCCGTCCACATGTTCACTTTAAAACTGGTACTGCGATCTGTCTTCCCGCATCAAATTTGGATTTTCCACGTGCCATTCGTGCAAATTGTGGAGGTTCATATAACCGTCCTTTTTAACTGTTGATTCATCTGACCATAGAATTTTTTCAAAGAATGGCGGATCCTCTCGGTGCTTCTGCATCATCATTTGACAAAATCGCACTCTCTCTGGGTAGTGTCGGGGTAGCAGACTTTGTGCTCGTCGTAAACGTGTCGTCGTGAAACTCGTAATTTTATAAAATACGCTGTGCAGTACTTTTGGGGACTCCTATGCTCTGTTGAATTCCACGTACTGAGATACTTGGGTCTTCTTCAACTGCTTGCAGGACTTCGGCCTCGTAGGGCATTACGGGTCATCCCTCGCTAACCATTTGACTAGGGAATCGACCCTCTGATAATGACCGATGCACATTAATAAATACTCGATGATCGGGATAACGCTCAGCATTTGGGTATCTCTCACGATACGTTCTTGCTGCAGCATTGGCGTTGCATAAGCATTCTCCCTTAATGAGATGCATGTTGGCGTATTCCTGTGCGGTGTATCGAGATGACATGATAACACACTACACAAAACACGGGTTTACTATTAAAACAAGTCCGGGGTCGTCAGAAACAGTGCAGATAAATCCAAATCACAATGCAAATCAAGTCCAATAGACAAAGCCACAGTTGTAAGTACGAAATCAATACAAATACAGAAAGATGCGTAGTAAACGAAAGAGCGTAACGTACTGCAGTATTCCACAGTTTACCTAACGCATCCCTGTTTCGCAAGAGTGGCGTCTCTATCTGTTTTACTCACACAGACGAAATGATGTGTCAATCCGTCTCGCTCTTAGATAAAAAGTAGCGTCACTATCTATCTCGCTCACACTTAACAAAGTAGCGTCACCATCTGTCTCGCTCGCACTAGTCAAATAACGTCACTCTTCGTCTCAATCGAACTTGTATGGAAACCGGCTACATAAAAAAAAAAAAAAATGGTTTTCCTCAATTAAGAAGCAGCAATTAGTAAGTGGCATACCATTTTGGAATTCAGACTAAACGCGCCATCTTTTAAAGTTACTTGCCAAAATAGTGTAGTACACTTTTTTATATTACACGCGGTTAAAGTTGGATGATGTAATAATTTTGAATTCAAGGTTGGGCAAAAATCTAACATTTTATTTAAAACTGAGGTAGTTATGTTTTAACTTATAACTGTAATTTACAGAAGGGTCATTCATGGTTACGTCACAGAAAAAAACTGACGAATAGTTAATATTAGGTCTTTACCTATGAAATTGCCGTTCTGCAGTACTGGCCATTTCAAATCAAAATAATTTTTGTTTGGCTAAGAATTCTAATTTCAAATTAATTTTATTTTAAAAACATGGATTTTTTTTTCTAAAAGTAGTCATTTCTTTATTGATTAGTGTTACATTTTCATCGCATTTCAATCTTTTTCGTCATCATGGATACGTTAAAAATTCGAGTAATTATGGAATATGAGTACCGTCGTGGCAGCAACGCGGCACAAGCGGCACGCAACATCAACGACGTTTACGGAGCTAACACTACAAACCAACGCACCACCTGTTATTGGTTTGCTCGCTTCCGTTCTGGAAATTTCGACCTGAAAAATGAACCTCGCGGTCGTCCGAAGACTTTGGTCGACAATGACGAATTAAAGGCGATTGTGGAAGCTGATGATACACAATCTACGGCTGAATTAGCAGCAGCTTTCGACGTTAGCGTCAAAACAATATTGGTCCATTTGCGTCAAATTGGCAAGGTAAAAAAGCTTGACAAATGGGTGCCCCACGAACTCAATGATCGCCAGCGCGAAGTACGCGTCGAGACGTGCCTTGCACTGCTCAACAGACACACAAATGAAGGAATTTTGAACCGCATTGTTACCTGCGATGAAAAATGGATTCTGTTTGATAACCGTAAGCGCTCAGCAAGTTGGTTGGATCCTGGTTCAGCACCTAAACAATGCCCTAAACGAAAACTTACCCCTAGAAAAGTGATGGTCACTGTTTGGTGGTCTAGCGCCGGTGTGATTCATCACAGCTTCTTACCAAACGGGGTGAGCATTACTGCAGATGTGTACTGTGAAGAACTGAACACAATGATGGAGAAGCTGGCGCATCTCCAACCAGCATTGGTCAATCGCTCGTCTCCGCTGCTCCTGCACGACAACGCGCGACCTCATACTGCACAGCAGACGGTCTCCAAGTTGCAAGAACTGGGGTTGGAAGCTCTCCGTCATCCGCCCTACTCACCAGACCTTGCGCCTACAGACTACTACTTTTTCCAGAATTTGGATAACTTCTTGGCGGGAAAAAAATTTAATACCCGAGAGGCAGTACAAAATGCCTTTGAAGAATTTGTTGCCTCCCGCCCAGCTGATTTCTTTAAGAAGGGCATCAATAAACTGCCACTGCGATGGCAAAGATGCATTGATTGCATGGGTGATTACTTCGATTAATACAAATAAAAAATTCATGAAAAAAATTCGTTTAAATTTTTTCATACAAAACGGCAATTTCATAGGTAAAGACCTATTATTTGTAGTCACAGGACTTGAAACATCATCACAGGGTGTCACTTTTTGAGATTAATTTTTGAATCCATAAAATTTGAAAAGTACATGACCATGATTTCTTTTTATATTTTTCTAATAACTGTCACGACTTGGCCTATTGCCCGTTTTCGGCTTGACGTTGATTTCTGGGACACGTTGTATAATATATATTATGCAATATCTATGCGTATAATTTGATAATACGCCGTAAAAAAAGAAGTCTGATGCAACCTGCGTAATTATTGTTACCTGTGGAAGCAACACAAGCCATATGAATAGCATTAAATTCCTCTCGTAAGCTCGCACCTAAAGATTGAATTGGTTGGTTCAGCATCAAAGTCCCCGTGGCGGCCCGCGGGCGCGTGCTGGTGCCCGCCATGGTGCGCCAGCACTACCGCCGCCCGCCGCCGCTGCTGCCCAGTCGCAGGGAGTACGTGCGCTGTCGAAATGGTGAGGATTATCAAATAACTAACGACCCGCTCCTCACGGTTTGACAAAACATTGTTTCTCCATTTTATAGGGTGGCAGAGACATCTACCGGCAAACTGTACCCATGATTCTAGACCCCCTAGACTAAAAATTTATCGTCGGTTATCAAAACAAAATAATCGGCTGTTTCATAGAAAATACCTGCGTGGTCAAAATGTATGGAACAGATAATTCTTTTTTTTATTACCAACGAAAAATTTCAACTGAATCCATGTAACAGGTTGCGCGTCGATGACTGTATCACCCTTTAAGTAAGTTTGATATATATATGTTTATTATACACATAGTCATTTCTTAGCTGCCACGGCTTATTTTATTTTAATTTAATATTTGAATTGTTTTTGTCTTTCTATTACGGACGCTGTTAACGTTCTGCATCGTTCTCACATGCATAATTTAATTTAACCATATTTTGATTTAAAAGAGTGTCCATGGAGTTTCTTGCCCGTTATTCTCCATAGGTACCTACTACACTTTGGAATGGGCATAGCTTCATCTTTCTGACTGACCAACCCCTTGACAATTCAAAAGTGTTTGTTCGAAAGTGCATTGGTTTATTTGAAATAAATGCTTTGAGTTTGACCTATACCTTCCGGAATAAATTCTCTAAATGATGGTGAAATGAGCATCAAAATCCGTTGCGTCGTTTAGAAGAACAACGCGGTCACACAGACAGACACGAAACGGCACTTTTACTTCTCTACTAGTATCCGGAGTTCAGCAGGTTTTACGAAGTTTATAGGATTGCACTTATTCAAAATTCAGATTTTTCATAAATTTTAATTTTCAGAAAAGGAAACTTATTTATACATAAGAACTCCGACCCTTTTATGTATGGCGCAGCAACAAAATTATAGAAAGAAAGAAAGAAAGAAAATCTGCACAAACAAGACGCACAATACAAAAAAAAATATTGTAGACAAAATACGTTACCTAAAAAGTAGCCAAAAGCCTCGTAGTTAAAACGTTAAAAGATGCGTGATCAAATTCGAAGCGAATGCCATCTATTGAACGGGCGGACAATTTGATCTAGCATGTAAGATTAAAAAAAAAAATGATATAAATATGTTAGATTATTTCGTGAAAATAAAATCTGTTCTTTTATTAAAAGTATGCAAAGAAAAACTAGGATTATCCATGCCGTATAGTTGTCGTAGCCAACTAGTTTAATTAGCCTTTCAGTTAACAGCCGAGTCGCTCGCCGCTCGCTGCCGCGGCATCGCTCGTTTCGCTGCGACCAATTTGCCTCGCGAGCGGTTGGTCATAGTTCTAACCTTCTTTTTTTGGTCCTGGGTTGGAAAATTCTCATGGTCCATGAGCGGAGAACATCCATGAGTCATGGATGTTCTCCGCCCTGGGGCGGGGAGAGGGTCTGTAAAACTTACTGACTATCAACCACCCCGGTGTTCCCTTCCCACACTTGCACCGGGGGTCATGGGAACTTGTGCGCCTTCCAGTGCGCAGCCGTGCCTCCTCTTAAGTCAGTCATCAAGCACTGGTCGGATCACCCCAACGGTAGCGAGGCGCCGGGTAGGGCACAGAAGCCTGTCCCGCCACTCTGCCACCAGGACCTCGCGGACCTGCGACCGACGCAGCTCGATCTCTCGCTACATCAGTCCACTGCCCCGCGACCGCACCTCCGTGCGCCACCGGTACTGTATCGCAAGGGCTCTCGCCTCTAGGGCTGAAAGCGGAAATCCGGCAATACACAAGCAGCCTCGTAGAAAATTGTGCGATACCCTCAGGTAGCCCTGACAGCCATTGCTCTCCACGGTTTTCGTAGCATTGCAATGCTGCAGCCAGAGGTCAGAGGCCTACCGGGGCCCCGTATAGGGCTACGGATGGCAGCTCGTCCAAGCGGTGGCCGGGCCCCCACTTTGGGCAGCACGTCGCAAGCGCGGGCGCCGCGGCCTCAACTGGGGCGCCAGCCGCTGAAAGTGAGGGCCGAAGTCCCACCGTGTGCCCTGGGTGGAACTTAACCTTACCCATTTGGTCGGCGGGCTCTGGCTTAGTTACTGCGACCAATTCGGCTCGCGCGGGTTTGGTCACTCTTCCAACCTAACCTATAATTAATATCATTCAGGCCACTAGGTGAACGGCGCTGTTTAGTAAATAGGTTAAGATGTTAACTGAAAGTCTAAGTTAGCTAGTTGGTTGCGACATAGATATAAACTATTATATAGATAGATTATAACGCGGGCTAATAGCGTGTTTGTGTACGAGTTCGAAGCGAGACCTACACTTGGTTATGAATGTTCTATTATTTCATTTTCTATTGTATTGGACAATATTATCTCGCCATTTTGAATGATTGGGATGTCAAACATCTACAGGCCGTGTTTAGCAAGCCACAATTTGTCTGTACTATAATATAACTCGTAACATTTACTCATTCAAATAAATATAATAAATTTTCGTTTACTTTAAGCCAAGTTTAGGATACAAAGATATGAGGAACTGGGTGTAAAGTTCACTCATCCTCCATAGAAAAGGGAGGATCCTCCGACCAGACGGGTGTCGCGTCTGGTGGGCAACTGCCCGACGTTTGATGTCGGGACATTGTATATATGCTAGTTACGCGGTAAACTGTTTGCGCGATGCAGAATTTTGCGTAACTTCTGTGTGACCCGTCGCATGTAGCGATGTACATACTACTAAAAGGACTTTGTTGTAGTCGTCCATAAAAAAAATCAGTTGAATATCGTCCCAAATTGTCCTGTAACAGAAATCTTCAGCGAACCACAAATCAGCAGATCTATTGAGAACTTGTGATTTAATCGTGATTTTCTCCGCAGTCATCAACAAACAGAAAGCCAACGGCTGCTACGACGCCAGCGACGATGATGAACAGTCTCCGAAGCACAAGATCTGCATGAACCTGACCTGTCCCCAGTACAGCAGTGGAAACTGTGACGAGGCTCTGAGAGGCGTCACCGAGGCAGACGCGGCCGACGACCTGCACGCCATCAGCTCAGAACCCAGTCTTAAGGTAACGTGTACTAGATAGTTCAGCTGTTCAGTACAGCAGTGGAAACTAACCGTGAAAAAAAAAACGAATTATGTTATTGAATTCCTTGTCTTACCTACGGTTTTTTGACACTTTTCGAAGACTTTCGAAGTATTCAAAGCTTCACTTATTAGTTCACTCATCAACTAAAAACTACTAAACCTATTGACCACCCCAATCGGATTAATACGGCAAATGTTCTCGAGTCAGTGTCGTCTCAGTCGTATTTATACGAGTGAGAAGAACCTATGTTCGTTTTTTGTTTTTATTTCATTACTACACGGACCTATTCGTCGAAGGTATTTATTTGTCGATTTATGCGCTGAACGCTGGGGGCACGGCAATTGATATAAAAACCAGCAGTTAAATAGCTTGCTAAAATGTAATTACTTTCGATTTTAACAAACAGTAAAGCCATGGTAAACACAAGAAGGGCGACATCGTTACAGCAACATGTTTTTGAATTGCTGGCGACACTTACATAAAGTATTTCACGCAAAATCATGCTGCTGCCACAATTTTTACCAACTTTTGTTAACCTTGAATACGGGGCTTATATTTGAAATAATTGGTAAACAAAACCATCCCTTATCAACAAAGAAAATACCTGATTTTCCATGCATCACACATCTTTTTAAACTGTAAAATTTCTCCCACAGCCCGATCGCCACACAGACTCCTCAAGCGACCTTTCAGACTCAGACTTCGAATACCTCACAGCCACAGTGAAAAAACGCAAAGTATCCCAATCTGAAGACAAGAGCCCTAACAAACGGGGTAAGAGCGAACGCCTCGAGCTGAGGCCTGAGGGGAACGTGGAGGAGTTATTAGCGGTCGTGGATGAACAGCTCAAGAAGCTGGACGAGAGGCTCGTGAAGTTGCTAGCGTGGCAGAGGCTGCAGCAGGTAATGTGGGAGTATTTGATGGTGTAGGTAGTTTGTTTATAGTGTGAGTGTGTGTATTTTCAGTGTCGGTGATGAAATTGACGATTGTGTATTAGGGTGGAGCGAAAAGGGCGAACAGTTTAAAGTTTTTAAAGGTCTTTATTAACAAGTTAACAAAAAAATCTTATTCAAAATTTAAAGGCTTTTAAAGCTATTTCCACGGAATTAACTGATGTGAGTCCCGATTTATTGAGCACGGATCGAAAATACCTGTATGAATTATTCTCGGCAATTTCGTACCAATCTCATCCAGTTCAGCTAGTAAAATCCTTGGCACGCTAGTATATTCCCGCTGCTTGACTAGCGCCAAAATGATCCTTCGTTAAAGTATGTGGGAACCGCTAAACCATTGGAAGATATGAAAGAACTTGCTGTTTTCATAATGAAAACTTAATGCAAGAAAGTTTATTAAACATCTAGAAATAAAGTTGCCCAAATAGCCTGAAAGCCTAGAACAGTTACCAAACCACCAATAACATGAAACTCAGTGACTCTGCGAACTAGTGCCTTTTATGTGTCTATTTAAAATAAACGATTTGACTTTGACACCAAAATCAGTTACTTAGAGGATTTTTATTCAGGAAAACAATCAATTTGTTGCACTTTGGGAGATTCGCTTGCCACACTCAAGCAGTAAAATGGCGTGTCTAGCTTATAAAAGAAGCTTCGCTATCTATTAAAAGATAGGAAGCAAGAGATGGATTCATTAGCCAGGATGAAAATGAAGGACTACATTTTTTTTATCAATTCCCATTACTTTTGCCTACAAGGAGGTTCAGAGTTTACTTATTAGAAGCATTTAAATCTAACTTTGATTACGTGTTTTACTTTATATTTCTTGTTTAGTAATATACAATTAAATAAACAACGTAGAACTGTTTATAGTTCAAGAAATTGACATCTATTCGCAATACACATTTTCAATGGGGAAGAAAACTGTCAATTAGTTCCGCGTAGGTGGCGCTAAGTGTTTGTTACAAACGAACTGTCAAACTCCTAAGAAATTAAACAATATTCTTTTTTTTTTACTTATATTAATATAACGGGTCGTTACAGCTAGCAGGCTACAGCCTTTGGATGCAAAGAAATAGGCTTTGTCAAATTCACAAGTAATTTGCACATGAAGAGAAAGTAGGAAAAGGCACTGAAATAAAAAAAAATCAAATCTAGTGATTTTTCATGAGACCACTTATAAGACGACACGTTGGTACGATACTGGACTGGATTCAGGGCGATTACACACACTGTAGAAATAGAAAAATCCGTAAAATATAGTTTCTTTTCAAATATCCTTACATTTTGTAACAAGTAACCTTACGTCTTGTTTATTATTAGTATCATTAAAAAGCAAAAAGTTAGTGAGTTAAGTTTGTTTGATAACTTATAAAACCATAATATTGTTCAGAAAACTGCTAAAAGTTGATAAAATGTAAAATATAATGACAAGCTCGGCTTTCTTTGCTTGTTGCGATGCTCCAGTTTTTTTCAACTTCGCCTTCAACTGGGCGTTACGCCACGTAGAATACATTGTGAAGCAACTGTAAGCAACACAAATTCACGACAAAAATACGCAAATACTTATAAAATCGTCCTTAGAATGTACGCGTTTTTATCAACAACTTTTGACAGGTAACAAACACACAGCGCCGTTTTGTGGCGAAGCTTCCGAGAAACAACCCCATTGACTAGACTTGAACTGCTTGACTTGACTTGATTTCATTTCATGAAATAGTGTCGAAAAGAAAATTTTAGAATCCTGCATCCAAGGGTTTACCGAAACATCCTGATGTATGTTCAGCGATTATTTAGTTTAGGTGGTACTTTATTTTTGGTAAATTTTTACCTAACTTCAGATTGTTTTAATTACTCATTCTGTTACGCAATTTTTGAAAATATTTTTGTTGTTATTAAATCCTTTAAATATTGTCTAAGATCGATAAAAACACTATTTATCTAATCATCGCCCAAAGTGAGTAAAATTTAGTTCAAACGGAAAATGTATGCTCAACAAAATTCGTTCCAGATTTTCGGGTATTCAAAAATAAAAATAAATGGAGGGCGGTAATGACCCAAAAGTAGTTTTAGTTTAGTAAAAGATTTCCACGAACCCTTAGCTATCCAAAACCATACAAATAATATGTACGTTTTCAATATTTTCATTTGTTATCATATATTTTACAGACATTTCGTATAAAAAAAAAATATTAATGATCGTTCACTTATTATGTATGAGAGGAATATAGGATATGTCCAGTAGGATGAAGAAATTATTTGTATCGCATTTCCTGCTCTTTTCTTAGACATATCCCGTTTGTTCGGGCACAGGTGCTAGCGGGCGAGCAGTCGTGGGGCCTGTGGCGCGGCTCCAGCATGTCGGCGTGGGCGCGCGCGGCCGTGGCGCGCTCCGTGGACCGCGCGCGCCTGGCGCGTCTGGGCCTGCTGCGGCGCGCGCTGCCCTCCGAGCTGCTGTCGGGCGCCGACCGCGCGCGCATCGCCCGCGTGGTGTGGGGCGCGCCGCCGGGCCCGCCCGCGCCGCCCGCGCCGCCGCGCTCGCCCGGCCACTCGCTCAGCGACGCCACGGTGCGGGCCACGCTGTGCGCCATCACGAGGCCCGATAGGTAAGTGACCCGCGTGGTGTGGGGCGCGCCGCCGGGCCCGCCCGCGCCGCCCGCGCCGCCGCGCTCGCCCGGCCACTCGCTCAGCGACGCCACGGTGCGGGCCACGCTGTGCGCCATCACGAGGCCCGATAGGTAAGTGACCCGCGTGGTGTGGGGCGCGCCGCCGGGCCCGCCCGCGCCGCCCGCGCCGCCGCGCTCGCCCGGCCACTCGCTCAGCGACGCCACGGTGCGGGCCACGCTGTGCGCCATCACGAGGCCCGATAGGTAAGTGACCCGCGTGGTGTGGGGCGCGCCGCCGGGCCCGCCCGCGCCGCCCGCGCCGCCGCGCTCGCCCGGCCACTCGCTCAGCGACGCCACGGTGCGGGCCACGCTGTGCGCCATCACGAGGCCCGATAGGTAAGTGACCCGCGTGGTGTGGGGCGCGCCGCCGGGCCCGCCCGCGCCGCCCGCGCCGCCGCGCTCGCCCGGCCACTCGCTCAGCGACGCCACGGTGCGGGCCACGCTGTGCGCCATCACGAGGCCCGATAGGTAAGTGACCCGCGTGGTGTGGGGCGCGCCGCCGGGCCCGCCCGCGCCGCCCGCGCCGCCGCGCTCGCCCGGCCACTCGCTCAGCGACGCCACGGTGCGGGCCACGCTGTGCGCCATCACGAGGCCCGATAGGTAAGTGACCCGCGTGGTGTGGGGCGCGCCGCCGGGCCCGCCCGCGCCGCCCGCGCCGCCGCGCTCGCCCGGCCACTCGCTCAGCGACGCCACGGTGCGGGCCACGCTGTGCGCCATCACGAGGCCCGATAGGTAAGTGACCCGCGTGGTGTGGGGCGCGCCGCCGGGCCCGCCCGCGCCGCCCGCGCCGCCGCGCTCGCCCGGCCACTCGCTCAGCGACGCCACGGTGCGGGCCACGCTGTGCGCCATCACGAGGCCCGATAGGTAAGTGACCCGCGTGGTGTGGGGCGCGCCGCCGGGCCCGCCCGCGCCGCCCGCGCCGCCGCGCTCGCCCGGCCACTCGCTCAGCGACGCCACGGTGCGGGCCACGCTGTGCGCCATCACGAGGCCCGATAGGTAAGTGACCCGCGTGGTGTGGGGCGCGCCGCCGGGCCCGCCCGCGCCGCCCGCGCCGCCGCGCTCGCCCGGCCACTCGCTCAGCGACGCCACGGTGCGGGCCACGCTGTGCGCCATCACGAGGCCCGATAGGTAAGTGACCCGCGTGGTGTGGGGCGCGCCGCCGGGCCCGCCCGCGCCGCCCGCGCCGCCGCGCTCGCCCGGCCACTCGCTCAGCGACGCCACGGTGCGGGCCACGCTGTGCGCCATCACGAGGCCCGATAGGTAAGTGACCCGCGTGGTGTGGGGCGCGCCGCCGGGCCCGCCCGCGCCGCCCGCGCCGCCGCGCTCGCCCGGCCACTCGCTCAGCGACGCCACGGTGCGGGCCACGCTGTGCGCCATCACGAGGCCCGATAGGTAAGTGACCCGCGTGGTGTGGGGCGCGCCGCCGGGCCCGCCCGCGCCGCCCGCGCCGCCGCGCTCGCCCGGCCACTCGCTCAGCGACGCCACGGTGCGGGCCACGCTGTGCGCCATCACGAGGCCCGATAGGTAAGTGACCCGCGTGGTGTGGGGCGCGCCGCCGGGCCCGCCCGCGCCGCCCGCGCCGCCGCGCTCGCCCGGCCACTCGCTCAGCGACGCCACGGTGCGGGCCACGCTGTGCGCCATCACGAGGCCCGATAGGTAAGTGACCCGCGTGGTGTGGGGCGCGCCGCCGGGCCCGCCCGCGCCGCCCGCGCCGCCGCGCTCGCCCGGCCACTCGCTCAGCGACGCCACGGTGCGGGCCACGCTGTGCGCCATCACGAGGCCCGATAGGTAAGTGACCCGCGTGGTGTGGGGCGCGCCGCCGGGCCCGCCCGCGCCGCCCGCGCCGCCGCGCTCGCCCGGCCACTCGCTCAGCGACGCCACGGTGCGGGCCACGCTGTGCGCCATCACGAGGCCCGATAGGTAAGTGACCCGCGTGGTGTGGGGCGCGCCGCCGGGCCCGCCCGCGCCGCCCGCGCCGCCGCGCTCGCCCGGCCACTCGCTCAGCGACGCCACGGTGCGGGCCACGCTGTGCGCCATCACGAGGCCCGATAGGTAAGTGACCCGCGTGGTGTGGGGCGCGCCGCCGGGCCCGCCCGCGCCGCCCGCGCCGCCGCGCTCGCCCGGCCACTCGCTCAGCGACGCCACGGTGCGGGCCACGCTGTGCGCCATCACGAGGCCCGATAGGTAAGTGACCCGCGTGGTGTGGGGCGCGCCGCCGGGCCCGCCCGCGCCGCCCGCGCCGCCGCGCTCGCCCGGCCACTCGCTCAGCGACGCCACGGTGCGGGCCACGCTGTGCGCCATCACGAGGCCCGATAGGTAAGTGACCCGCGTGGTGTGGGGCGCGCCGCCGGGCCCGCCCGCGCCGCCCGCGCCGCCGCGCTCGCCCGGCCACTCGCTCAGCGACGCCACGGTGCGGGCCACGCTGTGCGCCATCACGAGGCCCGATAGGTAAGTGACCCGCGTGGTGTGGGGCGCGCCGCCGGGCCCGCCCGCGCCGCCCGCGCCGCCGCGCTCGCCCGGCCACTCGCTCAGCGACGCCACGGTGCGGGCCACGCTGTGCGCCATCACGAGGCCCGATAGGTAAGTGACCCGCGTGGTGTGGGGCGCGCCGCCGGGCCCGCCCGCGCCGCCCGCGCCGCCGCGCTCGCCCGGCCACTCGCTCAGCGACGCCACGGTGCGGGCCACGCTGTGCGCCATCACGAGGCCCGATAGGTAAGTGACCCGCGTGGTGTGGGGCGCGCCGCCGGGCCCGCCCGCGCCGCCCGCGCCGCCGCGCTCGCCCGGCCACTCGCTCAGCGACGCCACGGTGCGGGCCACGCTGTGCGCCATCACGAGGCCCGATAGGTAAGTGACCCGCGTGGTGTGGGGCGCGCCGCCGGGCCCGCCCGCGCCGCCCGCGCCGCCGCGCTCGCCCGGCCACTCGCTCAGCGACGCCACGGTGCGGGCCACGCTGTGCGCCATCACGAGGCCCGATAGGTAAGTGACCCGCGTGGTGTGGGGCGCGCCGCCGGGCCCGCCCGCGCCGCCCGCGCCGCCGCGCTCGCCCGGCCACTCGCTCAGCGACGCCACGGTGCGGGCCACGCTGTGCGCCATCACGAGGCCCGATAGGTAAGTGACCCGCGTGGTGTGGGGCGCGCCGCCGGGCCCGCCCGCGCCGCCCGCGCCGCCGCGCTCGCCCGGCCACTCGCTCAGCGACGCCACGGTGCGGGCCACGCTGTGCGCCATCACGAGGCCCGATAGGTAAGTGACCCGCGTGGTGTGGGGCGCGCCGCCGGGCCCGCCCGCGCCGCCCGCGCCGCCGCGCTCGCCCGGCCACTCGCTCAGCGACGCCACGGTGCGGGCCACGCTGTGCGCCATCACGAGGCCCGATAGGTAAGTGACCCGCGTGGTGTGGGGCGCGCCGCCGGGCCCGCCCGCGCCGCCCGCGCCGCCGCGCTCGCCCGGCCACTCGCTCAGCGACGCCACGGTGCGGGCCACGCTGTGCGCCATCACGAGGCCCGATAGGTAAGTGACCCGCGTGGTGTGGGGCGCGCCGCCGGGCCCGCCCGCGCCGCCCGCGCCGCCGCGCTCGCCCGGCCACTCGCTCAGCGACGCCACGGTGCGGGCCACGCTGTGCGCCATCACGAGGCCCGATAGGTAAGTGACCCGCGTGGTGTGGGGCGCGCCGCCGGGCCCGCCCGCGCCGCCCGCGCCGCCGCGCTCGCCCGGCCACTCGCTCAGCGACGCCACGGTGCGGGCCACGCTGTGCGCCATCACGAGGCCCGATAGGTAAGTGACCCGCGTGGTGTGGGGCGCGCCGCCGGGCCCGCCCGCGCCGCCCGCGCCGCCGCGCTCGCCCGGCCACTCGCTCAGCGACGCCACGGTGCGGGCCACGCTGTGCGCCATCACGAGGCCCGATAGGTAAGTGACCCGCGTGGTGTGGGGCGCGCCGCCGGGCCCGCCCGCGCCGCCCGCGCCGCCGCGCTCGCCCGGCCACTCGCTCAGCGACGCCACGGTGCGGGCCACGCTGTGCGCCATCACGAGGCCCGATAGGTAAGTGACCCGCGTGGTGTGGGGCGCGCCGCCGGGCCCGCCCGCGCCGCCCGCGCCGCCGCGCTCGCCCGGCCACTCGCTCAGCGACGCCACGGTGCGGGCCACGCTGTGCGCCATCACGAGGCCCGATAGGTAAGTGACCCGCGTGGTGTGGGGCGCGCCGCCGGGCCCGCCCGCGCCGCCCGCGCCGCCGCGCTCGCCCGGCCACTCGCTCAGCGACGCCACGGTGCGGGCCACGCTGTGCGCCATCACGAGGCCCGATAGGTAAGTGACCCGCGTGGTGTGGGGCGCGCCGCCGGGCCCGCCCGCGCCGCCCGCGCCGCCGCGCTCGCCCGGCCACTCGCTCAGCGACGCCACGGTGCGGGCCACGCTGTGCGCCATCACGAGGCCCGATAGGTAAGTGACGGCCAGTTTGGAGACCCCAACTTCCGAATGGAATGGTTGCTTCAATGATTGGTTCCATCGTATGGAAAAATGTGTCAAATTTCGCGGAGAATACTTCGAAAAGCAATAAATACATTTTTAAATAGTAATGTTGTGTCACTTCCTTGATTCCCGAAATTTTCAGTGCCGCCCTCGTACAAAGTTTTTAGGAATACCCATGACCTATGGCAAGATATCTACAATAATCAAAACACTATATACAAGTGGCCTCAAGACTGGTTGTAGACACTGAATGTTGACAAATGTATCGTTTTGCACATAGATAAAAACAATTCTCGAAAAACTAACCGTCTCGGACTCCAAAAAGTCCCAGCTGTTGAGTCACAGAAAGATCTAGGTGTTATTATGTCCAACGACCAAAATGGGAAGCCCACATATCCAGTATTGTTAAAAGAGCAAACTCGAACCTTTACATCGTCCGCAAGGCATTCAAGTGCCTGACGCCTAAGACATTTGTCAAGTTGTACAAGACCTCTCTTGGAATATGCTAATGGCGTCTGGGACCTACTACTACCTACTACTTGATAGTGTACAAAAAAGGGCAACCAAGAACGTTCGCACTATGCGTAATCTACGGTACAAACGGCGCCTGAAAGATCTTGGCTGTATTACACTGTAACAGCAGTAGGCTCATAGAGACTTACAAAATACTTACAGAACACTATGAAGTGCCCAGCTTTTAAGATCTTTACACTCTGAATGCCAGCAAACATTAGCGTCGGCTTTCCCTAAAATTATGGAAAAATCCGTCAAAAGAAAAAACCTTTGAAGCAATTCTTGTCTAACTAAGTTGTAACAGCATGGAATAGCCTGCCGGAAAATGTTGCGACGGCTCCCACACTGAACTGCTTCAAGAATCGACCGGATAGATGAAATATGTCCAAGCTATTTGATACACACACATCAGCTAATTAGCTGCTAGTGTATCTATCCAAATGATAATAATAATCATGACGGGAACCTCGTGAAAGCCAAGAAAGATAAACCAATCAAGTATCTTGACTTGGCTCGCGACGTTGTTGACATGTGAGACATGGACTCAGCGATCATTGTGCCGATAGTCGTGATAGAATGGCTTAATAGCCAAGAGCCTCGACCAACACCTGAGCAGGCTCTCGTTGGGCAGCTGGATCAATGGCTTGGTCCAGAAAGCGGTTCTTCTGGACACGGGTCGCATTGTTAGGAGGGTCCTCTCTCTGGAGCCCTGACCGCCGGTAGCTTGGACCCTGTTCCCGATACCGGTGGGCTACTATTTTTTATATTTTTAAATGTATTTATATTTTTTATATTCTAATATTTAAAAATATAATTTGTATGTAGATACATAATGAAATAAAGGAGATAATAATAATAACCCCACCGCCGTATCTTTACGTTGACGTCGTGTTGAGGCGAACCTTGCGCGCTTCGAACTCTAGCCGCCTCTAATAATTCTATGCCGTAAGAGTGGCCGGAATAGGTCTAGGGTGAGGAGCCAGACCAAGAGAGATACAGAAACCCGCAGAGCAGCTTGTGGCAAGCTGTTGGGCAGTAGCGACCCCACAGACCCTATCTTCCCGGGGAAGTCTTGTTCCTCATCTCTGACTTGCCTTTTTTGACCGCCGAGAGTGAACACTGTCGAGGACCAGAGCTCTCACCTCGTTCTTGCCTTTATTGGCCGGCTTGAATAGCGATTCGCAAGAGCAAAGGTGCTTGGCGGAAGGAAGTATTCCAGTAAATGCTGATAGGGATCTTGATCATCTTTCGGACTCAGGGATTGTTCTAATAGCCGTGGCATACCTCTCCACTCCTCAAGGACCTTAGGACATGTGTCTCGTTGTCGCTACGTCACTATGTGCTAGCGACAGTTTCTGGGAGCCCATTATTGAGGGTGCAAGTCACCCCGTGCCATTTTATCTGTGTATTTTATATAAAACATTGGTCAGACAGGGGTCATAGTCTTCCCATAGTCCTAAATAACCAGTTCACTTTAGGTACCCAAACCCATAACCCATTTTTTTTACTCTATATCTTGCAATAGTCCTACACCAACCGGGGGTTGTCCTTGGGTGCACTTGCATAGTGCGTACAGGGATAATTGTCGGTTGGTGCCTCATTGCATTAAAAGCGTTTAACGGGTCTCTGCGAGTTGTCTTCGGCCCCTCGTACGCCTTCCAAAGGTCCGGGACCTCATGGCTTTGCCCACTCGTCCTTAGGGTTCTCTTCGACGGCATTTTGAAACGCAGCCACTGCTTCCTCTGCGTCCATAAAATATTTTCCTCGAAGTTTTTCTTTTATTTTCGGAAATAAAAAAAAATCGCAAGGGGCGAGGTCGGGGCTATAGGGCGGGTGACCCAGTAATTCCACGACTGACGTCGCCAAGTAGTCGATTGTTTGCTTGGCGGTGTGCGACGAGGCGTTGTCGTGGTGAAGTTGCGTAATGATCTGTCCTTCCGAAGAACGACGCCACCATCTTTTTTCCCACGCTTTGACCTCTCTTCACTTTAGTTAGCAACTCCTCGGAAGGAAACAGCCAGACAGCAGACTGTATCTTAGTTTCAGGATCATAACAATAAATCCAGCTTTCGTCATCCATAAGTATGTCGAACACAGCATTTGAGTCATCTCCGTTAAATCTTTGAACCATTTCACGACACCAATCAACACGACGGAGTTTTTGGGCCTCTGTCAAATTATGAGGTATCCACCGAGCACAAAGCTTCCTGACCGCTAAATGTTCATGGAGGATTTTGTGCACTAGACTCATATCGATGCCTAAGCTTGCCCGAATCTGCAGATAAGTCACTCTTGTAAGTCTCTATCATACGCCGCACAACACTGATGTTATCTTTAGTCGTCGCCGTAGAAGGCCGTCCCTCACGCAGATCAATGGTGAGATTAGTGCGACCACGTTTAAACTCATTAAACCAGTTGTATACAGTGGCACGAGATGGGGCTTCATCATGAAAGGCCAATCGAAGTCTATCATATCTGTCTTGTTGACTTAAATGACATCGAAAGTCATAAAAAATCATTGTATGAAAATTTTCTCGCGTTAAATTCATGCTGACGTGACACAGACAATTTTCAATTTGCCGCCATATCGTAAACAAATGACAAATGAATACAATACATACCATGGACCTAATATACAAACTGGACTGAGCTCTCGTACCAAAAAAAACGAGCAGAGAGAGATAATGCATACCGAGGCTTTCATCTCTTTCTAATAGGGTGACCAAACACTTTTTTAACAGACAGGAAAGTTCGTTTCGAAAGAGATAATTTGTGTCCGGTTGATACTAAGTGATTTCAAATTATTGTTTTGTAGCGGTATCTACACCGTCACAAGCGAGCTACTCGTCACACTGACGTCACGCAGATCCTGCATTGCGCAAACAGAGTTTACCGCGCGACTAGCATATATACAACGTTCCGACATCAACCGTCGGGCAGTTGCCCACCAGACACAACACCTGTTTGGTCGGAGGATCCTCCCTTTTCTATGGAGGTATGAGTGAGCTTTACACCCTGTTCCTCATACCTCTATAGTTTGTAACTTACTTAACTTCATTGTAAGTAACTTCATTTCAATATGTTTATAATAAATTATGAATTCACTATTTGATGTTCAAATAGTGAAATAATAATTTATGAAAAAAAAAAATTAAACCTTTAAAAACTATACATATCGGAAAAGACTTTTTTTCGAAAGCTGATTATTTGAAACTGACATTGTTGTATACTATATCCTCCTTATCGGTTTCGATAACGGCGACCCTTTGAAATTATTATTTCCTAGCGTGTGCCTGTTGTATACTATGTCGGTGTTGAATCGTGCATGTACCCATGTTTTAAAAAAGAAGTTATGATACCTAGACTAGAATATTGTTGAGGATACACATGTCTTGTGTCAAATCATCAAATATGATCACGTATACGTGGTTTATGATGAAGTAGGCAAGCTATTTAAATGAAGTAAAGGAAAATAAAACTAAGTGTGTGTGACAAACATTTTTTCAAATTCAAACTCGAAGCCTTTATTTCAAATAAGTAAACCAATTACCAATAAACCAATATATAAATCTGCCAGCTTGAAATGAAGGCTGCACACAACTGAATTTTTGGTAATTGTTTGTGATTCGGGAATTACATCCAACCATTTTTGCTTCATTTCTCCTTATAATGGAAAGCTGTAACCAACATAAAAATAATGCTATTTCAATCATGCCATACATAGGTGCAAATTGTATTTATTATACGCATTATATTAATAGTTGTAATCAGAAATACACTAAAGCGTTGGTTTCTTCCGTCTACGAAACTTCTAGAGCATGGTCATACTACTTATTGTTATTAAGCAAAATCTTTGTAATTCCTTACCAATGAATGAAATGTTATGATAATTATGTGAAATGAAATGAAAAATATATATAGGAAATGTTTTGATACAACACTTTTTCACCATTTCCACCATAAAAATTACAAAAGAACCGTAGCTAAAAGTTTAAATGCGATACGTCTTCACAAAATAACAGAAAAAGTCATTCGCATGTCAGATTATAGTTACAAGACTAATTTTATGATAACTACCAAACAATTATTATTTTCATTATTTTATTTAAATTAAATTATTTACTACTATGTACAGATTGTAAACCTTTATATAAAATTATCTAAAATTAATCTAAAAGCTAAAAATATTTATACGTTACTTATTTTACTTGCAATTGGTGAAATATTTTCTACCATCTATAACATTTTTATTTTCTAACAATTGAGAAAAAGGGACAAACAGCCTCGGCTCTGACTATCTCTCTCGGCTCGTTTTGCCTCGGCTAAGATAGCCTAACAAAAGTAAACCTAAAATGTATGTAGCAGTTGTGGTTAATTTTGTATGATACGATTTTTGAAGCGCTCAGTCCAGTTTGTATATTACGTCCATGATACATACACAATAATATTGGCAAAGAGTTCCATTTTCAAAATTTGAACAATTTTTAAACCACTTGTAAACGATATAATAATATCGTTTACAAGTGGTCAGTTCTAAAAACTTTCAGTGTCGCCCTCGTATATCCCTCCACCAATGACAGTGATGTCCAAGCCTAACTAAAAAAAACATATATTTTTCAGGAACGGAGTAGGCGATGGTCTAGGCAGACCTATCCCCATGCGCCTGTCATCGCTTACCATCGGCACAGATAGCGGATGTGACGTGCGACTGGACGGCGCCGCCTGCAGGCACGTGTCGCGCAATCATGCCGTTATATTCATGGACGAGGTGAGCCTAATACAGCGCTTATAATAAAAAATAGAATAAAAAAAGCTTTATTTCGGGCGAGTTACGTCCAAAAATAAAATAAAAACAACTGTAATTTTACATAAAAAAGAAACGGCAGATAAATTGCATGAGGCATGCACCAGACACCACACCACCGCAATAAACACACACAGTACTCGTGACGTGATGTTATGTCCTAGAACTAAAACCTCAAACACTGTGACATCGACTATAACGCACTGTGCCCGCGTGATGGATTACAGCTACTTACAGAGCACAGGCTCTGTCCCAGCAAATGCATAATCCACGATACACCATTATATGACGATTATGAAGCCACTGAGAGACTCTTGGAAGCCATCTCATGAAAAGCAGCTCGTATGTTCCTAAGTAGGTATACCATGTTAAGAAAAGTCTTGAATATCACACACACTCACTACGCACCCACACCCACACACCCACACTCACACACCCACACACCTTACTTTGCTGTCTAATTTATTATTTCCTTTGTTTTTTTCCTTTTTTCATTATTTTGGTTTATTTCTATCCCATTATCATCTGTTAGTAGACGTTGTATCAGTGTGACTTGTCCGTGTAGTTTGGAGGCCTGGAGACCTGTAACACAGGTTTTCCTAGTACAGGCACCAGTCTCCACAACGTTAATGTATTTTTGTATACACAATTATGTATTGTATATTTTTTTACTTTTTTTCCACTGTTTTCCACAAAGATGTCGTGAGGTCCAACTTGTAAAAGGTCCTAAATAAAATTGTGTTACATTGGAATTTGAACTTTGTCATATCAGTATTGAGTTTCTATTACTATTGTAAGTTTTCTATGATCTAAGATTCTGAAATCAACATATAGTTTAGACAAAATAAACTGATATTTTTACCTAGTGAAGAATTTAATTGAAAATAAAGGGAATGGACAATGATCATGTATTTCGTTTAAATATTGTAATTGAAAAACCATTCGAGGAATAGGGTTGCTGATCACTGTGGTCCATTAAATATTCTAAGATAATTGATATTTTTGTTCAATTGATTTCATTTTCTCAAAGTCAAAAAGCGGAAGGTAAGTGATGCGATTATATTCGCTTTCATATCGTCAAAAATTAAGTTGGTTGTCATCATCATGTAGGTAGTATCATGAGTATGTAGTATAAATAATACTTTGGTCGAAGTGCTTTGCTTTTTAGGGTCCCGTACCTCAAAAGGAAAAATCGAAACCCATATAGGATCACATCGTTATCCATCTGTCTGACCTTTTTCTCAGGAATGCGTGGGGGGGGGGGGGGGGGGGGGTATCAGGTCGAAATTGATATCAAATATTTAGATATACGGTCCCATGGAGCTGTAAAAAAATTGAGCTTTTAAGATGTTGAATAACCAAGATTATATGGCATAAATTGCCATTTATTTCGCATACTTTGACACTCGCAAATAAATATAAACCAATAGGGTACATCCCGTTGACTTAGAAACTTGAAATTTGGCAAGAATCAAGGTGTGACACCACAAATTGGTACATAAATATATCCGAAAATCGTTCTTTTGTGGTTATATTACATAATGTATGGTAAGTTTGTTCTTTAATTCGGAATCATTCATTCATTTATAGGCCGTATCTTGAAGTATCACTAAGTCTTTATTTCATTCAAGTCGGTCTACTCTCCAATCTAACAACCCACCAGCATCGGTAACAGATTCACGGACCTATTTGTGCAAAGTGATTATACTTACATACATTGATTAGAGCAGTTTCATCTGATTATTTTGCGTATACTTACTACAGAAGATTGAAATACCTAAATATACGCCGGGCGAAAAGTTTCTGCTGGTGGGAAGGGATTGTGTTTTGTTTTATTCGTGTTTGATGAGAGGGGTAGGCAAGGAGGCGCAGGTGAACTTCTTTTTTTTTTGTTTGCTGCACCCTCTCAATATAAAATATATTCTATGACACTCGCCAATACTGTAGCTTCCCTTTACTGAAAGAATTTTCGGTATCTGATCAGAAGTTCGGAGGAGTACCTCCTACATACAAACTCACAAATTTAACCTTTTTATAATATTAGTATTGATGAATTTGTACGAGTTTTAATGTTTTTGTATTAATAAAGAGGCGTTTGAGCGACTACTTCAAATGGCAGTACATTGCTGGACTTTGTGAACGTATGACACATATTCTAGTTTACTAAATACGTTATTTATAAGTAAAGATTCTCTTTCCTTTCTCCCAAGGTGAGCCGCCACTTCGAGTTGATCAATTACTCGGAATGGGGCAGCTGTGTGAACGGCGTACTGTACGCTTGTGACATACGGCCGCGAGACACGCCCACCGACGAGGACCCGTCCACTGCTGACGTCAGAGCCGCCGCGCTCAGGGATATTGTGAGACATCGCATGAGGGAGCCCCTTAGGTGAGGAGAGAACAAAGTTACAGAAAATATAGGATAGAAATACCTTTCAAACTGCAGGGTGACAGTTATGTAATAAGTTTCACGTAAATGGGGTCATTCAGTATGAGGCGGGGTTAATCAGTACGAGGTGGGGTTAATCAGTACGAGGCGGGGTCAATCAGTACGAGGCGGGGTCAACCGGTACGAGATGGCAGCGAAAGTAGCGTAGAACGCCCCTTAGGTAGATGCACTGACAAACTCAAAAGGTGATTAGGATAGAGAGTACGAGAAAGGTGGAAATCTGGGTGGCACAACTTGAGAGGCCTATGTCCAACAGTGGACTACGATATGCTGAATTTATTGAATAAGGGGCAAACCCAACATCCGGGCTGCTGCTGTGAATTTCCAAGCTTAAAACGCTGAGCGAAAATATTGTCTTGCGACTACTAGTCTAAGTTATCTATCTCTCTACCTACAGAATAAACGGCAACCTGACGTCACCACTCCGCAGCGAGCCGACGTGTCGCTGCCCGGGCGGTGCGCAGGCGCAGGCGGGCGCGTGGGAGGGCGCGGCGCTGGTCCCGCACGGCGCGCTGCTGCAGTTCGGCTGCCAGCCCTTCGTGTTCAGCATCACGGACGCGCGCGCGCCGGGCGGCGACGTCGCCGAGCACTCGCTATAGCGCCGTGCGCACGCGCAGGCGGGCGCGGCGCTGGTCCCGCACGGCGCGCTGCTGCAGTTCGGCTGCCAGCCCTTCGTGTTCAGCATCACGGACGCGCGCGCGCCGGGCGGCGACGTCGCCGAGCACTCGCTATAGCGCCGTGCGCACGCGCAGGCGGGCGCGGCGCTGGTCCCGCACGGCGCGCTGCTGCAGTTCGGCTGCCAGCCCTTCGTGTTCAGCATCACGGACGCGCGCGCGCCGGGCGGCGACGTCGCCGAGCACTCGCTATAGCGCCGTGCGCACGCGCAGGCGGGCGCGGCGCTGGTCCCGCACGGCGCGCTGCTGCAGTTCGGCTGCCAGCCCTTCGTGTTCAGCATCACGGACGCGCGCGCGCCGGGCGGCGACGTCGCCGAGCACTCGCTATAGCGCCGTGCGCCCGCGCCGGCGGGCGCGGCGCTGGTCCCGCACGGCGCGCTGCTGCAGTTCGGCTGCCAGCCCTTCGTGTTCAGCATCACGGACGCGCGCGCGCCGGGCGGCGACGTCGCCGAGCACTCGCTATAGCGCCGTGCGCACGCGCAGGAGGGCGCGGCGCTGGTCCCGCACGGCGACACGCTATGGCCCATAGAACCCAGGCCTGACGGGACTTGTTTGTCCGATTGAGTTGGCTGTAAGTGTGGACCGGCTTCTGCTGCCAGGGAACTCTAGACCTAAAGTTATGATACCCGGACACCTATATTGTGAGATTTGAATATCATTTGAAACAATATTTATTATACTTCAATATTCAAGCCTACTTATCTTGGTGACTGGCTAATCTTTTTGCTACGGCGTTAGTTAAATACCGACTTACATATGAAAAAAAAAATATTGCCTGAAACCCACTTTTTCAACAATGAATGATAAAAAACGGTCACCAAATCGCCCAATGTCGCCATTTTGAAGCTGTAGCGAAGCAATCTTCCCAGTAAATATCTTTACTTGTCGACGACACTCAGAAGCATCGAAAAATTTACTATAAACTTTTATAAGGTGTTGCCCTCCTAAATTACTTATAAAAAATAGTATAGAATTAGCATCGGTAGTAGATTGTAAAGTCTACACTGACCTTTAGCCTTTATACATTGGTTATATCAATGCATTATGTTATCTCTAACA
Organism: Griposia aprilina; assembly: GCA_916610205.1. Classification (NCBI taxonomy): domain Eukaryota; kingdom Metazoa; phylum Arthropoda; class Insecta; order Lepidoptera; family Noctuidae; genus Griposia; species Griposia aprilina. Next base: position 21,426,919 of record OU744300.1, on the reverse strand, counting down.
CATTATTATGTCTACTCCTTAATGTAATTGTACTATGGTTAAAATACAATGTTTTAAGTATACATGCAACATTAATGTTATTATGTTGTATATTAAAATATACACACGTTCATAAAGCTGACTTTTTAACCTACTCAATTATACACTAGTTTCAAAGTTTTAATGCCAATTTTACAATTCATTGTAGGTCAGTTCTCGAAGGAAGCAGAATCAGGTAAGATTGATCATCGATTTCTGAATGCCTGATCAGTGATCAACTGTGATTAGTAAATATGAAGGCCTACACTTGCACTTGAAAAAGTTTCAAATGCAAGTTACAAACTCATATCAGTGGCAATCAATGTCAAAAACTTTTCAAAGATTTATGTTAATTAGAGGTTTTTACCCGACTGCGCGACGCAAAGGAGGGTAATGTGTTTATCAGTGTATGTATGTATGTTTGTACCTTTGTGGCTCTCTAGAGACCAAACACGTGGGCCGATTTTTATGATTGTTACGTCAATCGATTTGCCCTAATCTTGTGAGTGTCATTAAAGAAATGACAGTAATCAAAATTCAATATGGCAACAAGACGCCATATTGAGAAAAAAAAAACGACAGTTTCCACCTTTTTAAAATCTACATTTTACGCAGTCGGTTTTTTTTGATGTTTTTTGACAAACTTTTTTTTATTTTGATAGAGTGAAACTGAGATTAGAATGCCAACCTTCTTATAAACCGGGAATTGCCCCTTTGATATCACAGCTGTTGTCTTGAGAACTTCTCAGTGGCCAAGTTTTTGAGTTTATGATGTTAGGAAACCGGTTTCAGTTGAGACAAATGCCACATCAATGTTGACAGTATTTGCTCCGTAAAACATAGGACTTTAAACGTTGTTATTGGCTAACTCGGGAACTGACCTAGTTATACCGAATATGATTACCCTGCAATAGGTAGTGAAATTATATGGAGCTGATGCAGCGCTACAGTTGCATGTTTTGTCTCGTTCATTGTTAGCTCTTTGTCTTGTTCTGGCAACAATTGCGCGATTTGCGCACTGTACGCCTTATGTACTCAATTTCAATATTGAAATACTAAGCTTGCAGGTGTTTTGTGACATATCAATTGATATTTCGGTACCAAATACTCTTTTCATCAATCGCAGTTTGGACAGAAGTACAGTACAACCATTTTCTTAATATCCCTCGGGAATCATCGCATTTCCGAATACAAACGAAAGCTAATTTCCATGTCCTTCAATTATTAGATTTATCGTGTGTAATAATTTTGAACCAAGTACTTTATTGTTGTTTTAATCGAAACAAAACAACAATGAAGTACTTAGAAAAGTCCCTGTTTAGGGTAGTACGCAACGTAACGCACGCAAAACATTGTGCTTATAAGTGCAACGGTACAGTGCTCGTGGGGGTATTGAAAGTTGTGTTATTATATTAAAAACTTGTTTTCGTAAAACAAAAAAACGTTAGTAAAAGTTGGAATTTTAACCTTCAATATCTCCGTAACGAGCACGTTCCGAGATATAGTCCAGTACAAAAAAAATATTACAATGACGGGGAGAACAAGTGGACGTAGTTTAGCAGAAAGGACTCAACCCACAAAAAGTAATTTTTGAGTTATCGCGGTTTTAAGTTTATGTGTGTATTGCCGCAATGATGTTACAGTTGGAATATTTTGGTTGGAGACAATTTTGTTATATTAAATATAGACCTGCTTCTTTCAAGTTGAATTTATTAAAAACTGCTTGGGTAGTTTGGGTTATTACAGTGGTTTGTAGAAAAATACCCGTCTTTATGTGGGTTGGTTCGCATCATTAAAAAATCAACCTTATCTTTGTAGTTTCACGGATCTTTTTTGCTGAGTGAAAGAACAAACTTTTAGGACCTCTTTGGCATACATATCTCATATTTGACCATAGTGTGGGTTGAGTCCTTTCTGCTAAACTACGTCCAAGTGACTCTCAGCTTCGTTAAGTGTCTTTTTACACCCGATATTAGTCATCAACATCATCCCATGTGTTGACCAGTTATTTATGTTGATTGTTAAACCAACTGACTGCCTCGTTGGTGTAGTGGGCGCAAGCGCTACTGCTGAGCATGAGGTCCTGGGTTCGATTCCCGGGTCGGGCAAAGTGTTATTGGGTTTTTCCATCTGGAATTTCTCATTAGCAGCCCGGAGTTTGGATTTGTGCCCGGTTGATGGCAATAGGCTCGCCCCCTATTACATGGGACTAAAACATAACTGGCGAAATGTGAGTGTACTATAGGTGCAGCTCTGCCTAACTCTTCGGGGAATACAGGCGTGATATGTTATGTTATGATAAACCAAGTCCTACATACTTCCGTCACAAAAACGCCTGCAGCAGCACACAAGTAAATCATCATAGTAGGTAATTCTGTTACTGTTGTGTCCTATGTTACATGGTACTCTAAAGTACGCTTTGCATTTCGGTAACGGGTGTGCGGTGATTGTCAATATTTATATAATTCATTCATAAATGGGCGGTTTTTATTATGTATTCTATGTATGAAGAAAACATTACTTTTAAAATTTCGTTTTAATGGTTTTAAGAACAGGGATTGCTTTTTATTAATACATTTTCAAAGTCTTTATCTTCTTTTAAAGAGGCGTTAGCTAAAAGCTTCATCTTCCAGTGACTCGACCCGTGTAAACGACTTTGTTAAACGACTCGCACTCAGTAAATAGATAGGTGTTTAGTTAACGCCATCTGTCAATCGGTTGTGATTTCAAATTTTAATCCAATTTTATACAAGATTTTTTAGCGGGAATAGTAATTATAATTATATGCCCATTATTTGATAAGGTAATACTTTTATGACTTAAAAATGTACCCATCTAATACCTTATTTTTAACTAAAATATTGCCCAGATAATATGAAAATAAAATATTTTTGGAACTAACTACGGCTGGTTCGATATTTGAGATGATTTGTTTCATTTATTTATGTAACATTGTGTGAAAGGTAATTAATCATTACGAGAATATTAAGCCAAAAAGACCACATACAGATTTTGGCTAATTTTTATAACCACATAATTATTATTGTAGAATATTATGTGGATTATGATACCAATTGTAAAGGTTTACTGGTATATGGTTGATCTGCAGTAAGAAAATAAGACTTTTAACAAGTATATCAATATAAAAATTACGGCAATAGTCAGGGAGGTGTTCAGACATGCTGCTCATATATCTTACTAGTAGTTCTGTGAACTGTAGACTTCGCGAGTCTGTCTTTGCATAGCTTAAAACTGAATAAATGTTCACCGTGCTATTTAAAACAAAAGAGCGCGAAATGGCTGAAATATGATTTTTTTTTTACGTTTTCAACCCCCATATCTACGCCATTTCAAAAAAAAAACCGACAAACTGAATCGACAATAAAAATCCGATTCAGTTTTCTTAATTATCGAACTTACTCACAAAATTTCACGAGAATCTGTTGAGAAATGCGACCTGTAGAGGAGAACTGACATCCGGATATACGAAAGCATTTTTGCCCAAGCTAACACAGAGACGCTTCGCGCTCGCTCGGTCAATTAATTTAGTCGTAGTAATATTGCCGCAAAGTCCCTGTACAGTCGATGAATCATGGCCGGTCCGAACTTTGCGCAAAAGCCTGCGTAATAAATTTTTTTAGGAACCAAATGGTGACATGAGGCGAGTGTGAGTGAGAGAACATGCGCAAAAGTTCATAGTGCCTATGTTCAGACCAGCCAAGATTCATCGGCTGTACTGTACTAAGGCAAAATATTTAGTTAATGTCTATTTAGGTCATGTAATTTTATTGTAAATCACCTATATGCCACTAATTTTTGTGTTATGGTTAAAAAATAAAAAAAACTCCTAATTAAATATAACTCGCTAAAAATCATGATAATTGTATAAAAATACAAAATGGTGGTTGTTGGTTTAAGTGTGCTTTCATGCTGCCATCTGGCGTTGATCTAGCGTAGCCGTTTGTCGAACGTATACGCTACCTATATGCTGCGTGAACACGACGTTGTTTCGATACAATCACGTCATGTCAACGCTACGTTAGCCCACCGTATGCATTTACGCAGTGTCTACGCAATGTCTAAGCTCTCACTTGATGTGCGCCTAGTACGAATACAGGTGACGGTTCATTAATTGCACTTTGCAACGTAATTTTCAGCCGAATCCTGAACATATTTTACATTAGCTTTAAAATTCTCATGATGGTTATAAGAAACCAGAACGCAGGAATGTTTCACTGCCACAGAATGAACGAGCATACTTATTAAGTTTACCTACCACTTGTTTTTATTGTTGTTAATACACCACTAGATAGTAAGAGCAATCGGTCTATATTGTATCCTCTGCAGGAATAGAAGCCTCTCGTGAGAGGCCGTAAGGGACCTCTGCGGGTTGGTAGATGACACATGACCTCGAGTTTTTGGTTCTGGGACAAGTTTTCTCAGGAATTTTGTTAAGTAGAAAACTATTTAAAAAAAATACACCGATAGACTGGCTTAGACGCCAGTTTTTTGGCGTTTTATTTATGACATTAATTGTTTTAAACATTCTCCATGGCTTAAAATAAAATCACCTGTGTTCCCGAAGAGGTTTGCAGAGGTGGTCAACCACATCCAAGTAATAGGGAGCGAGCTAATTGCCATTAACCGAGCACAACTCCAGAACTCCTCATCACTTATATATACCTACATATTACTGCCACACAAATACAATTTTCCTTTGCAGAGTACGCGTAATATCACATTCATGTATTATTTCTGTAGTGTAGCCCAATCTAATAATTATCACCTTGACGATTCCAATAGTTTAATGCAGGAAAATCGCCTTGGTTCTTTTTTGATTTTACAAAACTATCTATCTATCTATTTAGCCCGAAACCCACTACTGGGCAAAAAAGGCCTTTCTTTCCCTTTTTCACACACGTATGGCCTCCGATTGCGGGCCAGTCTCTTCGGTAGGAAAATTCTCCCCTCCACCTTCGTCTTGGTCTACCTTATTCTTAGTAGAAATTGTTTTTAATTCAGTTGCCCCCTATCCTTCCTATTTAGCAACGAGGCGCGTAATATTATTATGTACCTACTATTAAGGATAATTTACATCTTGCATGTAGTTCCATTCCTCTTTTACCTATTATACTGGTAGTGTCAATTTTAACATTATGTACTATAGTAAATCTTAGAAAAGTAATGCTCGTTCGTTCGCGGTCCTCTTATAGAGGCGTTTAGTTAATGAATATAGACTAATCATGCATATTACATATTGTAGTATTATGCGTGTATCAATAATGTAGCGTAATCTAGGATAGTGATGTTTATGTTTGTCAAATAAAGGTTAATTAAGAAATGTTGATTTTTTTATTTCGGACTTATGTGAACAGAACAGATGACCGTGGGGCTGCAAGGTTCTCGAGTGCCGTAGCATTGGAAGGCCTCCCACAAGGCTACCATTGTCATCAATCTCGAATTTATACTTCTCTATTTTGAAAGAGATCATTATTTTCAAGCTTATTAAATACCATACCACACCACTAGAACGTCTAATAGCCCCCTCTAGTGTCTACCTAGTATGGTAGTAACCGCTGGATGTGAGAAGCAGATAACCCACAGAACATATATACCGGTCGAAGTGGCGGTGCTTGGGGGAGGCCTATGAAGACGACGACGAGACGTCTTTCATCTGAAATGATTTCATTTACTATAGGTAAACCTCTGCCTTACCCTATGGGGAACCAGGCGTATGTAGATATTATGTTCGAGAAAAAGCCGCTCCACTTAGCTCGAATTGTGCCGAGCTGAACCAAAAATGAATAAGCGAGGGTAGATACCGAACGAAGTTTGCCGATCGGCACGAGCCGAATGAAAGTCGGTTAAGAGTTCTTATTTCTTCGGGTCGGCTTTTTAATTCAACATGTACTGGCGAATCGAATTTGCTGACTCGAACATGTGTGTGTAGCAAGCACCCAGTGGCGTATTTAAAGATTTAGCGCCCTGGGCCTGTAAGGTTTGCCGCCCCATAAATTAACGGAAAAAAGCAAAACCTTTTAATTAAGGGGGGTGCGCAAAGGTAGCCTGCGAAATTCAAATTTTGTTATGATTTTTCAATTTGCAGGTCATCAGGTTGTATTTTGAAGTTAGAATTGGCGTCAAATGTCATGATTTCATGAAAGTCATTCAATACAGTAATCTGAACTTAGAGAGATGTATTGCTGATTCTAATGATTATAACTCTGTAAAACCATATTTGTTACGGTCGCGAATCATATTTTAATCAAAATACAACCTGACAGTGACCGGCAAATAACAAAAAAACGTAAGAAAATTAGAATTTCGCGGGCTACCCTGAAGGTTCCGCCTTAAGTACTTATAAAATCCAGCAGTATGTTGATGTGAATGAAAAAGCTAAAAGGCCATAGGTAGTTACAAAGAAATAAACCTTATTATTTATTCGTAGATATTTACATTATTTTTCCGATGGACAGATTGGCTTACAAATTCTTCAATGACATTGGTGCCGATTCTCTTGTCACAATTGCATCTAAAATAGGCTAAAATTTGACAGCACTAAGATGGCACTAGGTTATTAATTTAGTGAAAATGGCCATTTTGCTATTCTAAATGTTTTACGTTTTCCAATTAAAATTTTGAGTGTCTAACTAAATCTGACTATTTATAATCGTGATTGAAAGGTGTGGAATAAAATTTGTTGTCATGAACAAAAATTCACATAAATACCTCTACTTCACGTGCAAAAACAGTAGGTAGGTACTGTATCTTTTTTTTACTTTTATTTTCCTTTTATTTCGAACATAAATCAAAAATAATGAAAAAGTTCGATCTTCTTTAAAAGACTCATAAACCCCTAAAACTCAACATGTAGGTAATAATTTTTCATATTTTCCATACAAAAAATGAAAAATTCCATATAAAACACGTCGAGGCTGCCCCGCGGCGCGCTCTAAAAACATTCACAGGGTAGGGCAAACAAGTAGGTACCACGTGGAGTAGCGATTTTCAAATTCGATTTTAGTTGTGACAAAATTATTTTTAAATTTAGGGATTATTTTTGCAGAATAGTTATGATTCTCATAGCCAAGAGTAAGGATTTTTTGTGACAGTTTAGTTCGGTGTACAAGACAATCGGCACCATTAACGGATTTTGTCAAGTCAGCTTTTACATTATGAATAGCTAAACTGTTTTCGTAGATAATTTTTATTCTTATATGTACGGAAAACGAACTTTCCGCGAGAGTAAAATTGGCGGTTTGCGACCGCTTCCTTAGCTCTCTCAAGAATTGGTCGCATATTTGGAAGAAGGTATTAACCCTGAAATGGTCACGTCCTTGTAACAATACTTCTCCCTCGCGACACTCATCGTCTCGTTTCTTTCTCTCAATAATTCTCTTGTGACTGTTTCTGTATTCTTCTGAGGATTTTCTTTCACCAACCTCGTCAAAAGTATCAAAAGATTCCCGTTTATTTTCTACAAAAATAATGAGTGACTGGTAATGCCTGGATTCTACGGACTACGTCTGTGTCGAAACCTTATAAAATTTTAGAAACTATATTAAATGGTTTTAATACAGATCCCCAAAAATCCAGTAATATGCCCGTTTCTAGGGAATTTAGTTGAACCAATAGCAGCTTCATCTTTAGGTAACAAGCTTTTTGAAGGTCAGAGTCACTTTTTATAGCTTCAAAAACCGCTATTATTTGTCTCCAATCTTCCTTAAGACTAGTACAAGCATCATCCCTCGCTGAGCATCGCTCTCGCCTATGAACGAAAGCGACAAGCGCAACGTCAAAATATCCCGACTAGTCCCGAGTCGCGACGGACTCCGACGGACAGTCCGCCGGCCCGCCGCCGATCAGTAATACGTTAGCCCCGCGTTTTGATGTCTATCAAACTTACAACCAAATGAGTTTTAATTTTTATTAATTAGGTAAAGGTCAGCCGCCCCGGGCCATGGCCCTTTTGGCCCTAGGGTAAATACGCCCCTGCAAGCACCCCTTATATTTGATTTAATATCTTAGGCTAGGTTCGTGTTTTGCAGAATAAAAGATTCAGCAAAAAAAAAAAAAAAAAATCACAAAAATCTTTTAATCACAGTTGTCATCATTTTCAGGCTCCTCTTCATCAAAGTCCTTGATCTTCACATCAGCGTCTTCTCCATACTGAATAATATTGTCTATGGTTATAAGGATATTCTCCACACTTTCCTCGTCTTTTATATTCAGAGGGTAAAACCGAACTAGGCTAAAGTTCTCTATTACTTCTCCAATAGCTTCTGTTAATTTGGCGTACTTTTCATGCCATTTTGAATTCGCATTTCGCATGTCTGACAGCAAGACGTGTGGGTCCGGATCCAGGTAACTGGAAAATAATTAAAATGGCGTTTTAATCTATACTAATATTATAATTGAGGAGGTAAGGATCAAAACCACTACATATCCAGCTTTTTCAATAAATCAGAAATCGAAAAAAAAAACTTAATAAATAGTGAGCACATATTTTTTTAAATTTATTATTGAATGCTATTTAAATACTTTATAAATAGGTTCTCAAATCAGTTTTTTTTAACCGTAATATGTTGGGGCTTTGAACTAAACGTTGATATTAGACATCATTTTACTAACGAGAATAAACTGTTTTGAACTAAACACTTACTGCTAATGGTAGGTTTTATAATTTTGTGCAGAAATCTTGAAAAAGGAGTATGTAAGGATCGTAGCAGGTGGCGTTCTGTAGTTTCTGCCTACCCCCATGGGAAGAAGGCGTGAGTTTATGTATGTACGTAACTTGAAAAAAAAAACGAAATTGGCAAAAGTGGATATATGTTGTGGTTTTGATCTTAACTTCCTCAATTATAAAGAGGTATTTGTTTTTTTTGTTTGTATGTAGCGGGTAATCTCTGGAGCTGTCGGTCAGATTTGAAACATTATTTTTACATTGGATAGCTCAATTCTCAATAGCTATTTAACATCACGCTATGAACCTGAGGAACCGAGCAAAAAAATAAAGTCAGAAAGAACGCTAAGCGAAAACGAAGTGATAGCGCGGCAGGTGAAGCGATGCGACCGGGCAGAAGATAGTAATGAAATAAAATGCCCAGAACGCCTAAAAGTACAGTCACGAGCATAAATATATTACTATGAACAGCTCGGCAATAATATTTGATTTCTTGATTCATCCATTAATATCTGTCGTAAAGATGACGGAAAATATAATTATGTTTCTTTGTGGAAGGCATAAACAAGTGGCAGCACAAATATGGAAGGAACACCAAAATTATATGACGAGACAAGTCGTCGACGTGCATCGTCTTCATACAGATGTTTCAGCTCTTTCTTATTGTGGTAGTTGCATTTATCACTGCAATTCATCATAATAATCAAAATTAAAAAAAAAAAAACAAAAAAAATATTTTGGTTTTCTAGCTTTCTTCGAAGTCGAATATTATACCACGAGAGCATACTACTGGGCTAAAAAGTAAGATAGAAATCCTATGTCCTAACCTAGGTTATGGTCTACCTACTTGTGTCCCTAATTTCATCGAAATCCGTTCAGCGGCGTGAAAAGGTGACTGACAAGTTACTTTCGTATTTATAATATCGTCGAATGAAGTGCACATACTACATAAATATTATTGTTTTATAAGTTAAGGCGCAGATATACTATGTGCAATTTTATTCGCTTAAAAGTTTCGCATGATCCTCCTACTCGCTGAAGGTCGCTGGCACTTATTGTCGCCTTAATGTGGATGCGCTAAGGTAGCCCGCGAAATTCAAATTTACTAACGATTTTTGCAACTTACAGGTCAGTGTCAGGTTGTGTGTTGATTAAAATATGATACGTGACCGTAACAAATATGGCTTTACAGAATTATAATCATTAGAATCCGCAATACAACTCCTTATGTAATACAAAATTTATTTGAAGTTAATATTCTATAACTTTTACAATATTTAACACAATTAACTATTGACAATGGGTACTTACTAAACTAAATGACTAATTATCTAACTAAAAATAAATACAAAAACAAAAGGACACTGCGTCGAAGTAGGTACTCGTCCGCATCGCTGTCATCCGGAAACGTGCCCTGAAGACTGGCAGCATTGGCACGTCTAATGGCAATGCTAATTCTTTGGCCAAAGAACAACAAATAAGTAGAGTTGGCCTCAAATGTCACGATTTCATGAAATAGTCATTCAATAGAGTAATATGAACTTAGAGATATATTGATGATTTTCATGATTATAATTCTATAAATAAATATTTGCTACAGCCGCGAATCATAAATCGACATACAACCTGATACTGACCTGCAAATTGCAAAAAAAAACTAAGATATTTTGAATTTCGCGGGCTGCCATGAGTATTGTTTACTTACTCATCTATTTGTCTTCTTGCACTTTTACTGAGCAGATCCATTTTTGTGAGAATGTTTACGTGTGAGAGTTCCAGATTCACCATCACACTGAGTGCTGCCATTGTGCCTGGAAATTTATATAAAAGTAATATAATAAATAATATTCTAGTAGTCTTGAATTAGCTAATGTTGATGTTCTATACCAGCCTTGAAAGATTATTTTTATAGTGTTGGTATGTAGCTAAGCAGGCACCCCATACTGATCATGTCCTACTAATAGGCATAACCAGCCTGTAATGTTCCCACTGCTGGGACACAGGGGCCTTCGAGAGTGAGCGGGCTATATAATCTACGACGCGGGCCCTGTGCGGGTTGGTAGATGTCACATGTCTTCGAATATTTGGTTCTAGGACATGCCGGTTTCCTCACGATGTTTTCCTTCACCGTTTTGAGAGCAGTGGTGATTAGATAATTTACAGAAAGTAAAGCGCCTGTCTGGGTTCGAACCTACGACCTACAACTCAAGTCGCGGCCGTTACCACTGGGCCACCACTGCTCTCCTGTCCTACTTATAAGGGGGAAATATTGTTATAATTTATCCAATAGGCTTGGTCAATAGATTAACAATTTTTAAATGGTTAGTAATACACACGAGGATTCTGTTGCTTATGCTTAAGAGATTATATTTTACTTTTTGGGGGGTAAGTTTTTTGGTCAGTAAGCAAAGATTTGAACAAATGAAATAAGAATTATGACTAGCTGTTGCCCGGCGTCTTCGTCTGCATATACGTTTATATTTTTAGGGTTCCGTACCCAAAGGGTAAAACAGGACCCTATTACTAAGACTCCGCTGTCCGTCCGTCCGTCTGTCACCAGGCTGTATCTCATGAACCGTGATAGTTAGACAGTTGTAATTTTCACAGATGATGTATTTCTGTTGCCGCTATAACAACAAATACTAAAAAAACACAATAAAAAACATATTTCAGGAGGCTCGCATACAACAAACGTGTTTTTTTTGCCGTTTTTATGGATAATGGTACGGAACTCTTCGTGCGCGAGTGCACCTCGCACTTTGCCGGTTTTGAATACATATATCCAGGATTAAAAGTAGGTATCCTTCAGGTCGCAGCCTCCCAGGCAACCTATCTGTCAAATTCCATAATTATTGGTTCAGTGGTTTAGGCGTGAAATGGTAAGACCAACATCATCATAATTCGTAATTTTAATAAGTATGGATGTATTAGCCCCTTTGGATTTTATATTGTCCTTACCTGATAAAAACTTGGCCCCATCAATCATAAACTGAGAATCCACCATGAAGACCACACATATCCTGAAGTTCCACTTCTGCAACACATCCACCAGCTTCCTCATGACCGGTAGGTGCGTATACAGCTCTATCTGGCCGGGACAGTCGAACAGTAGGTAGTCGTCATCCACGTCGCCTAGCTGCTCTTCTAGCCAGTCGCAATTTTCTAGGAGCGTCCTGGAAATGAGTTTAGGAATTAGTCTAGTTGTTCGGATAGAGGCCCTAGCAAGAACGGGCGAAGTTAACGTAACATTAATTCTAACGATTTTCATTCGAAAATTCTAGTCCAATTAGTAACACCCAAAAGATATAAATAAAATCTAAAACTAAATATATATTACTAGCTTTTGCCCGCGGCTTCGCCCGAGGACGTCAGAAATTATTCCACGGGAATGTACTACCCGGATAAAAAGTACCCTATGTGTTAATCCAGGTTATAAACTATCTGTGTACCAAATTTCATCCAAATCCGTTCGACTGTTTTTGTGTTATTGAGTAACAAACATCCGAACATACAAACTTTCACATTTATAAAAGTAGTAGGAGAATAGGATGTGCCGAACGAGTATTTTCAATTTTAAAATTGTTCGCATTTACGTTACATTTACTTCGCAAATGGCTGAGGGGTTTTAGACAATTAATAGCACTGGTATTTTTAGGTTTCAAAGTGTGAGGCAACTTCGTGTTTCGAGATGGTGATTTTAACTAAAATATCTGTTTAAAAAAACTTTTTTACAAAAAATTAAACCGACGAAAAAAGAAACTGAAAAGCAAAAAATAAATCTTTCAGTCTAAGTAAGCTCTTAAATTAATGTAAATTACAAATTTTGAGTCGGCGCCAAACAATCACCGCAGATCGATTAACGACGATCAATCAAGCTGCCATAAGTTTTCATGGCGCCTTGTATGTTTGGCGCCGACTCAAAATTTGTAATTTACATTAATTTAAGAGCTTACTTAGACTGAAAGATTTATTTTTTGCTTTTCAGTTTCTTTTTTCGTCGGTTTAATTTTTTGTAAAAAAGTTTTTTATTTTTCGCTTTTCAGTTTCCTTTTCAAATAAATGAACTTATTTATTTATTTAGGACTACCAACAATGGCTTAGACAACAGATATCTTTAAAAAAATATGAAATTAAAACTTAGTACAGTGGATTAATTAGGTACTTTAAGGTAAACACCACATTACCCAAATTAAATTATGTTAATTGACAACTTGGGTACATGACAACTTTTCAAGCAATCTTAATACCGGGGAAAAATATGCTAGATTCAAAAGTCATCATAAAGGTTTCATAACAAATTAGACAAACAGTCAAAAATTTTAGATTTCAGCTTAGGGAATCAAAGTGTAAATCGATTAGATAGCTATTACATAGTAAAATCTTGCAAAACCTAGCATATAGACAGTTATCTGCTATACCGATTTTCTCTGTGGAGGACAAAGAGTAGTAACAGGTCTACGCGGAATTCATGACGGACGGAGCACGCAAGATATTGAGTGCGAGCAGTGGAGGCTAGTCGATAATTCCTTTATGAAATTTACATACAAACATTGCGTCGTGTAAACATCTTCGTTCTTCTAACTGTTGAAGAAATTCAAGCTATTTTTTTTTAATAAGAAGCGGTCTTTTTAGCTATGCCAACAAAAACAGCTAGATGCCAATCAAAGCGTTTTTGAACGTGTTCTAGACGCAAACTATTCGTAGCACAGTGCGGCCGCCACATCATATTACAGTATTCTGCTACATATCAACTACAAAGTGCACTGTCTTATGACAAAAACCCAGCATCTTGGACGCTTTTTTGGGGCTTGTATTTAAACGCCTACCAGAAAAGTGCCTATTTTACTACCAACAAATTCGAAATACCTGCCAGAATGGATAAATGCTCACCAAATTGTGTTTCATAAAGTATTGTAGAAATTAACCTATTTGCCTTTTTATTCTATGCCATAAAGATTTATAAACGTCTTTTAATTTCTTACTACCAGCCAAGATAGCTCGACGGAGCCCCGCTTAGCGTGGCTCCTATTTCTGTAACCAACCAAACCTCGGGGTGCCCCTGACGTCGACCGGCGTGGGTTAGGGTTAATAAGCAGGTCGACGGAGCCCCGCTTCGCGGGGCTCCTATTTCTGTCTAAAGGGTTTAAAGGAACCTAACCAACCGAACCTCGGGGTGCCCCTGATGTCGACCGTCTATGGTTAGATTTGGTGAGCATTTATCCATTTTGGTAGGCAATAAGAATATAAATACAACACGTACAATTATTCTGATGAGTGTATAATTATTTTGGAACTTAAGGCGTTGTTCTTTAAGCACCTCGGTATAGAGAGGGTTTATTTTATTTGAAGTTAACATATTTTACTTTGGTACTTAGTCTTAGAGTGATATTTTCTAGAACTGTTTGTGGTACGTACTTGTAATAAGGAGTGTTCATATCTTGTATGAGTTTATATTTGAGTGCTAGTTTTTGATGGATGACTTTTGCTACCTGATTGTGTGTATATGTATAGTCTGTTTTAATATTATTTTTATTATTACTTTGCCTTTAATTATAAGATTATTTGTTCCTGTATATTTAACGTAGTAACACTTCATTGAGTTCAAATACTTTATTTTTATTTTTGCACCATTCATCATCATCATCATCAGCCTATATTTGTCCACTACTGGACGTAAGCCTCTCCTAGTGAACGCCATTGAGCCCGATCCTTGGCTCTCGGCATCCAGTCTCTGCCAGCCGCATTTCGCAAGTCGTCAGTCCACCTGGCCGGCGGGCGCCCCACACTACGTTTGCCTAAACGCGTTCTCCACTCTTGAACTTCAACGAGAGATGTGACCAGCCCATTGCAGCTTCAGCTTGCTTAGTCTTTGGGCTATGTCGATTACCTTGGTTCTCTGGTGGATAACGTCGTTTTGGATTTTATCCTTCAGAGAGACTCCAAGCATAGCTCTTTCCATAGCTCGCTGAGTGACTTTAAACTTATGGACCAGTCTCACCGTGAGTGTCGATGTTTCTACTCCGTAAGTCGTAACCAGTAGGACACACGCGTTGAAGACTGTCATCTTTGGGCACTGCGGTATAGACGAGGAGAAGACCTGATGAAGTTTACCAAATGCTGCCCATCCCAGCTGAATCCTACTATCGGCTTCCCTCTCAAAATTGAGTTGGGCCTATAGTTTTTATGTTGAAATTGTTATCCCTTTTATGTATAGTCACCATCTTTGCCACTTTCCATTTTATAGGGAATATGCCAGAAGTTAAGGATTTGCTGTTTATAGCTGTAATAAATATTACCTTTATTAAAATTATAAGCTTTTGAATGTTTTGAGTATGCTCTCACTGCTAATATTTAGAACTTCCCTCGACTGCCTTCCGTACCCAACATCACACCCTCTATGACAGTCATACTCCAGCTAGGCTTAAAGTTCTCATCAAGATGAATGAAATAAGCCCAAACACGATCTAACTGCTGTAAGCTGTCGAGGAGCCCTCTCGACTGTCTTCCCTCTCCATCATCAGATGATCTTCAGGTCTCTTTTTTGTTGAAGCATCATTAGAACTACGTATATGTGCCAAGTTTTAACAGAATCGGTTCACAAGGGAACATTCTGTAGGTGAAAAATCATTTAACCCCTATTTTTCTACCCTTAGGGGTGGATTTCGTTTTTCAATTTTAAATGGGACCAACTTTGGGGTATACTCTTTCCATTAAAAAAAGAATCATCAAAATCGGACTACTCGGTAAAAAGTTATGCGTGGTCATACATAAAAAAAAAAAAAAAAAAAAAAAATACGGGTCGACTTGAGAACCTCCTCCTTTTTTTTTCGTCGGTTAAAAAAGTCAGAATAACAAAGGTTTTTATTAAATAAGATATCTTGGTATCAGAAAATAATAAGGAAAAACATACTCTATACAAAACACAAGTCCTCCATTGGGTCCAAACTGTAACTCTTCATCCTCCATGGCATCGTCCAGATGTATCAGCTCCCGGATGTCAACGAGTGGCTCATAGTCAAAGTGTTCTGCAGCAGGATCCAGGTTTACTACCTCAATTAAACGCTTTGCGTCACTTGCATGTTTCACTATCGTGGAGCAGTACGTTGACTGAAATAAAATACAATTGTTGTTATTTTTAAGTAAGAAACCACAAAATGATTGCAGTGAATAAGTCTGTTTGAAAGCTGGAGCAAAAGTACCATTTAATTGCCTAAAAGCGAGATAATTGAATAGCTCTTCACTGAATCCAGTGATATTCAAGTAAACTTTAAAAACCGGCCAAGTGCGAGTCGGACTCGCGCACGTAGGGTTCCGTACCATTATCGATAAAAACGCCAAAAAATCACGTATGTTGTATGGGAGCCCCCTTATATATTTATTTTTAGTATTTGTTGTTATAGCGGCAACAGAAATACATCATCTGTGAAAATTTCAATTGTCTAACTATCATAATTCATGAGATGTATCTCATGAATTATGATAGTTAGACTCTGCTGTCCGTCGACAGCAGAGTCTTAGTAATAGGGTCCCATTTTACCCTTTGGGTACGGAACCCTAAAAATCATGTTATTATCTTCCCTTTACGAAAAGGAACTCACTTATACGAAGGAGAAACCACAAGTAACTACTTCCTTAGTATTATATATTTTAAGCTACACCAACAGCTTCTGTGTATAATATATCTTAAGTACTATAGGTAACAATAGCCTCGGACTTAAACATCCGCCAATTACAGGTTAGCCAGAAATCTCAGAAATAGGTGACAACACATAATAATAGTAAAAATAAAGGCTCTAGAATTTAGAAATGATGGCAATATACTTCTTAAAATTAAGATTAATAATAAATAGGAAAATAAATTTACAAGACATACAATATTGCTAATTTTCCAACTTACTTATGATTAAGACATAAAGAATATAAATTGAAATAAAAATGAGATCATAATAGAAAGTATAGCTTCTAAAACAAAGTATAAAAAGGTGAAGAGTTTCCAAAATATACTAATAGAACAAATTATCAGTTTTTTTTTTCGGGGCGCCAGTATTTTGGCTTTCAAATTTCATGTATTGGTATAAGTCGACATCTGGTACAAATTTTATCAAAGAATTCTTCTCTACTGAGTCTGTTAGTAAAAAAATTAAATTGTCTTGGATGTTTGAGTGTGGAATACATTCGTTACAAGATATTTGGGATTTAGAAAGGAACTTTTAGTCCAATACGCTCACCAAATTTTTCATATTCTAATTTATTATTGACCAATTTGTAGAGGAACATTAGATCTTGTGTTAGTCGACGGTTGCGCAGAGAATCCATATTTTAGCATCGAACAAGTTGTTCATATTGACACCCGGGGAGATATTTTACTGAAGGTATACGCTAGGTGTTTCGTGAAGGATTATGTTGAAAGTACTCATAAAAAGAGTTATTTACGGAGTCAAGGTATTTATCAAATCCTTACCTTTCCACTCCCAGCTGGACCCACTACTAATTGTGCGTAACGCATTGCGTTTTATTAAAATAAACTTTAAACAAGTACGCTCATAGGTTAAGTGACAATAACACGCAATATTAAATTTTAATATGTAGTATTGAGGTTACAGGCAATTCTAGCAACAAATTTAGGTAGAACAAGACAAGGGAATGTCTAAAACCATACTCATCTACAATTGAAAATAGTTAGATGTTTAAAATAACAATGCGCCCAAATGCGCTTCGAGAATGTTTTGCTTTTTGGATTGACAATTGACATGACATTCAGTGTTGCCACACGCCAGATCGAGAAATCTGGATAGAACGGTCGAAAAATCTGTACAAAATCTGTATGAACACAAAACGCTAAAATCTGTATAAAATCTGTAAAACTGTAACAAAATCTGTACAAAATCTGTTCAAGAAAACAATATTTATTATTTTTTATGCATATTTTTATTCATTTTAACAATCATTTTTTTATCAACTTGGAGTTTATAACAGGGTTCATCACTAAGAAGTTGTTTCGTTAAAAGAAGTCCCTCAATCGTTTCAGTGCCTAAATGGTTTCTTGTTTTTGTTTTAATTAAATTTACTGCGGAAAATATTCTTTCCACTGCGGCACTAGAATGAGGGAGACTTAGTAAAGCAGTAACAAATTGCAGAAGAGTTGGATATAATGATTGTCCATCTAAGTCTTGTGCACAATTGACTTGATGCCAAAACAATTCTGTATCTTCTGCGCTTGATTCTAGAAGGTCGTCATTCATTCTCAATTGTCTCCACTCATTGTCCAATGTTTGAAAATGTTCTTGTCCGATTATATTAGGAAAAGCGTGTGCAATGTGAGTCAATGATGGTATACTGCGCCGTTTAACAATAATGGGATTGAGAAAGTTTAAACGTTTTGTGGTGTTATTTCCAAAATTGTAACGGGATTTTATTTGTTTAGCTCCTTCTACATAAAAATCTAGACATCGTAGTTTAAATACATGTACATCATTTGGATTCAAATTAGGAACAGTAGACAACGATACAGCAACATTCGCGCCAAGATAAAGATCATCAATTGGTTTGTAGTGTCGTGGGTTATCATGCTGGACATTGTGGAGCTCAGTCTCAAATAAATATGAGCTATTCATATAGCAATCCAGGAATGATTTAAATATGCGGCACAAATGCTCATGAATCGATTGAATTTGTGGCTTTTCGGACTGCATAGCTTGATTAAATTTAGTGAAAAAATCCAAAGAAAATTCAAGAAACTGCAAGTACATTTTGTTGTACGGGTTGTTCAGCATATGTAAAATAGAATCCGCTGAGTTCAAACGATCTGTCGTCACAGCATCAATAAAAAACAACTTGAGTGCTTCATATTGCTCTAGAATCCGCACTACCGCACTGCGAAGTGAGAGCCAACGTGTTTGGCATGGATGCAGGATTTTATGGGGCTTTAATGCAAGAAACTCTTGAAATTCCTTTAGTAAACCTGTTCGTTTCGGACTCGTACTGATATAATTGTATACATCCCTTACAAGGCCTTCAGGTTCACGCGATAATTTTGTGCATGCATAGGACGCGCATAATGCGAACGAGTGGCAAATGCATTTTACAACATACAAATGGGGAATATCTTCTAATAATCTGCTTGCTACAGAATTATGCTGACCCATCATCGCATTAGCTCCGTCGGCGGCAAATCCAACCAAATTGTCTTTATATGGAATATCATTATCTGTAAATAATTTTACTAGATGTTCGTAAAGTTTTTCGCCTGTCGCATCTTGAAGGGGTATTAGTGCAAAGAACGCATCTTTAATTTTTTTGTTTCTATAATATCTAACAACAATGCATAAAAGCTTGACACATCCTCTGTCCGTACTTTCATCAATCAGCAGTGAGAATTTTCGAATTTTTAAATCGGCAATTAGGTTTTCTTTTTCAGTGTCTCCTGTAACAGATTTAATAATAGCTGTGGTTTTGGTGCGACTACACGCAAGTTCTTGTGCAGTGGGACTATCCTTACATATTGTTTTTATGAGTTGAGGGAGGTGTTCCATGACATTCATTGAAAGGTTATGCTCAGCTACAAAAGACGCCAATAGAACTTCACCTGTTTTTACATCATCAGCAATCGTACCTTTTTGAAAAAAAGCTGTGACTGGTTTTTGAATGGCAGAAGATCCAGGAACTGAGTTTAGGTGTTTAGTTGTTTTCATATGTCGCACAAGATCATTTTTCCCCCCACCACCGATTGCAAGGTCTGATAAACAAAATTTACAGTATGCGTAATCTTCTCCCTTTTTACTTTTTGTTAACCACGATTTAAAACTGCTTTCTTCCAGCCAAGTCTGATTAAAACGCTGCGTATTCCGTGACTTTTTCGCGAGCATATTAACAAGTTATTTACTTCACACTGAAAGCGATCAATTTTAATTTTCTTAGAATGCAGCACTCACTGCACACACAAGTCACAACACAAAATCGACAAGAAAGTCAAGAAATCTTAGCGCAAATACGACTCGCGATACTCGACTAGAACTAGAAGTTGAAACTCCAACCAAACAAATCGTTTCATTCTGCTCATTCCGTTCATTCATTTGTACTGAAGGGATTCCCCGAAACGCTATAAATGTTGCCAGGGACTACGATTTACACAGAACACAGGGAAAAAAATGTTGAAGGCAATAAATAAACACTAAATTATTATACACTAAAAAGAGATACATTTTCAATCATTTCATCATAGATTACCTATGTGAGGAAGCGAAAATTACGAAAATCTGTATAAAAGTTATGCTAAATCTGTAATCTGTATTGGTGATGAAAAATCTGTATAGATACAGATAAATCTGTATATATGGCAACACTGATGACATTTGACAATTTGTTGACAGTGCCATTGACAATATATACAAAGTTGCCAACTTTGACATTGACACTTGCTGCGTTCCGTATTAACCGTATATAGAAGTGAAACCTTTCTAATTAAAATACTGACTGAAAATTGATTGAAACAATACAAACATTTTGACAACAATCAATTCGAATTTTGTAAACTGACATCATAATATGCAATTGTCACAATACATGAACTACGGAAACCACAAAAAAGCAACGGAATCATCTAAAATAACTAAAATTTTACAATGACTGCAGTTGGGATTGATTTAGGAACAACTTATTCATGTGTTGGCGTCTGGCAGCACGGTAATGTGGATATTATAGCTAATGACCAAGGGAATCGTACAACTCCCTCATATGTCGCTTTTACAGACACTGAGCGACTTATAGGAGACGGTGCGAAAAATCAAGTGGCTCTGAATCCGAGTAATACAATTTTTGACGCCAAACGTCTCATTGGACGAAAATATGACGATCCTAAGATACATCAAGACCTCAAACATTGGCCATTTAAAGTGGTCAATGATGGCGGAAAACCAAAAATACAGGTTGAGTATAAAGGCAAGAATAAACGTTTTGCCCCCGAAGAAATCAGTAGCATGGTACTCATCAAGATGAAGGATATAGCTGAAGCCTATTTGGGTAAGCCAGTAAAGAAGGCGGTTATAACAGTGCCAGCCTACTTCAATGATTCTCAAAGACAGGCCACTAAAGACGCTGGAGCCATTGCGGGGCTAAACGTCCTACGGATTATAAATGAACCAACGGCTGCTGCGTTAGCTTATGGATTGGATAAAGATCTCAAGGGTGAGCGAAACGTATTAATTTTTGACCTTGGCGGAGGAACATTCGATGTATCAATACTTACGATTGACGAAGGCTCTCTCTTTGAAGTTAAAGCAACTGCCGGGGACACACATCTCGGTGGCGAAGATTTTGACAGCAGGCTTGTCAATTTCCTTGCTGATGAATTCAAGAGAAAGCATAAGAAAGAATTGAATTCCAATTCAAAGTCACTTCGACGTCTTCGAACAGCGGCCGAGAGAGCAAAACGAACCTTATCCTCTAGTTCAGAAGCGAGCATTGAGATTGACGCTCTTTATGAAGGCATAGATTTCTTCTCACGAATTTCTAGAGCACGATTTGAAGAATTGAACTCTGATTTGTTCCGCACTACTTTAGAGCCCGTTGAGAAAGCCTTGACTGATGCCAAGCTAGATAAGAGCTCCATACACGATATCGTCTTAGTCGGAGGATCTACTCGTATTCCTAAAATACAAAGCTTACTACAGAATTTCTTTAACGGAAAGAAGTTGAATTTATCTATTAATCCTGATGAGGCAGTTGCTTACGGAGCAGCAGTGCAAGCTGCTATTCTGAGTGGAGATCGTCATTCTAAGATCCAAGATGTTTTATTAGTTGACGTGGCTCCGTTATCGTTAGGTATCGAAACAGCCGGTGGTGTCATGACGGCTATAGTTGAACGCAACGCAAAGATACCTTGCAAACATTCACAAACGTTTACTACGTATTCAGACAATCAGCAAGCGGTCACTATTCAAGTTTACGAAGGTGAAAGAGCAATGACAAAGGACAACAACTTGTTGGGAACATTCGATCTGACTGGCATTCCTCCAGCTCCACGTGGGGTGCCACAAATAGATGTGGCGTTTGATTTGGACGCTAATGGCATTCTTAACGTTTCTGCTAAAGAAAACAGTACTGGGAAAAGCAAGAACATAGTCATAAAAAATGATAAAGGCCGCTTATCTCAATCAGAGATTGACAGAATGCTATCTGATGCTGATAAATATAAAGGTGATGATGAAAGGCAGAAGAACCGTGTTGCATCCAGAAATAAGTTGGAATCTTACGTGTTCAGTGTGAGGCAGGCGGCTGAGGAAGCGGGAGGCAAACTGGGAGAGGTGGAATGTGCTAAGATTCGTAGAAAATGCGACGATACTTTGCGCTGGTTGGAGAGTAACTCTTTGGCCGAAAAAGAGGAGTATGACAGCAAATATATGGAGCTAAGCAAAGAGTTTGCCCCTCTTATGAAGAAAATTCATACTACTGGCTCCAAGAGTGGACAAGGTGGCAGCGATGGACCAGTCATTGAAGAAGTTGAATAGATCTTTTGAGAAACAATGTGTTAAAGTTTTGTTGGTCGTTAATAAATGATTTTACTTTGATGTCTTTTTGGTTTTTAAGGTTTCTTAAATAGATAGAAGTGGAAGCGTCGCGACGGAAACGCGAGACGTAGATAATAAACACGGTGGAATGTAATATAGAGGATCACAGAGCTCGTTTATGTTCTGAAGTCAGTCCTGCTCAGATTATTACTCAGCACTTTTTTTTTTACAAGCACCTATAGCACTGCCTTTTTGGTTTTGACTGGTTGGCTTTGAAATCCGACCTCTACGAAGATTTTATAAGTTGATGGCATGTATACTGAGCGAAATATTATTTCTTAATTTGTGAAAATAGTGGATCACCTTGGAGACAAAGAGAGCTGACGGAGCACGTTATTATGTAAAAGAAGTAGCATCGTTTATAGAAATATTTCTATTATACATATATCTATGTATATTTGCGTATTTTGTATATTAATACAAAATACGCCTTTTATCATTAACCCCGGAACTGTAAGAGTCCACAGCTCTTTTATCTAGTATATTGCACAGAGTACATTTTTATATACTGAGAGTATCTTAGAATAGATTAATATTTATTTGCTTAAAATTAAAAACATGGTCTAAAAAGATGGTAAAAGACAAAAAAAGAGCATGCATGTTTTTGCTTAACAGTCTTATGCGTACAAACTGAATATTATTCAAGTTGAAGAGTCTCTTTTATAGATAAAATATGGTGCCTGTTTTATTTGTATCTTATGTCTTAAAGGAATGCTCAACATTTGGGCTGTATCATGGTCGGTTAGATGGAGAGGCATTACTGTAGCAATAGCATCCGGAATATTACTGAGAATATGGTCAATATCTCAAATCTCAAATCGTTTATTGCAATCCATAATGTACACTTACAGGTGGTAAATAAAATATAATAGAAACAATTATGGACCCTGTCGGGCACAGCAAATTTTTAAATAAGTTTAGAGAGGAAGAGCGCTTTATTAATTTTTGAATTATTTTATATCCTATTATAGAGATATGAGGAACAGGGTTTAAAGCTCACTCATACTCTATGGAAACGGGAGGATCCTCCGACCAGACGGGTGTTTTGTCTGGTGGGCAACTGCCCGACGGTTGATGTATATATTATGCTAGTCGCGCGGTAAACTCTGCTTGCGCGATGCAGAATTTGCGTGACGTCAGTATGACGTGTAGCACGCATGTGGCGATTTTGATACCGCTACACTATTAAGTATTTTATATTTCTATTTAATTACTTATGCTTTTAATATTATATATTATGCAAATCTATCTATTCATTTATTATTTATTTTATTATACAATTTAAATAATGCTTATTTATTACAGGATGACTTGCGTGTTGGCTCATTTAAATGTAATTTTAGATTGTAATTAAAGAAAGAAGAAAATGAAAGAAAATAAATTTATTTAGCACAAACTACAAAGCACACAACACAACATATACCTACAAGTAATAAAGAATAATAAAAAACAAAATAAAAAGTGTAAAGTGCGTAGTGAGAAATTAGCAGTAGAGTGTGTCTCGCGGCTGCACTAAATACTTAGGTCTAGGTAGGTAATTGTATGAAAGATCTAGTAATTGATTAGTTATGTTGCCTTTTTTGATAGTATTAATGTTAATGCACCTACTAGAACCACATCTATTTTTGATTTATATTTATGAACTACTGGCTAATAATAATTGAAAACGGTGTTTGACGCGCCATGTAAAGCCACCAATCAAAAATCTCATAACGACGTAGTAATGGCGGGCCCAAAACTACAAGCTGACATTAATAACATTTTAATCAACTTCCGACTTTACGATGTATATCTATCAGCAGCTATCTGTAAAATAATTAGACAGATCCTCATTCACCAAGAGCAACGACCGTCTCCGCACATTTTGTGGCGAGTCTGAACAGATCAACCCATGCAGGTTTACGAGCTCAACACAGTCACATACGGTGTAGCCAGCGATCCATACCTGGCCATCAAGGTGTTGCACACGTTAGCTGATGCTAAATCGGAAACGTATCCGGCAGCCGCGCGTGTATTGAAGACAGCATTCTTCATGGATGGTTATGGTCAGAGCTTAACGTCGACGCTGCACTACAGCTGCAGATGGATCTTCGAGCTATACTAGAACGTGCAGGGTTCATACTTCGAAAATGGTCGAGGAATTGCCCTCAACTATTAGCAGTCATACCAGAAGTCCACCGTGAGACACCTATCAAATTTGTTAATGAGGAGAATCTGTCACTTAAAGTACTTGGTCTCCAGTGGTAGCCAGCTACCAACTGTTTCTCGTTTGGGACTGCGCCATAACAGGTCACAAAGCGGTCGGTCGGTCGGTCGGTTCGGTTGAAGCGAGCGGTCTATTCTATTTCTACTTATTATGAATAGTATGACTATTCACCAAATTATTTAATTTAAAATTAATGTTAGTTGTTGATTTATTTATGTTATTATTCTTTGTAATTTTTATTTTGAAATCTTATTGTCTTTCGACCTAATTTGTACATCAGCCATGGTCAAACATGTTGAGCCAAAAAATACCTTGTAACACCTATAATAAGCATCATATATTCCTATCATCATATTTCCTGAACTTATGAAGAAAAGGAAAATTATACCTTTGTTTAAATCAGGTAGTACTTCAGACCCCACAAACTATAGACCTATTTCAGTACTACCTACTTTTAGTAAAATTTTTGAAAAAAATTATGTTAGACCAATTGCATTTTTTTTTTAATAAACACAAATTATTACATAGCAAACAGTTTGGTTTTACTAAGGGTAGTTCAACTACTGATGTGTTGAACTTTTAGGACATATTTATAATGCATGGGAAGATAAATGCAATGCCTTGGGCATCTTTTGTGACTTGTCCAAGGCATTCAATTGCGTTCTTCATGAAACGTTAATCAGGAAACTCAGCCACTACGGGATCCGGAACACCGCTCTGGATCTTCTAACTTCATACTTGAGTAATAGCATAGCATAGCTTACTGTCAATCCTTCTACACGTGCAGCCTGTGGTTCAACTTCACTCAGCGGGCATACAGCGACCTACGCGTTCAATATAATAATGCACTGAGAGTGCTGCTGTGGCTGCCGTGGCGTTGTAGTGCGTCAGGGATGTCTGCAAATAATAATATTAATGGTTTTGCCGCCATTATTAGGAATAGGTGTGCATCTCTGATGACGCGTGTTCGCGGCAGCACCAACAGTATTCTCAGTGTATTCGCAGAACGGTGGGATTCCCCGATGTTGCGGAGGTGAATGCAGCTCCACGCTGATTTTTTATTGTAGGATGTTGATTTGTGTCTATAACCTACTAACACTAGCAGTTAAGTAAAATTGTTACTAACACTATGGACTCCCAGTCTGAAATAAAAGTTTTCTATTCTATTCTATAGGATTCAGAGCGTTGACGTTAATGGAAAAAGATCTCCCGGATCTATAGTAACAATGGGAGTCCCGCAGGGCTCAATTAATGGTCCTTTCTTGTTTCTTATTTAATAGGTTGGGGAAAAAGTTTCTCCGCATTTTTTAAGAAAATTCAAAACATTTTTTAATATAGTTTATTTACATTTAACTAAAGTATATAGGTACCATTTTTAACCGACTTCACAAAAAGGAGGAGGTTCTCAATTCGTCTGTATGTTTTTTTTTTTATTTTTTTTATTTTTTTTATTTGTGTTAGCTCATAACTTTTTTCTGGGTGAACCGATTTGGATGATTCTTTTTTTATTTGATAGGTGGTGCTTCACATGTGGTCCCATTTAAATTTAATCAAGGTTTGACCAGTAGTTTTTGAGTTATCCTTAATACTGCAGATTTTTTCCACTTAGTTTATATGGATGATGTGTTAATAATTTCCTGTCACTGTTATTTACACACCAAGTAGTGGTATACGAATTTGTGTGGGGTAGGTACCGCAACTAAAAAGTGAAAAATAAAATCTTTTTTACAAAAAAACAACCGACTTCCAAAAAAAACACTAAAAGACGTGAAAAATAACTTTAATTTCGGAAGTCGGTGGCCAAACACGAAAATACAAAACCAAAGGTACCGACTTCCGAAATTAAAGTTATTTTTCACGTCTTTTAGTGTTTTTTTTGGAAGTCGGGTGTTTTTTTGTAAAAAAGTTTTTGTTCGATAACTTTTTGACATCTTGCAGGTAGGGACATGATCCCATTGCTATAGAAATTTTGGGACTTCTGATCAAAATACCGCGGCAAGTGGTTTTGGCAGTCCTCTCGTGATGTTAACCTGACACTGCCTAAAGAATTCTGAAGAGACCGAAACAGGTGGAAATCTGAAGGTGCAAGGTCAGGACTATATGGCGGATGCATTAACACCTCCCAGCCAAACTCTCTTAATTTTTGCTGAGTGGCTAAAGATGTGTGAGGTCTAGCGTTATCATGATGAAAAACCACACCCCTTCTGTCGATTAATTCCGGCCGCATTCTCTCAACTTCTTGCTTTAATCTCATCAGTTGTTCGCAGTAGAGTTCAGAATCGATGGTCCTGCCTGGTGGTAATAGCTCATAATGAATAATGCCGTTCCACTCCCACCACACACACAGCATCACCTTGTTCCGAGTTAACCCGGGTTTCGCCACAGTCTATGAAGCCTGACCGGCCTTTGACCACGACCTTTTTCACACGTTCTTGTCGTACGTGATCCACTTTTCATCACCAGTTATCAGCTTCTTCAAAAATGGTTCGGTTTCATTACGTCGTAATAAAGAATCACAAATGAGTACATGGTTCATTAGGTTTCTTTTAGTGAGCTCGTGAGGTACCCAAATATCGAGCTTTTTTGTGTACCCAGTTTTTTTCAAATGTGCCAAAACTGTTTTGTGGTCAATTCCCAGTTCTTCAGCTACGTCGTAACTACTGATATGCCGATCTTGCTCCACTTTTTCAAAAATGGCATCCATTTTATCCGTAATAGGGCGACCAGAGCGACGTGCATCTTTGACATCAAAATTTCCGGATTGAAAACGCTTAAACCAAATTTGTGCTACTCTCACAGACACTGCACTAGGTCCATAAGCATCGCAAATTTTTTTCGCGGCTTGCGTTGCATTTTTACCTTTTTGTAGTAAATTTTTTAAATGTATCGAATTCCTTCATTAGATTCACTCATGTTGACAGTACGAAAAACAAATGAAAATCACACATTTTCCTAATTTGAATTTGGAATTATGTTCTTTAAAATTTAAACTTTCAATGATACCAAAACCAGCCAGATACAAATAGTATAGCCAAAGAGA
Source organism: Griposia aprilina (assembly GCA_916610205.1). NCBI lineage: Eukaryota > Metazoa > Arthropoda > Insecta > Lepidoptera > Noctuidae > Griposia > Griposia aprilina. The sequence continues at coordinate 21,399,407 of OU744300.1, read as the reverse complement.
TTTTATTACAAGTTCATACATACTATAATGCGAAAAGACTTTTTCCCCAACCTAATATATTAATGACTTGCCGTAGGTACCTCTTACATAATAATCACGATATAGTGTTGTTTGCGGATGATACTTCACTTTTTAACCGACTTCCAAAAAGGAGGAGGTTATATGTTCGATTGTGTGTATGTTTTTTTTTTTAATGTATGTTCACCTATTTCTCCGTCAATTTGGACCGATTTTGAATATTCTTTTTTGTTTGAAAGGATATGCTCCCGAGGTGGTCCCTTTGTCACCAAGTCAGAATCTGATGAGGAGATCCCATGGGAATCGAGGGAAATCCTCAAAATTTATAGGCGCACGTATAGCGATTTGGGTATTTTTTATAGTAACTCGTGCATTTGCTCTTGGAAAGTACGATTTGGTAAAGTGGAACTGATGATGAAGACCAGAGGTGGCCACCGGAACTTCTTAATAATAAGTATTTCACGGGTTGCGGTTCGATTTTAATATGGTTGCTAAGCAATTTATGCTCGTCACAATGCATATGGTGAAATGGAGCTCCAGTGGTTTTGGTTCTTAACAGGAGAACTCCTCAACAATTAACGTCCCTGCGTCGGGAAAAGGAATATTTTGTAAAAGATGCTGAGCGGTTGACATTAGGCTATTGCAACTTAGATTTATTAATATCTGACTCATTAAAAAGTGAAAAATAAAAACTTTTTTCCAAAAAAAACAATCGACTTCAAAAAAAAAAAAACGGTGTGAGTTGGTTTGGCACTCACGAAAATTGATGTGTAAACATGTGAGCTCCCATCAGTTTGGTTTGGGAAAATTGAGGTGTGCATAGCCCCCACCGTGCGGCGCTCTCACACACACATTCACGCGCTCACATAGACACGGGTCTTACGCTGCCGTCATCTGACGCTCGAATTCCCAGCTAGCCCCTACCGTAGACCGAGCGCTAAGATGTTTACACATCAAATTTGAACTTAAACGTCAGCAGCTGGTTACTGACGATGTAAATAGCGCGATTTCAAAAGTAGTTTACTGGTTCAATGTCAATAATTTACTCCTTAATGAAAAAAAAAAACCAAATGCATTAAGTTTACGCTACCTCGCATTAGACAGGTGGAAACTAATGTATTGATGAAGGGCGAAGAATTGAATCCTGAGCACAGTATTCTTGGGCTTAACTTTGGATGCTAAGCTTCAGTGGGGCCCACATATAGATAAATTGTCAAAAAAGCTAAGCTCCGCAGCATACGCTGTAAGAAAAATTCATAATTTAACCGACACAGTGACAGCCCGTTTAGAGTACTTTAGCTATTTTCATAGTGTTATGTTGTACGGTATTCTGTTATGGGGAAATGCCGCCGACATTCAGACTATTTTTATTTTGCAGAAAAGAGCTGTTCGTTCAATTTATAAATTAAGTCCGAGACAATCTCTCAGAGAGAAATTTAAGGAGATTAATGTAATGACTGTGCCTTCTCAATATGTTTATGAAAATTTTTATATGCTCATATAAATATAAAATTGAAAATACTTAATTGAAATACTTACTTTAATTGAAATACTAGGAATAAAGACAAATTTGTTGTACCTACAACAAGGCTTAAAAAATAGGTGGCTCGTTCAGGAGTCAATGGTGCCGATTCTCTTGTCACAAAATTCTCTAAACTAGACTAAAAATCACTAAAATTTTGTTAATTCCTGTCAAAAGACGATTTCTCATTCTGAAATAGCCTAAAGTGACACAACTTAACTATATTTTAATTTGACAGCACTAAGATGGTACTGATTTATTAGTTTAGTGAAAATGGCAATTTTGCTATTCTGAATTTGACGTTTTTCATCTACAATCTTGGTTGTCTTAACTAAATCTGGCTATTTTTAATCGCGATTAAAAAGGTGTGGAATAAAATTAGTTGTCATGAACTAAGATTCACCATAACACCTCGACTTCAGGGGCAAAAACAGTACTGTATTTTTTTTTAAATTTTGCTTATATCTCGAAAACGGTGTGTCCTATCGCAAAAATAATGAAAATTTCGACCCCCTTTATCCCATATAACCTTAAGCCTTAAACCCATATAACTCTACATGTAGGTATTTTTTTTAACTTATTTTCCATACAAAAAGTGAAAAATTCCATATATAACACGCCGAGGCTGCCACCCAAGCGCGCCTCCGGCTCTAAAAAAAATCACGGGGTAGGGCAAACAAGTATCATGTGGAGTTGCGGTTGTCAAATTAAAATTTAGTTGCGTCAAAATGATTTTTAAATTTAGAGATATTTTATTGCAGAATAGCTCTAAGATTCTCATAGCCAAAAGTAAGGAATTTTAGTGATACTTTAGTTAGTTTAGTTCGGTGTACAAGAGAATCGGCACCAATGTATACGCTTGTAAAATAAACTTCCAAGCCACGTTCAAGATCTAAGCCTTAATAAATTCAAATCATTAATTAAACGTAAGTTGTGCCAGAAAGCCTTTTATACCGTTAAGGATTATATTGAGGACAAAAAGACTTGGGATTGAGTTGCTTCAATTTTTGCATACTGAATGTTTTTTTTGATTATTTTTTATTTTGGCTATTGCTATATTTTTTTTTTTAAATTTTATTTTACATACTCTTTGACATTTTGATAATTATTTTAGATACAATGTCATGACAATTAACTTTGTGAAGTATAGTATTAATTATTGTGAATGTGAGGACTATGTAGGTCACTTTTATTTTTTTATTTTATTGTTTCACTTTCTCAGGTACCTAGTTTCAATGATAATCTGGCAGTTTGTGTGCTTTATGCGGCCTACCCAAATGTCCTTTCTTTGGTATTGTTCGTCGATTAGTTGAGCTCCTTAAGTTCTGAGTTGAGCTCCACGATTAGTGACAAATGCGTGCACTGACTGGACAGGTCCACTCATTCTGTGTGGTTTTTCCTCAAAAGACCATTTCAGACACAAATCTACATGGTCTTCACATGATCTGAAAAAGATTATGTCTGGACTTTAAAAGAGACTGTGACTTCTGAGTTTGTTTCGGCCTTTCTTCTCAGAGTAGTCAGATAGGAAACGCCGACCTCATCTAGTTTTAAAAATATGATTGACGTGTAAAAGTGTTTGTACAAACCTACTTACAGAAATAAAATCATTTATCATTTATACCATATAAATTAACACATAACATAAAATCACGCCAGTACCTATTCCTTGAAGGGTTAGGCAAAGGTGTACCTATACTACACCCACATTTCTCCATGTAAATTAAATATACATTAAACTAACATTTAACATTAAACCTAATCACAGTAATTAATACAACATAATAAACTGCTCCCTTGCATGATTATCTTTTGGTTGAACTCGATAATCGATATTCAAAATCATGGTTCATGACTCTTGATTGACTCGACCCTCATCTCTAGCTGGCGCCGCCCCGTGCTGCCACGCCGCCGCGCTGCGTGCAGATTTAAGGCTCCCACAAACAGGCGCGACGCGACAGCACGACACAAAGACGCCGCTCGTCGCGCGGTCGCGGTGCCATTGTGTACGCTGTCGCGTCGAGCCAGTGTGCACGAGCCTTTACTTACGGACCGCGGAACGGTAACACAACAGCGCCTAGTCACCAGTCGAGATTTGCTTACGATTCACGTACGACAAGCATATTTTTACCGTTTGCATTTTGATGCAATTATTGCTGCTCGTTTGTTATAAAATAAATAAAAATATTTTATTGTCAGGCATCAAGGCCCATAGTGTGTTAGTACATTACATCTTACATTAAACACTATAGTAGTAACATGCAGGAACACTAAAATGAAAGAAAGTTCAAATCAAATCAGAGGAAGGTTTATCAAACAATGTTGCCAACATGTAGCTTGGTAAATCTCCTAATTGTAGGCCCATCCAGCCTCTCTGCAAAAATTTGTGTTCTTGCCACTGATTATTTAAATCACTGTGTTTACTAAAGGTGGACAAAGACAAGAGGTGGTGTTTACAAAGACGCGCCGCAGTCATCGCATTTTTTAATATGAAACTAGCTACTGCCCGCGGCTTCACCCGCGTCAATGTCGGAAATCATCCCACGGGAACATGGTACCGGGACAAAAAGTAGCTTATATCTTTCCCTAGGATGCCATCTATCTCCTTGGCAAATTTGATCGAAAGTAACATACAGTTTTTTTTTAATTTATATACTTAGTCTGGCCCTAAATACTGTTACAGTTAAAAATAAGAAATATATTACATTTGAATTTGGAATCTGTCATTTTTATACGATTGTTCATTGAGTTCTAATTTTGGCGCCAATACATTGTACAATATTTTGCGATATTAAAATGGAGTGGGGTGATAATGAGAACCGAATCGCTGTGATTGTATTACACAAAGTTGTTATAGAGCCAAATGCAATTTTTAAAACTCTCCATACGCTTGGTATTAGTCAAATGTTTGTGTACCGGGCTATTAATAGGTACAATGAGACCTCCTCTGTTTGTGACAGAAAAAGATCTGGCCGTCCACGTAGTGTTCGTAAGAAAAAGGTGGTCAAAGCAGTAAGGGAAAGAATTCGAAGAAATCCTGTCCGAAAGCAAAAGATTTTATCTCGGGAGATGAAGATAGCACCCAGAACCATGTCGCGTATTTTAAAAGATGACTTAGGACTTCCAGCCTATAAGAGACGCACTGGTCATTTTTTAACTGATAATTAAAAAAAGAATAGGGTGGTTAAATCGAAACAACTACTGACGCGGTACGCAAACGGAGGTCACAGAAAAAAATTGTTTACGGATGAGAAAATCTTTACAATTGAGCAACATTTTAACAAACAAAATGACCGTATTTATGCTCAAAGCTCTAAGGAAGCTTCCCAATTAGTCGACAGAGTGCAACGTGGGCATTATCCGACTTCAGTGATGGTTTGGTGGGGTGTTAGCTATGAAGGAGTGACTGAGCCATATTTTTGTGAAAAAGGTATCGAAACATCGGCACAAGTGTATCAAGATACCATTCTTGAGAAGGTAGTTAAGCCCCTTAACAACACCATGTTCAATAACCAAGTATGGTCCTTCCAACAAGACTCGACGCCGGGTCTTAGAGCTCGGTCCACGCAGTCTTGGTTGGAAGTGAACGTTTCGGACTTCATCAGAGCTGAAGACTGGCCGTCGTCTAGTCCCGATCTTAATCCATTGGATTATGATTTATGGTCAGTTTTAGAGAGTATGGCTTGCTCTAAACGCCATGATAAATTGGAGTCCCTAAAACAATCCATACGATTGGCAGTGAAGAATTTTCCCATGGAAAGACTGCGTGCTGCTATTGATAACTGGCCTCAACGTTTAAAGGACTGTATTGCAGCCAATGGAGACCACTTCGAATAAGCTTTTTATATTTTAAATTGTTTTATATTTATTTATTAAACTAACACACTGTAAAAGTAATAAATATTATTTGCAATAAAAAAAATAAAAAAATCTTCGTGACAATATTTATGGCAAGACTAGGTATACTACTCTGCCAAGAAAGTAACGGGAAAAGATCAATAATACACAAAATGTTTGTTTTTCATCCAAATTTATTTTATCACCTTCATAGTATGCTCCTTCAGAAACGATACACTTACGCCAACGAATAATCTTTTAAACGCTGTTTCCGGAATTGAGCTCAATTCTCGCCGCGAATTTTCCTTTATGTCTTCTACCGATTGAAAACGGGTGCCACGAAGTGGTAATTTGAGTTTAGGAAAAAGAAAGAAGTCGGCTGGAGCCATATCTGGTGAATATGGTGGTTGCTCGATGGTATTTGTTGAGAGTTTGGTCAAAAAATCGTACACAATGATGGCCGTGTGTGAAGGCGCATTATCGTGGTGCAAAATCCAAGAATTTTCTTTCCACAAATCTGGCCTTTTCTTCGAATTTGCTCTCTTAAATGCCGCATAACGCTCAAATAATATTTACCGTTTGACCTTCCGGTAAGAATTCCGAGTGCACAACACCGCGATAGTCAAAGAAAACAGTATACATGACTTTGACTTTTGATCGACATTGGCGTGGTTTTTTCGGTTTCAGTTCAGTTGGAAGGCGCCACTCCGAAGCTTCTTGACTAGTTTGCATGTCAAACTCGTAAACCCACGTCTCGTCACCAGTAACAATGCGTTTCATGAATGTTGGGTCGGAATTGACTGTTTCTAGCATGTCCTCAGCGACTCTCATGCGATTGAGTTTTTGAAGAAAATTCAGATCTTTTGGGACTAGCCGAGTGGTAACATGTTTCATACCCAAATGATTAGTTAGAACGGTACGGATCGACTCGTGAGATACAGAAAGTTCGCGGCTATCTCTCTCAAAGTTGGATGAGGATTTTCAGTCACTATTTCCTTCACTTTTGCGATGTTAACTTCAGTTGCAGACGTTGATGGTCTACCAGAGCGAGGCAAATCTTCCATCACATCTCGACCGCTTTTGAACGCTTTGTACCACTCATAAGCACGTATTTTTGATAAAGTCGATTCACCGTAAGCCTTTTGTAACATTTTCAGTGACTCCGAACACGAAATTCCATTGGCGATGCAAAATTTAAGACAAACTCTTTGTTCGGTGTTTTTGGTCATAATGAAATTCGCTATACACACTAGATATGATATAACTAAAAACAGCACTGTATTTAATATAAATAACAGATGCAACTCAAACTCCGCGCCAAAATGGAAACAGTTGTGCCAATCTAACAACAACAATAAAAACAAAAATTTGAATTTGGAACCATAAACAAATCATCCATTCCCTTTTTTGACTGAATGTATATATAATATATATATATTTTAAAACGTTGCCCCACACTAGGAATTTCTCCTGTATTGTGGGTGCGTTTACAAACATTCAAACTCACATACACAAACAATCAGACCCGGAACAACTACTTGTAGGTCATACAAATATTTGTTCCGTGCGGGAATCGAACCCGCGACACGCAGTGCAGCAGTCAATCGCTTAACCACTGCGCCAACCATGCCGTCAAAATATTATATTAGTATATAGTATAATATAGTATTAAATAGGATATATGTATAGTATACCTACCTACCTATACGCGCCGAACGACCGGAATTTCAGTAAAATTCTCTAGTATAATGATGATTGTGGCGCATACGGCTCCTGCGGCGCGTCTAGGTGCGAGTCCACCTTTAAGGCTCCTTCAAACATGGGCGACAAGCGACGTGACACAAAGGCACCTCCTGTCGTGCGACGAGCGGTGCCTTTGTGTCGCGTCCCGTGTCGCGCCTGTATAAAAAACAGCGTGGGGCCTTTACTTTGTGTGTACTTTTAATCTGACTAACTTTCTCATTGCACCTTCCACAATATTGTGTGTTCTTGCTGTGATTCTGGACTGGATTAAAATCAATATCTTTATAATATTACCGAACCGTAAATTGAGTATTACTGCATATTATCGTCTATTTTTACAATACGTAACTACTATAACTCACACACTAAATTATATATGTATTTTTCAATATTTGTAAATATGTGAGTACCATATACATATCTATCACATAATTAATTTACCTGTCATTGCTTTATATTTAATTATTTTTATTGATTGTGTTACAGTAATTTTATTCTAGGTGCATTGTCTGCACATATAATTATATAATTAATGTACACAATTAAAAAAGAGTAACGGTGGAGTTTCTTGCCCATTCTTCTCTATACGAAACTACCTTTAGGAAAGGGCAACTAGAATCAATTCTATTTTCATGTAAATTTTAACGTCCGAAAGTGCCTTTTATGGGCCTATTTGAAATAAATGATTTGACTTTGACTTTTCTAGACTTCCTACACACTTTCATCCATCCCACCCACGGCTATCGATCGGATATCTATGATCCCACCGCACCTACCTACATTTGGCTATTGGAAATCTACAAATTGATTTTACTGGGATTGAAAGCTTTGGCTTTTTAAAGCAAGTACCCCCCCCCCCCCCCCCCGCATGTAAATGCTATAGCTACGCCCCTGAATAATAGTTTAAGTGATGTAGAGCTGAAAAATTATCTTTCCAACGCCTATGGTGACCTACCCCCAAGATGTTGGGCTTTGACTGAGCTTGTGTTGCGACTCGATGTGTGTTACACGAAGTTTGTGAGGGTATTGTTGGACTGATATCCTCAGTTTTGTCCTTCTTCTTTCGTATTGATGCTGTAGTAGCCTTGTCAAACTTTTTGCGCCCAGTAGGTGCCCACATTAATCGCGGCATCATTGATGCCCTCCAAAATGTAGATGTAAGGACATTTTGGACACTCCATCATGTGGGACATGGTCTGGTCACGAGCATCGCATTCATTCACACTCGTTGGGAGGGATATTTAATCCCACATCTTCCAAATTTTGTTTGCAGTGGCCTTCATGAGAATCACAATAAAACAAAATCTGATTAGCAATTTCTTTATTTTTAATTTTAATAACTTTAGAAATTGTTCGGAAAGAAGACAATGGTTTTCAGCATCATTATTAATTAATATTATGATATGAACAATAATAATTATCGCTATAATTTTTAATACTATTCATTATTATAATGGATATAACGCATAATAATAATCTATTCACTACCGGATTACTATTTACATTCTAACCTGGCAACACTCAACGTAACAATATAAAATACAAGATGGCGTATCTTAATAGATAGGTGCTTTTAATATTTTGATCCTGACAGTACCCACTGTTAGCTACAGCCTCTATTATTGACAGCTGTGTATAAAGACATAGGCAACCTTTATTGGGAACGTCTTATGTCCAGCCGATGTAGTGTAAGCCTCCTCAATTTGATTTCCATATCAGCTATCCTTATAAAAACAGTTGATATGTGTATAGACCATCAACATAAAACATTTACTACTATAATAATTTTCTGTACACTTAAATAATTATGGTAAAAGTCTGGTAATGTGTATCTTCATTACGCATTATTAAACAAGTGGAAAAGCCATGACTAACTATAGTCTTCGATGAAACTAAATAATTTTTAATTATTATTTATTTAGTGGTACAAATTTATTTAAAAAAATATAGGAACTAATGACAGAGTTTATTCTTAGTTTGTATTATTTAACCAAAATGTATCGATAATAAGTATAATTTATTAATCGAATAATTAGGTATTTTGATTTATGTTAGTTTTATTTTTCAGAGTGTGGTGATCTTTTACGGGACTTCACCAATAGTAAACAGTCTGGCCAACATCGGAACGTAAACATTGCGTGGTGGCATTTTAGTAAGTACCTGTCATATCAAAAATATTTGAAGCATCTATATTGAATAACAATCATATTCATAATATACGTATATATTATTCTTTTTAAAGTAAAAAGCTATGAAATTATTCTAAAATCAATCTTTTAATAAGTTAAAAAAAATCCTTCACTTCTTACAACGGAGTTTGAGAGTTAAAATAACTGTTTTTTTGTAACTGTTAAACAGCCTAAGTTTTTTATATTGACTATTACACGCTATTTCTTAACTAACTTACTGTTTATATATAACATCGATATGTATGTTGGTATTTCTAAAAATGGATGTATTTTTTTATAAAGAATTTATATTCTCCATGTAAAATTGAATTATTCCAAACTGTTCATGTTTTGAAACCTGGAGGCCTAAATCTATTCTGACACAATTTCGTTACAATTTCGATACACTTTTAGAATGACAATAATTTCGATTATTTATGATTTACCCTTTTACGAAGTTTAAATTTTTTGGGTTAAACTATTTTCCTACTTAACTATTTTTACTCTAACGTGGCATTTCAATTATATATTTACACTTTAACTGAATATAACTATGTACAACGTGATGCAAGGAGTATGGTTCCTTTAAAATTTACATTTTCTTTTACTTACATCCTAAGAAAAAAAAAGGATAAAAAATAAGGAGGTAAAATAAAATAAAGAAAATAAGATTAAAAGCAAATTTATTGCTAAAATAAAATAAAACTATAAACCATAAGCAGTATATTACTTGCTTAATCGTATTATTTTGTGTCTTGATTTGTACATTTTCTAAAAAATATATAAAAATGAAAAGAAACAAACAATATAGCTATTGTACGGAATAGAATTGACAGTTTATGATAACTAAACGTTATAAAATGACAGCTAAAATCACAAAGTTGAGCGGTCCCGCGGCGTTTTATAAAATAATGCAATAGAAAAAACATACAACAGTATAAAATAAACATTAATAATTTAAATGTTAAACTTATGTAACCCGATTATAATATTTTAAACCTCGCCGGTTCTAATAAACATAATAATACTTTTCAACTGGGGCTCGTTAAACCATAGCTTAAATTTACATCTGATTGCACTTTATAATTTTCATTAACAATTAAATGAACCTTCCCTATCCCTAAATTTATCAGCAACTGAGTTATCTTACACGAATAGTTTCTATCCTACTTACCTATATACAGGGTCTGGTTCACAGGCAATATTCGACACATATTTGGTATATTTATTTACAATCGAATTAAAAAGCCGTAACTTAAAAATACTCAGATATTTGTACCTAATCAGGGTACGTGTTTACATTAAAAAATTAAAGCAAAAATGCATCTTTTTGTATCGCAAGTTTACCTCGTCCCGGTCGGGACGCGCCTGGCGTATCACGAGAAGCTACGGGGGTATTATTTACAAAGTCTTTGGCCTTACAATCGAATTACAACAAACACTAGCTACACAGTAACATTTGCACTGAACGTCGCCACCGACCGACGCGACGCCCCGGCGGACACGTCTTGTCACACAATAAATATATAATCGTTCGAACGTGATATGGTACAGTCAACACCTCACAGTTCGGGACCCGTTTTATCACACTCAGCAAGAGTACGAGCAAGTAAAGTCTTAGTACTCCCAGCCGTCGTCGGTCTCGGATTTGATTTTGTCTTCGGGGATCACATCGTCGGGCGTGTGTGGTGGGCGCGGCGTGTGCGGCGTGTGCGGCGTGTGCGGCGCGTGCGGCGCGTGCGGCGTGTGCGGCGTGAGCGGCGTGTGCGGCGTGCGCGGCGCGGGCGACGCCGCCGGCGAGCCCTCGCGAGCCACAGGCGACGGCTCCACACGCACCGTCTCCTCCGCCTCTCTCCGAAAGTCATCACTTCGCATCACACATACTCCATTAATTATCACTTGGTCAGGGTTACGCGGCTTCTCATCCTGCCAGTCAGGGTTAACCCACTGCGGCGCTGCAGGCTTTCGTCTGCTGGATCGACCTGCAGCGTGCGGCGTCGACGCCGCCTTCGGCTCAGTCTTAGATTCCTCGTCCAACGAGTCCTCGGAGCCGAGGTTGCTCTCGACGTCATCATCCTCGAAGTCATCACCATCGGGTTCTCGTTTCAGCGGCATCGAAAGGTCGAGGCCGCCAGACTGATCCTTCACCTGGCCTTCGGGGGGGATTAGCCCGCGGCCAATTAGCGCCGCTAAGTTGGAGTTGGCTGCGAAGTACGGCGGGTATGGTAGGGGTACGCCAGCGAGACCCATCCTCTCCTTCTGAAGTTCCAGTAGTCTCTGATTGAGGAGAAGACGGAACTGGACTGGGTCGAAAGGCGCTGAGGATTGATCCCGCGCGGGAGGTTCGGCCGGCAAGCCATGAGGCGCTTGTTGTTTTAGCCGCATGCGGTGGTTGTGGAACCAGTTGGTGATGGTTCGCGATGACAGACCCAATTCTGCGGCGAGGAATTCGATCGTTGGCATGTTTGGGTAGGGGTCGAGTGCGAATGCTAATCTGAGTGCCTCCTTCTGCTCTTCGGAGAACAGTACTCGTTGTTTCTTGGCACACGGCGCTCCCGCGGTGGGGCCTGGCGAGCTCGAGTGGTAGAACTCTGACGTATCATTCGATGATGTGTCAGACGAGTTATCTTGCCCGGGGCCACTTGACCGTCGTCGTTTACTCGCTTCTCGTCGCTCATTCTTCAAAGCCTGCAGGCGGTCAATATTGTGGGCATCGCTTAACCACAGCTGCATACGAATGAATGGTTCCCTACCCTTAATGCTGAGCATATGCCAGGGTTTCGGTTTTGATAGCAATTCACTGACAGATCCCTGTGATAGACCTAGAACAGCTTCACCGAAGATCTTCTGGCCAATGTTATTAGCCAGCAGCGCTTCCTTTATTTTGGTCGTAATGGTTTGCGTGTCTAGGTCTTGCGTGAGCGCGGCCATCTCGTAGACGCTGGGCGATATGTGCTGGTGCAGGCTGCGCATGACGGGCGGCGGGTGGTGCGGCGGCGGCTTGCGCTCCTTGTTGCTGTCGTGGTGCTGCGGCGGCAGCGTGACGGCGTGGTGCGGCGGGAAGCCGGGCGGCGTCAGCAGCAGCGGCGTGGGCTGGCCCAGGTGGCCCAGGTGGCCCGCGCCCAGCAGCTGCTCGTGCTGCATCTTGCTCAGCAGGGAGGTCGCGTCGGAAATCATCTTCTGTGTTGGCGGCATGGGTTTGTTCATATTTGGCGGACATGCTGTAAGAACAGAAGAAGAAAAATACAATTAATCTACTATTCTCATTAACATTAAATACATATTATATGTTTCCATATAGAGATGATACTTACGAGGTGCTCCGCTGTAGTTTCCAGTCCTCATTAGTTTTTCCGGCGCGATTTTGTACTGTGATGCTACCAGCTTGTGGACAGCATTGTCATCCTCCAAGAACATCTTCATGCGGATGAAAGGCTCTCGTCCCTTCTGCGTGAGCATGTGCCAGGGCTTCGGCCTCGCTAGTAAGTCACTCACGGATCCTTGCGATAGACCAAGGACGGATTCTCCGAACAGTCTTTGGCTAATGGAGTACTGGCTCAGAGCCTCTTTTACTCGCCTCACTATATCTTCGGTATTCAAGTTGTTAAAGAGATCAAATTGTTGCTGTGTGATTGGTGGAAGAACTGCTTTCATCGACCTCTGTACAGGTGGATGATGAGGAGGATTTGACGGCTGGGAGATGAGACTGTTCGTGATCGAAGCCATTCTCTGTAGTGGGCTTGCCGCCGCTGAGTTACTGAAGTCCTCATTTGGAGTAATTGCGGGTGGTAGTATCGCGTTACCCAGTGGACTGGATGCGGACGATCCCGTTGATTGCTGTCCCGGTTCTAATTTTGGCCTTACTAATGAGAATGCACTCCCCGCGTGCCTAATAGCCTCTTCGGCATCCATTGACCTATCCTTATCACTATCAGTCATTCCATTCATTTTGGCGTTTTTATCTTTAGGCAAAGAGAGATCTTGGACCGCACCTGAGCCGTTCATCTGTTGGTTCTGTGCTTGTTGCATCGCTTGTTGTTGCAACGCGAGGAGGTTTGGAAAGGGCGGCATGGCGGGCAAGTTGTGAAGGTTGGGAATGTTGCCAGCCGGCTGGATCTTGGCAAGTTCTCTGTGGTACGCTTCCAGGGCCATGCGGATGTCTTCCGGTGGTCTCTCCATGTGTGGTGGCATGCCGCCGCTGAAAAAAGGAGGAAACATGCTATTCTTTAGTTTTAGATATGCTGTTCTCGTTACAGTTTTTAGCAAGTTTAAGGTTTTATAACATTTGGTCTTATTAAATGGGAATAAAATGAAGACGTACCCAGGGAAACCGTCGCGGCGAATATCCTCTACTCTCCTGGTCATGATTTTGGCAAGCTCCTCCTGGTATATGCGCGCCACCTTTTCTTGAGGAATGTCGTCGTTCTCGTACTTCTTGAGTCTTCGGTTTTGACTCCCGTCCTGAAGAGTTGACAAAAATAGTAATTAGATATTGCCTTTTTTCCGGTTTGCTTAACTTCATGTAATGAATGTGTGTGGTTTGTTCCCTAATTTTAATATTAGGTGTACTATATTAATGTCCCACCTTATTGGAGAAAGGTGAGGGACACTGAGTCCTCGGCGAGCTAGAGTCCTCATTGCTTCTGGAGTCATCGTTGTGGGGAGGTCCGCTGGGCGTCTTCATCAGATGCGCTTCACTCAGGATCGCGTGCGTGAGCCTGTCGTCACCCTCACCCTCCGGCCGACCAAACACTGCGCCAGTGCCATCTTTCGTCCCAACTAGAAATAAAAACAAAAATATCGTTACCTTCGAATCAATTAGGGTTCTGCCTAATTAGCTATTTAGCCTAAAATAAGGTTGAGTTAATATTCATGATGATTGCTTGCGAGTCGTGGGTCGTGCGAGATTTCCGAAACTTTTATGACTTTGCGAATTACAAAATTAGTTTTATTGGTTTTTTCGTTATGATGGCTTCTTTTAGAACCGTGATATCGGAGCAGACAGAATAGTGTGCTGCGTAGCGCGTATGGTACAAAAGTTGTGATGTTGTTATACAATGTAAAAAGTTATATTTCTACAAAATATATTGCAATCGTTTTGAACTCGAATCCGCACACGAACAATTTTAATTGCCGCTAAATTGTTCCCCGCACACAAGTAGAGGGTTGCGTACATCCGTGTTAGTAGCTTTAACTGTTGCCAAGTAATAAATACGCGAGTTATATTTGGTGCAATTGAAATTAGGCGCTTCATTTAAACTCTACCGCGATGCATAGCGCTTTAGAGATAATCGTTGAATGGGAACGTGCACTCATCGCCTAAGCCCAGTAATCCTAAAACTGCGCCCGCGCACTCATAAACAAGTGAAGTTACGCGTGAATCCCGCCCGCCATACTGTGGTCATTCATCCTGTCAACATATTGTCTCGGCTCTCACAATGAAACGACACTATTTAGATGGTGATGTACGCACAGAATTAGTTTAATTAAGTCGCGTAATTAGTTTTAGACGTTCGCCGAGATGATTATAGAATTAAAGTGCGCGCATAATGTTCGGATACTCGGATCTCTTGCGGGTAATATTTGTTACAGTATATTTCGAGTTCAAAGAATTTTTGGTGTTAAATCCGAGCGGTGTTAGCGCGGCGCCCTCATTTATTTTATCTTATGAACATGATAATAATTGGACGCCATCTCTTTAGATAACTATACTATTATTATGTCTGTACGTAGGTACATATTGTATGCCAATGTACGTTAAAAATCGGCCACATCCGTCAAGTGTTTAAAGAAAAACGATAATGTTATTTGCTTTGCGGTATTTTAACGACTCCGAAAACGGATCGTTTGTGAGTTGACGTATTAATTTTCAAGGATCACAAAGACTTAATTGCGTCCTTAAATTTTATTTTAAAACCGACAATATGTACGCTAATTTCCTCACAAGTATTTCCACTTGGTTTATTTTAGATTTGTCTGTTGTTGCGCCGAGTTGGTCTCTAATTATTTGACAATAAAAAGCATAATGGGGTGCGTTGCAATTGTTTTTCTTCGAAAATTCACAACGAGCTTTTATTGGAACGTAAAGTGTCTTTTATTTATTGAGAGTTAAAAATGAATTAAGATAAAGCGCAGTGACATTGTTTATACGTTTTGTTGAAATTCATTAACTAATGTTTACCTAAGTTTAAAATTAGCTTCAGAGTTTACATACCATGCGACTACCTCGATTAGAAAGGGTTACCAGTGCCTAATTACTAGATGTCTAAATATAATAGAGCAATATCTCAGTATTTTGGAAGTCAAAATGCTTTTTGAACTTTCACCAGATTTATGTGGTTTTTTTGTGTCTCAAGTAAAATGTTATTGTTTTCACTTTCGGAAATTTCATTGGCAATGTTGTCGCTTTCTGGTGATTCTCACGTTCCAAATCATACAATAAACGCTGTTAAGTCCTTCTATAGACAATATTTTTTGTGAAACCAACCGTTCACGAACTTAACGACTTATGACTGAGCGAACGTGATACAAATATTTTAAAAGATATTCCAGATTATGATCTTGTGTGGCCATAATTTTAGACAATAACTCTATATACGTGATTCGTTTATAAATTAATTACATTTCTAATGGTTGCGTAAATTGCCACTTAAAGTTTATGGTCTACATAGACAAAATCTGCGTACTCGTATTTACTCTGTGGTGAAAAGGAATTATATTGAATCACGGTGACGTTCCAATTTTAAATCGAAACGCATGATATGTCACATTTTTATTTTGAACAAATGAGCAGCGACAAGTTTTCAAACAGCGATATAAATGTATTTAGTCATCTGAAGTTCGCGCGAGGGCCGTATATAAATTGGAATGAGGTAATTTCTGTATTTATACGACAGTGATGGAAGAGGCCTCCTTCAAAATTCAATTTTATTATCAAAAAGACACCCGTTATGTCAATAAGTACCGATCAAAACATAATTAGAATGTCACCCATGTCTCGTCCGCCGTCGACTAGCTGATTATTTAGTTTATTTCAAAGTCGCGGCTCGCCTCGGGGCGGTCTTCGCGGTTTTTCTTTTATAACTTCAAAACCGCTTGACATATCGTAGCGAATCAAAATGTGAAGCACGCAGTTATCTCTTATGAACCGAGTAATTTAATGTTCAGTATATACGGACGGACATAAATATAAAACTATAAAAGTACTCTATAAATAAACCTCTCGCAAATATAGAAGATAATTTTAAAATCACAGACAAACGGCTCGACGCGATTTGTATGTATATATTCATCCTTCGACATACAGGCCGTCGATAAATTTCAACACACGTCTATTAATGCCTTTGATCTTGTTGCAGACATTTTGTTATTCTGTAAACGGCACGCGGGCAATTACTGCGACGTGCTTCGAAATATTGTCAAAAAACTGAGGTTATTTCCACAGGCGTGTGACGCAACGCAGGTCGCGCCATCTTGTACACACGTCAAACTCGTCAACATGGCTGGCCCACGGGACACAGCTACTCTAAATATTACATTTTTATTGATCTAGTTTCATTCGCATTTCTTATCTGGTAGACTATAAAGTATGTAACGATATCAGTTTTTATTGTTGGCCATTAAGATGTGCATTTTTGATGGATATTTTTTAAAAACTCGCTCAATTAACGTCGTCCAGTCACGGAAGTTTAAAATTTATCGGACGCCGTTTGATCACTTCTGACCGATGGCGGGAAAGGGGCCGTGTAAATTCGAGTGGCAATAACATAATTCAAGGATAACAATAAAAACGAAGAAATTATTTGTTTATGCGACATTATATCGCGTGCGTGCACGCGAAAACTATTTTCTTTGTGGCCGTTATTGATTGCTATAGTCGTATGAATATTCAAAGGCTTTGGAAAGTAAGGGGGCGGTGCCCTAAATTATAGTGTCACTGTGACATAGTGAAAAAAGTAACGTTCGTAATTTAACCGTATAGGTTGAATTCGAACGGGGAACTCGTATCCGGGATTGTAAATCAAGTTGGCGGGTAGTCGCAAGAAAGGGGTGAGAAGTGCGCGCTCTATACGTCACACAGGCGATCGATGCTCATTTGCATTCGAGTCGTCGTCGGCAGCGGACGTCAGGGCCTCTCGAAAGTGTTGCAGAGCACGGAAAAAATACTGCATTTGAATTGTTAATTATATGCAAAGGAAATAGTTGCATAAACGGGCATCTGAGTTAAAAAATTAGGTGCTAAGTGGTGCAACAATGAAATGGTACAAATAGTATTGCATGTGTCGGAAGTATTTCAATGAGGAACCCCTAAAACTTCCCAATGCTGTTCGATAACAAACGACACAACATAAATCTTTCGTTGCGTTAAACACGATAACGTCGAAAATGAAGAGGTAAAGTCTGGAATGATATAATTTTCGATTGGTAAGTTTCTTTTGTTCGACGTCGCGTGCGTAGGGTCGGGTGATCGGGATCGCGTGCTAGATGGCAATCTGCCGCGACGGGGGCACCGACCACAATTGATTCCACACAAGAGAGAAACAGAATGGTCCTGTGCATGTGACGAGAACTACATATCTACTCGAGCTTCGTGCGCCGGAGGAAGCGAGCTCATGAAATTAAGATAAGGAGGAGTAAGACAATTCTAAGAATGATTTGTTTGTGCGCTCCGCACACCGGAGAAATCTAACAGTAGATATTTAAGTGGCTCTGTTAGGTACCTTCGCCGAATCTATGTTATGTAAACATGCGATCCGCTTATATTTCGGTAATCACGCAGTTACACATAATGGACAATCACGTTCGTTGATTGAGCCGAAAATTACCAAATTTCAAATTGCGTGCATTTGATTGGCTGATGGCTAAACTGTGTAGACGTCACGAGCGCGAAAATTACACGATTTCGTTAAAACTATAATATTGAGGGTGAGGTTTTTTATTATTCAGTAGAGAAACCGTATTAAAATGTGTCGCGTTATATTAGTGAAATAATTTTAAAGATTTACGGCGGAGTAGTAAAGTTTAAATTATTATTAGTTTAGGAAGAGATTACATCGTAGGTTGAGTTTGCCATTTAAATCATTTTTATAGATCAATTTATTTGAACGATCCCTGTGTTTTGTCAACAGACTATAATAATTTCAGCGACTTTACATCTACCTACATATTTTTGAGCTTGTGTGTATAAAGCTTAGTTCTGGTAATTTTCTTTGTCTTCGATATGATTAACCTATGAAACAATCTTCGTGTCATAATATAAATTCCACAGTTTATTTATTACATATTCCTATCACATTCTCTGTTTAGGCTAGACGTCGAATATTAGTTTCGTTCCTTCATGAAACTGTGAAATATTTAATATACGTGGGACAAAATAAAAAGTCTTTGCTTATATTCCCTCGAGAGTTACAATCTCTGTACCCGCTAGTTTGTAACTAGATTCAATAATCAATTTTGCCAGCTCCGCTTAGGGACTCGTACATATATATTAAACTGAGTGAGTGCTATCACTACGTCATGGTATATAGATGAAATCCATCAACTACCCACTGACTAGAAACCGGGATTTTGTCAGTTAATGGGTCATTGGTGTTAAAGATATCACTCGCACAAGTTCCTTTACGATGCATTTCAGAAAATCTTTTTTTTACCGCATGCAAAACTGTCTGTTTCATACCTGAAAAGATTTTCTTTGAAACTTTCATTACAGTTCAGTAGTTATTAACCCAACCTAGACAGACGTTCGTACCTACTTCATCGTATTTGCTGTGTAGGTACTGTGGGATGACAGCTCAAAAACTGCAGACTACACCCTAGCGTCTCCCCGGAGCTTATCTGTATAACTTTTAACGATAGCGCAGCGAAGTTTTTTAACGAAATAACCGAATTCCCGTTAACTACAGGCGGAGTAACGCAGTTAGTGCCGATCGCGTCTCCTTCATGTGCTGTTTTTAATTGATTTTAAGGTCTGTGTTGTCATGTCTTTGTTTACGGTTATTACTTACAAACAACCTCTATTTTCAGCGAATTTTGTCTCCATAGTTTAAAGTTCCACGCAAATCCTGTTTACGATAGTTTAGCTGATGAATTTTATTAGTTTTCATTTAACCGTCAAACGTGTAATTTATGAATAAACAATGGCGTCAAATTTAAATACTTTGCCGCCATCTTCGAAATGTCAAATAGTTTTTCTCCACAGATAAAATATATCAAATGTGCCGTGACAACGTAGCGATTTTTCACGTGTACCGCATTAATCGCAGGTATTAATGCATTGATTTCGCACAGTTGCTTTATTGATTGTGGCGACGATTGATTGCGGCGCGGCACGCGAGCACGCGCTAACGCGAAAGGGCTTTTGTTGCGTGAAAATTTAAAAAAAAAGATCGATGGCAAGTTCCATAACTGTATGAAAGATTAGTGGACTCTACAACAGTAGATACGTCTACAATGAAGCTATGAGTTACAACACTTTCCACCTAAATAGGTAAGCTAAGAATAAAAATGGATGATACAACAGAACATTCATGTCAAAATCATTGTCAAACATTCCCCAGATCAAAGAATTAGACCGAATTGATCGCGTCATTGATATCGTGATGAAAAAATAAAGCACGTTTGCGAAATGAAATTGAGATGTATCAACATTTGACATGAACGACCTTAGTCGTAAAATTTTCCAGGAATAAGTAAATCTCAAAGAACATCGCAGTTTTTGCTGTGTAAACGTTCTTTTGGCATCGTAAGTGCGGAAACGTGGTGCATTAAAAATAGGTAAGTGACAAAAGGTCAAAATGTGATCTTGGCAGTCATTACAAACATTTTTTCGCAACTAGAGCGCGTTGCTTTGACGTGGAGTATCTGTCAAAACGCCATTTTGAAAATGCGGTCGCATTTTTTAATAACTGGAAATATTTCCAACATGCTGCACAATTCGCAGTCATAAATTCAGTGACTTTTATAGATAAATCTAGAGCTTGATTTAATTTGCGAGTGTGTTGGATTAAAACTATTTCGCGGCACAATGACGAGTCATTCATAGCTACACATTAATCCTTACTAATTATGCAAGACGGGGAGCAAAGATGTAAAATGGTCGGTCACAAATCGCGTCCGAACTGACAGTTTAAACAACCCATCTTGTGAGACAGATCCCTGATATATAACTCGGGGTTTGCTAAGGAAACGTGTGTAATTAATTACGACGAATAATACGTCAGGATGCACTTAATTTCCTATTAAACTGTTGTGGAAACGGTTCGCGAAATGGCGCCCTCGATTTGGCGCGAGACAATTTTGATCTTTTCTCTGAAATGCTTGTGTAGTTTCTGTTGAAGTTTGGTCAAGACTGTTTTTATAGCAGGGTGTTTAGCTGTGCAATATATCGCGTTTAGTTAAGCCTAAACTAAATTGTCATGCGGAAGAGACAAGAACAAGGCGCCACTCAAACTCAGAGATCACTAACAGCTAAGTGCTAAACACTTTTCTAAACATAGATACCAATTACGGATTGCAACACGCAACAAATAGCCTCCAACATTCTCCAGATCAATCAAACATTCAACAAAGACGAAGGCGCTGAACGCGTCGCCTCGCGCTTCATCATCAATCCAGACAAACCACATCATTATTTTGGCCAGTACAGCGACAGTCCGGCTGCATTCTCGATCACATTTGCGCGAAAATCGAAACGTTTGAAAGTGAACGGTGGGCGTTGACGTAACGACGCGACGGTCGCGCGACGTGTTTACGACCGTCGGTGCAACCGCGGCTTTATTAAAATAATTACCCGCGCTTCGGTCGCTTGCTTGACGAACGAGAATGCCCTTCTTTTATTTTATTTTCTACGTATTTGGCGAATTAAGACCTTTTTTGGATAATCTGTGCAGATTTCGAACGCGTTCGATTTTTGATTTTGTTTTTAACACATGATTGAGTGCATGGTAACTTATGGGCTTATGGATGGAGTATGTTTAGAATCTGTGCAATGAGGTTGGAAGTCTATCGTAAATAAACACTAAACTTACCAACATCAATAAAGCCACAAGCTTGAATGAAACCTATCAATTAATTTGTCCAAGACATAATGACGAGCAATATAATAAGCAAGCTCGTAAAATGTCTTTGTAACATCGTAGATGAAAATAGTTAACCCCGATATTTCTCTGAAGTTAATTCACGTGTGTCAACTGATATACATTAAAATATATTTGTCTGTTCAAATGTAAGACGCTACAAAATTATTGCAACGGAACGCTATACAACAAGAGCTTCTTGATTGCAATAATTTAGCACCATCTTATTTTAGTTTGGCTATTAAAAGCTAATTGTGTTAAGGACTATGAAGTGAGTCCACATTATATGAATAAATTAAATGCAGTTTGAATGTAATGCCATCGCCTTGGAGTTTAATAGTTTTGACACTTTCTCCAATACTTAGCTTAGAATGACAGACTGGCTGTATAATATTTCCCATAATCAGAAGAAGCAGGGGAAGCGTCAGAGTACCCCGCGTAATTCAAATTTTCTTACGTTTTTTGCAATTTACAGGTCAGTGTCAGGTTGTATGTAAAACAAAATATGATTCGCGACCGCAACAATTACCTATATTTTGATTTTGATTGATATTTCATGAAATAGTCATTCAGCAGGGTTAGGTACATAAATGAACATTCGAGGGTTGTATTGATGTTTTATATGATAATAATTCTGTAAATACATACTTGTTACAATCGCGAATCATATTTTGTTCAACATACAACCTGACACTGAGTAGTGAGTTGCAAATTGCAATTAACTTAAGAAAATTAGAAGTTCGCGGGATACCCTGGTGGGGAGCGCCAGGGTATCCCGCGAAATTAAAGACAAAATCATAGACTATTGGAAAAAAAAAAAACAATTGAATTACTTATTACCTAAGTCGTAATTTTCAAAGATCGTTCTCATATTAAGATTTCAAGAATATTTATTTGGTAATTAAAATATTTTAATAATCACAATTACGAAGGCATAATTAAACAATTAACCAACGAAATAACATTAGTTCACTTGTAAAAAACAATTGTGGTTCTATTATTGTTATTAATTACGATAAAAGAACATCACAACTATAAACTATTACTAAGTCGCAGTCCGCTATATTATGAAAATTCTCTACAATTTGATTGGCTTGGATTACTATTAGTTAGACAAAGACAGAAGACTGTTGTCTCGCTTGTCAAGTCGTTTACGCGTTCGACCGTAACAATTACTTAGGTATTATTATCTTGGACAGTCGTTTAGGTATAAAATCATAAAGTATATAATGAGACACGGTATTATAATCATAAATATGCCCGTAAAGAGGTCTGATTGCTTCGTCGGAAGCCATCAAAGCGGCCGCGGGACGACGAACATTCTTCGCAAAATAATTTCTTGACCTCTACACTAGCTTTACGCTACTCGGCGACAGATGGCGTTACGTACACGTTGTTGCGTGCATACCACACTTTTTTCCAAGTTATTTCTGCTTAAACGTTCTTAAACGAGCATTTAGTTTTTCAAAGGTGCTTTCTAAGTGGTCGTCGCAAAACTTTTTGCTGGAAATGTCCTTTGTAATAATACTTTAGCGATAATTGCGTCGTAAAATAAATTTTTGTTTCAGTCATCGTAATTTCATAAGTGTTTGTAAGATGCATCCAGTTTACGTCACTTACTGCTAAAGCCTGTCGTTTTCTAGTAAACATATTTTTTTTTAGTTTTGCTGCTTGCCGCAAGATGGCGCTACGTTGCAATGTCTCTCAAATTGTTCTTTGTTCGGATTCAAGTCAATGAACCTATTTATCAAAAACTTTATACGTTTAAATTACAATTGGTATTAATGAACAAATATGTTGCCAATTTTATTCTCATTACGAGCTAATCCCTTTCGATCCCTTCGATCCCGGCGGGTATTATCGGGTCGGTAATTATTATGTGATTATCAACACGAATTTTCGTGTTTCAAAGTTTATGATTTATGTGTTATGGTCTCGTTTGGTAGTTACTTTTAGCTGATACACTTTCGTTTGGGTATTTATAATATAGAGGAATCGGTTTTCCCTCTCCGATAGTTTTGTAAAGTGGATAAACATGATTTACAATATTCAGTTTCAGTTTGAAAAGCATACCTACTTAATCATTAGCTAATCTGTCTAATTGTCAAATAATTGTCCAGGGTATACGTCTGAAAATATATTAACTATTTTATAGCAATTCCAGTCACATTAAATTTAAAGATTATTCTTTCGTACAGGAAATCACTTATTCTTGTGGCATTTTGACTTATGTTTTTTGTTATTTGTGGATATATTTCAGAATTACCATCGTATCAAACTTTAAATATATTAAAGAATTCCCAAACAAAACTTGGCATGATGACAGACAACGATAAGAAGCATAAAATTTTCAATTTCTTAATAAACACATAATTTACACGTTATTGTAAAATTCCATTCAAAAAAGTATTTAATTCAAACTTATAAAACGAATAAAATATCAGTACCTAAATTGAAATGAAAATAGAACGTATTCAAATGAATCGTGCAGACTGTTCGGTTTTAAGACCTTAAAGTTAGTGAGTGAAGACGGCGAGTTGTGTCCGTTTGCGCTCGATGCGCTGTCCGCGCGCATTAGCCGGCCGGCTAATACAGTTGCGGAGTTCCCAACTCCGTTCAGTTTAAACGCCTTTGACAGTCCCCCGTGCGGGCTGCCTTACGTGACCGCCGCATCGATAACTTATTAGCGATGCCTTTATGTGAAAGGAAAGTTTACATTTTAAACTTTAATGGTTATTGGAGGAGATGTGTGGCTACTTAATTCTCAATTCTTTGTTGCATTCCGTAATGTTGTACTTTACTTGTGAATAATTGGCTTTAAAACGAACAGGGACGGCTAGACAAGAATATTGTCGAGAGATAATAATTGGCTCATTAAAGATAGTTATGGTTAATTGCTTATGGTGTTATGGGAAACAATAAATTAAACACGCTTCATTCTTGATACCTTAACTTATAGATAGATCAGTAATAAGGATCAGACAAATATTTAGTTAAACACTACAGTTTCAAAACTTCAAGTATGAAGCACCTATTGTAAAACAAATCCCGAACATGGAAAGCACAATTGAATATTAAAATTTGCTTAGAGTTAAACTAAGAGCTCTACGAGCGGAGTTTACAGTACCTATAGGAGCATCGAGGACGCTTAACTTCGGGCATAAAGCCTTTGGCGGGTGTCCTGTACCGGCCGATAGTAGCCCATTGAAAATAGATTTTCACGCTACGCTTGAAATGCTTTTGAGAGTCGAACTTCGTCCAAATATTGGATTCTCCAAATTCTCTGCGTGTTTCCGAACATTAGGTCGCGCTATATCTACAAACGACTTTTTGGAATATTGTTATCATTTATTTTGACATTTAGAGTGGCTCTAATTATGATAACGATATCGGTTTTTTTCTAAATTTTGTTTTTTATTGAACGCCAAAGATTAGCTTAGACCAGATTACTTGGAAAACTTTGCATATCTTAAACTTTTGAATTATTAAAAACCATTAATTTTAGAAGTGTTGAAATTAAATGTTTTAGAGATAAGCTATAAGATTCTTAATTTAAACAAAAAATAAAATATCTTGCTTTGACTTAATCACGTGAAAAAGAGCATGCTGAAGATTTACTGCAGCACATATGAAACACGATACTTATCTCGACCAATAAGCTTTTTAATCGATTTTAGTGATCATAAACAACGAAACGTCTACGTTATAGCATTTCGTCACTGAACCGTACAAGTAATAAGAGCAATAATTACGACCACCATTATTAAACTTAATTGGAATGAAAGATTATATGAATAAAGAACGTAGCCAACTTACATCGAAGTTTAGTGCCCGTGAAAAATAATATAATATTATTGTCTTGTGTATACTCGATGTACGACGATAGTTTACCAATTTATTTGATGTGTGCACGTTCGGAAATTGAATTCAGTCACGACAGCTACAGGTATCGGTTTAATACCGTAAAATTTGTACATCACTATTTACCTGTAATTAGACCGTGTAATCGTGAGATTGAAATATCTAATATCAAAAGTTTTGTTGTAAATTAGTTTGTATTTCACTTTCACAGAGAAACGTTGTTGGACTTGCAAGTAATTATCAGATATAAAACTATAAATATGGGCGTTTGATTTACGTTAAGTTATAAAATATGCATTTGTACTGAATTTATTACTTATAAATAAACGGACAATAAATATTTTTTTTATTTATTAGAACTCACCTTTATAATGTTATTGCGTCATAAACCATAGACAAAAAGCAAAAAATATCGATGATAGAACATAGAATACGGCATAAATAAATACTCTTTTCAGTTTTTGCGCTTTGTATTTCGAAGGGCGGGAAGTTAGTGTAGCTAGTTTTAATTGATACGCCATTGTTACGGCGCGTGCGACGTTCATCCAATTATTTTTATGTTGTGTCGACTTGGGAGTACGTGAATGTAAAGCAACGTTTACTAGCTAGATAAACAATAGATAACTAATTAAAAGATACAGTTTTTAGAATGACGCGGGCGTTACTAGACCACGTAAGATTTTTTGCACATCTTTTTTCTAACGTTTCTTACTTTCCACTATTTACTTAGTGTATGCAACTAAACTAATAGAACGGTCATTGACTGGAGTTGTGCTAACTGAAGTTTGACAACTAAACGTCACAAAATGGCGGTAAGGTTCTATTCTTATTTTGAACGCAAGCTACAGCCTACCATTGCCACAACGCTGTCGCGTGTGAACGTCGAACAACAATCGTTTCGCAACGGACGGACGAACGGACATTATGCATGTGTATCGTGGGAACTGGGAAATAGCCGACACCCATAACGTTGCAGCGAAATGATATGTTGCTACTTAGTAGTTATGTAACAGTATTGACGTTATTGTACGTTATTTGAAGTACACTTTCTAGGATCGGAAGTAACACTAGGGTTTGAAAAGGTCTCTCAACAGCAACCTGCTTTCCAAATGCTCTTCAGAAGATCAAATGCATTCAATGAACTACACTTGAAATACTAAGTATAGATATACCATTGGACCACGTATCATTACTTTATATTTAACAAAGTCGTTAAATATTGCTGCTCGTATAATAAGCTATTTTCCATTGTCCACTTCGAGACAAGGGCCAATCCTACCGATTTCTTTCCAGCCATGTTGAAAAATTTAAGTAGACAAAAAAGTATTTGACAGCAATCATAAAGACATGATTGATAAAGCTTTTTTTCTACAGATATATCCCAGAAGACGAACAAGCTAATCAGGTCTAATTGTGGCTGTACTTATTGAAACTTGGAAGCAATCGGAAGAAATTGCTTCCCACGTTTGCTGGCTAGATTGATTATGTACGGATGACCTATCATTACTACCTATCACTAGCCTCGGATGAACCCAATGTCTCATAAAATCAAGTACATCGATAAAATACCCGTGCTAAGTCCAGAAAGAAATGAGAGAATGCTCAAACTTATTGTTTTCATTTCGACGAATTATAGCGATTAACATTTTCGCGAACAAGCGAAATCCGCTAAAAAGGGAAAATGCATCCGTCCTCCTTGCATAATAACCCCATAAACGTGGCCAAAACACCAATCAGCAATAACCAGAATAGAAAAAACGAAAACCGCATAACATTGCAGCGAAATAAGAAAACCGTAACCCTTCCGGGAATTATCTGAAATTCAATCTATTTGAGCTCATCCCTATCGATGGGAACAAAGGCTAATACACAAGAGTCCATTGTATTCGCAGATTTATACTTTGTCGTGCATTGTCGTTAATGTGTACACAGCCTTACAATGAGTACGTTCTTTTTAATTCCACCGAATTTCTGTTCCTTTTGTGGTCGCATTACGTGTTGATTTTAAAATTATCAAGTTTTTATTGCAATCAATTGATAGGAATAGCGATTGTCAATGGAAAGGTAAAGTTTATTGAATGTCCAGAGTCTCCTGTTGCCTGCACGTTACAGGATCTGTTGTACGCTGCTGAAGGTGCCAAACTCGTAGCCAAATTCTGGGCAGATTTTATTTAAATTGCCATCGACACGCCAAGAAGAAGTTTAATGAAAATATAAATAAATATCGGTCTAAAATGAATCCCTATGAATATAGCAATAGTTTTAAATACGTAAAATATATTGAATGCTTCATTATCATACGTATCTAAGCGATGTTTTAGTCCGTATATGTTAAACTTTAGCTTTAGTGTACATATACTTGTTAAAGTTGTGCCATGCACTATACAAAGCAGGACGAGTGACAGTTGCAGTTGCTATGCTATGTAACTGAACATGAACGCTATCGCTTTGCGGCAAGTTCGTAGTTAGCGCCGAGTGCGTGTCCGCTCCGCTTTTCCATTTCCACATAAATTTATGTAACAAATGGACTCGTATTTTCAGATAAGTTGCATCGAATTATTTGGCAAATATATATACATAGAATCTTGCAAAAAGTAGAAATATTTATGAGATCTTAATTTTCAATATTGAAAAATGTCTCGTTCACGAGCTAGAACCTAAATTATATTATATTAAAAAAAGCCGCTAAAATTTGGAAAATGGTTCAGACAGTACACAAAAGATTGTCAATTAGAAATCATATAAAAAATAATAATTTTGCAATCAAACTGTGGGAGATGTTTACTTGCCCCTAGCTTTCTCCAGGGCAGTTCCTGATATTTCCGCACGCGACAGGATAAAGGGACAAAGGAAAAGGATTGAGGGACAGGTCTAAAAGGAACAAAACAAATAATAAAATAATAGTGTTAAAAAAAACAAAAAAGAGTGCGGAACTATATGAAGAAGCTTCGAGTGCGTTGTACACCGTTAAATTAAAATGTCAAACTTCGAATTTTCCTAACATACGCGTTGATTGACCATAAACGTAATAATTGATCAATATTCGCGTATTCGCGTAACTGACGCGGAAAATGTAAACATCTTTTGTATTCGTAGGCGAGTGCTGCCGTGATTGATGAGTTGTATTGTCAGGTAAACTTGACAAGCTAAGAGATAACCGACGCGTCAAACGGATCAGATGATTCGTGTAAAAGGAATTGATGATCATGGCTCGACGTACCAAACATGATTAGGTAATTTTGTCGCAACGATATAAGTATCTTTGAACGGTTCATCACTTTTGGTACGTTCAGAGCTGGAACATGCGAATACCAGTGAATCAGTTTTAAGAAAGAAAATAAGAGTTGTCAAATAAAATCTTTTTGTTTGCCCAAAAGGTAAAACAGCTCATTTGTCGATACAGTGGTATTCGCATCAAGCTAAATCAGGCAAATTTGCACGACAACCTTTACTCAAGACATCACGTAACGTAGGACGCAAATCCCGGAATAAAATCTAATCGGTCGTGAATGTGTTTAGAAAAGTACCTTTTTTAGGAATCAGTGACTTGAGCAGCATGACGGCGGCCTCGTCGCAGGCCCACGCGTGCATCTTCCGGTACGAGTCGCGGCCCTTCTCCGTCAGCTTGTCCCAGGGCTTCGGCTTAGACAGCAGCTCCGACACCGTCCCTTGGGACAGCCCCAGCACGTACTTAGCGAACAGTCTCTGTCCAATGTTGTGGACCGACAGCAGCTCTCGCACTCTCCGGCTTATATGCAACGTGTCCAGGTTCGTATTCGCATATTTGTCGATGTTGTATCTTAGCATCTCCTGCAGTCGCGCCTCCATTGGGTCGCCTTTGGGGATGAGGGAGTCGCCAAGGCGTCCGACCAGTGCGCCGGGCGGCAGGGGTCCCATGTCGTCCGCGAACCTGTAGGTGCGGTGCTCCTCGAAGCGGAAGGGGCTCGGCGGTGGCAGCGGCAGCAGTGGCGTGGGGCCGTTGTTGTTGTGGTGCGTAGTGTTATTGTTGAGCGGCGGCGGCGTGCTGGGCCACTCCTCCACACCTGCGGTGAGAGCACGGTTACGCGGGAACACGAGGAGGGGACGGCGGGGGCCGGGGGCGGGGTCAGGGGACGGGAGAGAGGGAGGGCTAGCACGCACGCTCGTAAGCGTCGCAATCATTCGGCAACGGCGTACGAATCTTTAATGCGCGCGCGGCGTCTCTCATGTCGGCATCATGGCATGCTCCGAATTCTAAAGCCTAAGTTTGAAACGATTACGCGCGTCCGTGAGTGGCATGGCTGAGGTGGTGGGAACTGGATATTCCTCGTACTCCGCGCGTTTTTTTGCGAATTGTTGTTTTTTTGCGGACAGAAAAGTGAAGCGAACACGGACTAGCTACGGACATACACAAGGTTTGAAACATCGAACGTGCATAGCTGATGGCCGCGATCGATTTCCGATGTTCACTTGACGACGATGATACCGAGCATCCGGCACGAAGACACGGCACTATTTAGGGACACCATCACATTCTGGAACATGACGTCATCATTCGAGCCGAATGCAAGGATTGCTACTACCAACACGACTAACTTGAGTGGAACCCAACTCTATTCTTTCCTTCCAAGTTCAAGTTGACCGTCCACTCAAAATTCTCGTGGCTCACACTAGCGACGTACCTGTATCCCGGCGTTCAGCGCTTCGCTCTCGCTCGGCCGAATGGTCTCGGAGCGAAGGTGCAGTGCTCGGCGAGCGAATCTCGGGCTTGCGCTCTAAAGATCGCTCTCCACCGCCAAGGTCGAGTGCTCGGAGCATGCTGGAACAAACACAATGAGCTGTTAGTATAGTTGGTTGAAAGTGAACATAGTGAGGAAGTCCGGACCGTAATAGCAGTTGATGAAAATCTGATTATGACGGAAATCGACAATGTAGGACACAACTTAAACATTCCTAAGGTGGGTAGGAAATTAGGTCTAAAAAAATTTGAGAGAGAGTGATGGTAAAAGTCAGAAATCTGCATTATCATGGACGTAACAGTTGGTACAAACAAATTCGTAAAGCGAACATCGGTAAAACGTTCAAATAAGGCCTACACGAGGGCCCCTTTTCTACCTCACCCGAATTCAACACCGTAATCATAATTAAAACACAATCCTATAGATTACCTGATTGTAATATAAAGCTTTTAATTATCACAAGACGTCGGATCACAGACTCACAGTTCGATTTACCCCAATAAATTGGGTCAAATGTGAATTGATTATACAATTTCCAGGTGAATTAATTAAGTATTTTAATTAATAGGATGTGCTGGGTCTCTATTGGCAATATTCCTTTAATAAATTTATTGAGATTGGGCCGCTTTGAACGGTATCTTATGGCTATTAGAGAGATAAGACCCTCCGTACCTGCGCCCGCTCATTTATTGGTATTATTTTATGTGTATTTAAGGTAGCTGACGGTTGGTTCCCTAAGTGGTAGTTAGTTAAGTCGCTAGGGTTCGAATTTATTAATAATATATTGGCTGAAGATGAAATATCGCTACTAAAATCAATGGCAGAAAGATAAGTGACGTCATTAACAAAGATTTATTTATTTACATCATTGTTTCCATTTATAATGTCTTTGTTATTCCCAGAATGACCGTTTCATAAAAAAACCTAGGTTTTTATTAATTTACGTCACGTGCAGATTTAGAATTCAAAAATAGTTATTTTGGTACCTATCGTAATAATTATGTATGACGTCTATTCTAAATTATTTAGCTATTTAAGTATTTGACTAAAATATAAACAATAAAATAAATTATGATCTTTGTGATAGATTAATTGGCGGCACTAATTACCTTTTATAATTATCTTACATACACGTGCTGTAATTACTTTCGAAGGATTATTAACTGGGAAGACGGAAATAAATACATGGGTATAACAATGTGGATTGTGGATATTAATTTTAACAATGTTTGACCTTGCTTATACGTTTATTCACAAAATTCTCAATTTGACATTTTGTCAGTGCCATTCGACAAATTAACAATGAGAAAATGCTTAAGACCAAAATTGTACCAGACTTCTTTTCTTACGTCCACAAGGGACCGAAACTAAGGTACCAATAAAACTATCAACAACATATTGTTAAGGTAACTTATGGCATACGATCTACTTTCGACAAATCGTTCAACAACTCTAAACTTTTAGTCAGGAACTCCCGACTGATCGTGGGACTTCACCTTAAGATTGCGCTTTTTCGATCGGTTGGTAGACTAGTGGTGCGACACATTGGTATTACCTCCGGCACAATAGGGTTGCACCTTAATTACAATTTAATATATCGCCAATTAAATCGTTGATCGGTAGTGCCGAATCTCGGAGGTGTTGCCAACTTCATTCTCTAATTGGAAGGTGTATTATACGATTTTGGTTATAAATTATTTTGGTGATATCTGAATTTACTGTGACGTTTTTTACTTTTACTACGATAGATATAAGATGTGTGTGACTGCCTTGTTGGTTTAGAAGTCACCAGCGCTACTGCTGAGCATGAGGTCCTAGGTTCAGTTCCCGGGTCGGGCAAAGTGTTATTGAGCTTTTCCATCTGGATTTTTTAAGCAGGAGCAGCCCGGAGTCTGGATTTGCGCCCGGTCGGTGGCAATAGGCTCGCCCCCTATTACATGGGACTTAAACAAACTGGCGAAATGTGGGTGTACTATAGGTGCACCTCTGCCTAACCCTTCAGAGAATCATGCGTGATGTTATTTTATGTTTATATATGATGTGTTTCAAAGCGTGACTGCGATGCACCTGTTAGTAATCGAAGCTTTGAAGTTTTTTTCAAACATGGCGTCCATAACCTGTAGTGATACAGTTTTTGCAGCAATAAACACTGAATTTAAGGGATCCTAACATGCATAGGTAATAAGCGAAAGGGGCCATTACTTACTGTTATTATTGGTACATTTCTTTCGTTGTTGTTTTTACTATTTATTAAAGGAAGTAAGGTGAAAGCTATTTGTTTTTTCGTCTCTCTATGTGAATTGTTATTCGGATCCAATTGGTTCCTTTGCGATTGTAATTGTTGAATTTAAGTAGACTTTCAACTAAGTACTTAATTCTTAATTATTATGTTATACATTCAGTTTTCAATTATCTTCCTTCTTTTACATTTCGGATATTTACAGTCGTTAAAACAAAAAAACAAACAATATGCTTATTCAGTCAGGCTTTTTTGCGAAACCATGCTTTCATACATACATATCGCAAAATATTCGATGTTTTATTGAAAGAAAAAAAAAACGTTTATTCTGCACGAACAAGACGCACAATACAAAAAGAAAACTATTGTAAACAAAGTACATAGGTACGCTAATAAAAAGTAGCCAAAAGCCTCGTACTCGTATTGAATGGATTCCATATCCTATAATACTAAAAACAATGTAAATGCTAGTTCCAAAATGGTTCATATAATCGCACGTACTGGCATTGTTCGAAGCTTAGTCGCGTTCGTTGAAGCGACCGTCTCACAGGGAATATAGATAACTAGTGTTGACTCCCTTCGCCGTTCAGCTGAGTTTAAACGATTTAATACTGGATAAGTATTGCTATTTGGAATGAAACAATATGAAACTTTTGCCATATTTCTTACAAAAAACTGGAATCTAGGGGATTCAGCGTCAATTTTTGGGATCAGCTTAAAGCATATATTGAAATTATGAAATGAGAATGCAATTCGTAATTTAAAATTTGAATTGTACTTGATGCGCTCGTTTGACAATATAGTCTGTATGGTTTTGTTCCTATGCCAACATTTTCTTTTACTCTAAATCGGATAGCAAAAGGTACCCTATAAAAACTTGTAAGAGGTAAGTGAGTAGAATATACGTGAAAGTTCTAAAACTCTCACAAAATATAACTACCTCCACAAGGAAGACCGTCGGCTAATGTTTACGAGGGTTTTAAAACTGATACATTATAAACAGCGATGACACAGTTGGGAAGTGACGACATCCTAGCTTAGTCTAGTGGCGTGGAGTGGCGTCGGGTGTGAAGGTTTTTATCTTTTTATGTCTATGGTTTGATGATGCAGCTCTAGTTTGAATATGGAAGAAGTCTCGTCGGCCATATTTTGTCATTTGAATTTGGAATACAGAATCCTGTTTGCATTGTTTTTGTTAAAGTTAGATTTAGGCAAGGTATACAATATACCTACTGCTGATACTTTCTAATATGACGCAAGTCCTGTTTCAAAACCTTAACTGAACATAAAACACTAGCTTTAAAAAAAATGGGCTGAAGAATTTTTCTATTAAATCTACTCAACACCTTTCCTTCGTCCTAAACGAAAGCTTAAAAGCATCTTTGTCTTCGGCCAAGAGCCTTCAGTATAAGGCGTGTACACACTGAATATTTGATGCGCCGAATGAAACCGATGTGCGCTTACCTAACTTTGAATTAATTACTGGGTTAACTTTTAAAACATTGTGTGTTTAGGCTTTAAATATTCTGCTATCGGTGTCGTTAGGGTTAGCTTTGATTTTGGAATTAGTTTATTGATTTGAAAACTTTAACTATCTTGTCGTAAGTTTCGTCTTTATGTAGTAGAAAGTTAATTCTGCTACAGGAAAGACTGGTACAATTTTATGCAACTTTTTTTCTCGGGTTTCCCTTTTTTATGGTCATGTAAGGACCTTTTACTCAAGGATATTTTAAGTGTGCAGCCAATGATTGAAGCTTCAATCATGGATATCTTAAAGAAACATTCACAGATATTCTTCAAGAAAATTTCCCGCTTTTCCATAGACATCCCGCGAATGACGATCATATTTCAAAATCTGTGACAAAATGTCGATTGATCGCCCCAACACCGTGCAACCCTTTAAAGGGAATATTTCAAAGACATATTTCCAAAGGGGTTGTTCAGTAAAGGGATGTTTCAATATTGATTAGCGAATTAGGAATTCCTGTCAAGTTCTTTACCTTGTTTTATTGTACTATGTCATTGGGGAGCTCAGCGGTTTGATTACCAATATACTTTAGGAGATCATCTTGTAGCTAACAAGACTTGACGATATTAAGTACAATCTCAGCCATTTTCTCAGTTTTTTGTGTCCTACTTATCATAAAAAAATCTTTTGTTATCGGTGTGAATTTATTCAATCCTTTATTTATAGTCACTTCCCCAAAAATGTCAACATTGAAGTCTCACTGATTCACAATCAGTCTCCACGTGTAACAAATTCAATTGTATTCAAATATCGAACACGCACTTATTTGCTCCCATCAATGTCTGACAATAAACGTGACGTCACGGCATAGTATCAACTCGATCGCCGATAACATCGCCCCGCCCCTGCGGCGCTGACCAATCACTGATCGATCGGTCACTAACGCCTTTACACACCGACCAAATACTTGAAAATCTCAGAAACGTTCATTGGCTATGTCTAAACAAACCATTATTGACATAAGCTTTCCCGCTCTCAGATGTTTAGACTAAGCTACAAACGTATGTCCAACAAACACAGTAAAAAGCTTAGGACCCGTCGGGCATTCTTTATGGCATCAAAAATCGTGGGGCAACGTAAATTAGTTGATAATTTGTGTGCGACAGTATTAGGCTAAACTTGCGTTAAATGTAAGACAAACATCGCCTAAGCAAATGAGAACAGGTGTCTACGATAGGCTCTCATATTGATATATAGGGACAAACACACGACACATAATATAAGAGAATGTTTCTTTGAAATTATGTAAATCTTGTGTGCTTAGATGTTAATTAAACATGAGATAACCAGCTACACTCTTTATTTGACTTTCTTTAAATTTCATCTTTGACGTGTCAACATTGTGCCCGTTGTATTTGAGCTTTAGTGAATTTTAATTATAACGAAACCTCAACAAACTCACGATCTTGTGTGATCATGATTAGAATTTATAAAACGTTATAAGGTTTTTAAGGTTGTTAAAAAAGTCGTATAGCATAATACGAACATATTGTTTTCCAGAACCAAAATCAATCTGCCTAGCGTTTCCCCAACTATTTCGGGGTCGGCTTCCAGTCTCACCAGATGGAGCTGAATATCAGTATTTTAGTATTTGTATATTGTTTTCCAGAACCACAGTCCGCATTCTCTTTTCGAATAGCCAAGCATTGAATTTAAAAATCAACCAAAATCCTCAAAGAAGCATAGACAACAAATAAATCGAACGTAATGACGCCCAAGCCCAGTTAAGCGGAGATTTGGCGATGGCGGGAACCGCGTTCAGAAATCAATCCATTGCTCCCTCCATTAAGCTTTAATCTTCGGGGGCTGGCTATAACTTAATCCTTACTTGAGAACCGGAATAAATAAGCAATAAACCAGTGCAGGTGCCTTCTATGTTTATATCGGGAATTATAGATCTTATAGGATTAGAACTTATCTTTTGTTGGCGAAGGAAAGCGATCATGGGAAATACAGCAAATGGCGGCCATTCGCGTGCTGGTAGCAATAATTGAAATGGGTGTTTTCCGTTTATTTTTCTATCATATTGTGTCGTGTGGACAGATAATGTGTCAGTTATGTGTGCTTTATTATCAGGATGTGGACGGATTTTTGTATCTTGGTATTGTGGGGGTTCGATTGTGTTCCAAATCTTATTGTAGCTTGCTTATTCCACTCTTCTTTGCAAAAGAAGGGACCAGTTTAAAACTATGACGCATTTTTCTCAAATCTAGTTTATATTCTCGCTCCAACTAGCTTCGCTTTTAGATATTTTCTAAGTTTACTTGTTTCTTCATCTATGACCTTAAGATCTTAAAGTAAAACAATATCTATATATACCTTCAACATTATTAACAAACAAGAAATTATCACGTGCAAGTCAGCTGATGTTAAATTTATATTTAACTCGTTCCAATTTCCGATTTCCTGTCGTAAACTGTAATCGATCGAAATTTTATTAAAGTTAAAAACGCTTTTTATCGTGTTTGCACAGTCTTGATTTTATGTCGCGATGTCGGCGCCTGTGATCTGATCTTTGACGGTGGATCAAAGGCGCCGACGGTATGACACCGTATTGGTGGGGCAACACATTAAACTGCTCAAAACATCGGTTTTGGGATGTTGTTGCGATGTATTAATAGATTGAGTGGGCCTTTGTGATGTGGCCTGCCATTGTATTGGATGAGATGCATCTATATTTTGTTGTTAGAGTTTGTTTAAGTAAGGGATTGTATGAAATGAATCATCGGGAAATTCGCGATAGTCTGTTTCTTTCGCGAATCAAACCTACGGATTATTGTCCAGTTTATTTTACAGTTAGATCTGATGACAGAACAAGGAACTATCTTTTATTTATGTTATTACGGGCTCCTTTTACTTCAATTTTCCACTATTTCCCTATGGACTTAAAAATCACATTTTTCAGTTTTTTCAAATCATCTATCAAAAAAAATTGATCCTAATTTTCCTAATCTAGTTCCAATACAACTAAGCACGGAGCGCTAACGTCAATCTGCCCACATCCTATAACTAAGATGACGAAAGCAAAGCACCTGGTGTGAAACTTTGTAGATAGGTAGGTACTGCTAATTAACGTTTAACGGTTATCAGCGCCGCAGGTGATAGATTGTTCTCGAGGATGTTGACTGATCGCCTGATTACTTTACTACGTGGGAACAAATGCTATCGATGTGAGGATTATGGATTGAAGAAAGATGGGGAAGCAAGAAGGATGCTGTGAATGCTTTAGGGAGATATAAATAGCTGGGGTTACTAAGGAAAGTAAAAGACGCTAGTACGAGTATGATGAGTAATATGACTTAGTGATGGATAGGTCAGAAAAGCCAATACCTTGACCTAGCAGCGGGATAATATCATATCAAGATGATGTCATAACTAAAGAGGCAGATAGCAGTGATGTTAGCAATGAACAGGTGGATGCTAGTTCTTATTCATATTCGGATAATGAAAAACAAACGAAATGGATAACGGAGGAGATTGGAACCAATGCAAAACACAAATATTATAACGAAAATCAAATGAAATTGTTGGAATTAACACCCCAATATAACATCATAAGAACTTCCGCCCGCGACTATTGTTTCCAAATCGAAATAATTTCCCATTCATCCCACTATCGCGTCAAAATATTAACATCCCTCGATAATTCTATTTATATTTCCCACTGATGCGACAGGAAAAATAAAAAAGGCACCTTTTAAAGTTCTCAGGGAGCGATTTTTGTATCAATATATAGTGTAAACTTAGGGGAGGCCGCTAAATTCCTTATCTCGAACGTTTAGCGTAGGAGTGCGAGGCGGGACACAACTTCGACGTACAAGTGGTTTTCGATTTGTGGTAAAAGAAAAAAAACTGTGTTCGCCGTGTTCGGACCTCCTCGGTGAGTTTCTGGGAGCCGATGGGTGTATTATGTTTACAGTCGAATGTGTCGGTTACCAATGCGTACGTTTTTGTATTTGGAAGCTTGTTCGGTTTATGGTTATATTTGTCAGAAGTACTTTATGTGTCGAGAAGTGCTCAAATACTTGAGGGATGTAAAAGTCACCTAAGTGCTGGATATGTTTTTTAAAGGCAAGTAAATGTTAAGAGACATGACAATGACATAAGTGGTACGTGTTTACGTAAACTTACAAAATAAGTACCGAAGGAGGAAGTATCTCAAATATCACAAACGGCACCAAAACCACGGGCGTCAGATCTCAAAGTGAAGACTCAATCCTTGTTTGAAAAACAACATTAAATACTTGGAACTCCATAAAAGATCCTTTAAGATGGCTGGTGGTAATTAACTGGTACTTGTTGGAGCAGGCTGTCTAAACAACAGGGTGACAGCAGTTAAAGAGGGGGTCGTGCTGTGTGGCAAGGTATTATTAAAAAAAGATTTGGGAACTCCATGGTCAAGATTGATGCAGTTTGTGCTTATAAGTTTTTGTTTCAGTATTGGCTATAATAATGCCAGATAAATTAGGCAACGATTATAAAAATGTTGACTTTATCAAAGTTTTCAAAATAACATTGTTTTTCTTTTTATTTAACTGTTCAACATTTTCCAAATTTTCAATCATCCGTAGGTCCATTGAAAATTGGTAAAAAAGTCATGATAAATAATTTAAGAATGATAGATGATACGGAATAAGTTGTTTCATTTCCTACTTATGTATAATTTCTAAAAGCTATCTCCCAACATGATAATCGACTAACGAACTACTCAAACAAAGACGGTGTGCTGGAAGGCGCCTGCTTATCAGTCAAAGGTACGTTCAGCAAACAAATGCGCTCAAAGCACACAATGATACATTGAACGTATGTACTGAAGTGACATTAAGTTAACTTGGATTATCATACCGTTTCTAGCTTTAATGTTTGTTCTATGGCGAAAGAGTTAATCCCTGCTGTCTTGATAAGACAACCAACTTTCATTTTATACCTTTGCGCCTATAAAATGTCTAGCCTATAAGTGTAATGACATTATTTTATAAAGCTATTGATTCACTTGTGGCATTTTAGTAGTCATTTCGATTTTATGGTGGTAAACAATTGACATTCAATGACCATTAGGATTGCTTGATTGACAAGAAGACTTCAAAGATAAAATTGAAGTAAATCAAAAGTCACTCGGACCAATTACCTTATCTAGTCACTTGTTTTCCCGGAAGTGAAGTGAAATTGATGAAAAATGTGGAGAAAGCGGAAAACAGAACAACAATTGTGTCCTTTTTGACGTTTCTTATGTCAAATAAAGTTTCATGTAACACTTTGCCATTTCTCACTTGCTACAGCTTTATCAATCATAAAATTATCATTCCTTACTCGTATTTCATTACAACTGCAATATAAGCCAGTTTTATTTCTTCTATACCAAGTTAAACAAGGAAATGCAGTGAAGTTACCAAGGAACGTCGCGCCAAGATCATTCGCGCCAGTACCTCGACCATAGTCAAGGCTTGTTCTGCAAACAATATATAATCTGTGCGCAGGTAAATGACCGAGATACGCGTCTTATCAAGTGTATATTAACACGTGCTGTATTGTAGACTTTTAAATTTTTATGCAGCTTGTACTTGTAGGGACGTAGACATGATTGTCTGATTTTTTTTTGTCGATTTTCTTGGATCGATTTTGTTTTCGACTTTAGTTGATAGATTTTTTCGGCTGTTCTCTCATGTCATAGTATTTTTCTTTCAATATTTTAGGTCATAAATTATCTTATTCAATCGCGTACCAAGTAGATAAATAACTATACTTAGTCGCTATTTTATATTCTTTCCTTTCAATTTCAGGGCATCTATCGCGTGTAAGTCTCTTCAAAACATTATAAAACTTAAAATTAATCCATACAGTCGTCCCAATTGTTTCATCAGAACGATGGATACTCACCTGATTTCTCTTTTGATATCATCATAGTCTCTCTGCGTGTCGAGCCTTGCTTCAAGCCTGGCGATGTGTTGCTTTTTCTCGTCCAGCCTCTCTTCTAGCCGGCGAAGCTGCTGCGCGTGCGCTTCCTGCAGCGCTGTAAGCGATGCTTGGAGGCGACGCACGTCATCCACTAGTTGGGCGATCTGGGGAAGAAAGGGTTGGATTATTGAGGACGTTTTTAATTAAAAAGATAGTTATTTTCATGATATGGTAATATTTAATACTCTAGAGGGTTTTTGGTAGTCTGTTCAATCTTACCATGTGCAATCAGTCGCATCAATATGCTAAGATGCGTTCAAATTTCAAATAAAGAATCAAAATCAGATCACGTAACAACACATTAGTGATTCCTGAGACGGATCTACCAACATTAAAATAATAACATTACGACATTAAAAGTGTCGCCAGTAAAATAATTTCTAAAGAATTTAATTGCCATATAATTATCTTATGTTATCTGTGTGCACAATAAAAGCATCTAACTCCGTTATTATGTAGATCAATCTTTAACGATAAAGATGGGTGACGCTATCAGACTTTTTAATAATAAAATAAATATTTAAAATTGTGCCATGTTATTGTGATATCAGATTAAAGGAGGGTTTGCTTGTTATTAATACGATTATTTTATTTAGTAACAATTGTTAGTTTCTCATATAAATTGTGTCCGTCATCAAAAATAAACTCATTATTATTATTTCGATTGAGCGATGAAAAAATAAAACACGAGTATATCTAATTGTTTTTTAAACCTGACATAACATTCGCTTAGCAACACCAAAATTTATAAAGTACAACATTTTATTGCTTTACAATTAAGTATTTCTGGTTTTCCCGTAGTTATCGACTTTAATAACAGCGTACGAAAGAAATCAACAATTAAACTGTAGCAATTGAGTAAATCAAAGAAGCTCCAATCGTATTATTTAGAAACAGAACTCTAAAAACTAATTTTAGTTCGCGTTTCCGTTCGACAATTGACGATCTATTCATAAAATCAGCACCCGACAAGACAAGGCTATTATTGTCACACCAAACGCCATACTTTTTCAAAAGTCGACTTTATTGCTCTGTAATAAAAGCTACGTGTGTTATTATAGGTGTTGGAGTGTGTTGGTCGGATAACTCTCAGCATGTTATTATCCGACCTTCGGAAGATATCAATTGTTGGCGCAGCCGTCAGGTGGGGTGTCGCCGGCGCTCGAGCGTGAAGATGCGTATCGTCTAGATAGATGCGACGGAAATCACGGACGGCACATGACCCTGGATACGTCTTGAGACGCCCGTTTTTCCAATTCAAGTTTTATGAAGCCATTTTCTGATTGTTATTGTAGATGATTGGTGTTTTGCTTGCTCTCGTTGATTAGATCATTATGAGAACAGAATTAAATCCACTCGATCATAGTTGTGTTTGTTGTTGAAAATTTTGACAATAGCATTCATAAGCCATGTCAGTCAGCCATGTTATGTCAGCCATGCCAGTCATAAAGCCTTGTAAATCCTGCTGCATTTAGTGAAACTCTGGTTACAGATTATTATAACTTTTTCAAATTGTATCTATACTTAGTAGGTATTTCGTTTTCCTTTAAATCCATAATTCAAATAATATTGAATTCAATAGCTTCTTTTTGTGTCTAGTAATTATTAAGGGGGAAGTGCGATGGTTGCCCGCGAAATTCAATTTTTCTTACGTTTTAGGTCAGTGTCAGGTTGTATGTTGAGCAAAATATGATTCGCGGGTTGTATTAATGATTTTAATAATTGTAATTATGTAAATACATACTTGATACGGTCGCGAATCATATTTTGTTCAACATACAACCTGACACTGACCTGCAAATTGCGAAAAACGTAAGAAAATTTTAGTTTCGCGGGCTTCCCTGGTGCTTCCCCCTTAAAGACTACTAGCGGGTAGCTCAACTTTTCTCGTAAATACGGTGTCACGAGAATTTTCCATAGCCATTTTTCGTTTTGTTTATTTATTTTAGTGTTTTATGATAGTTATTATAATACTTCGTGATAATTGCAGATAAGAAGACAGGAAATAATAATATTTTAAAATTAAACACTCAGGTAGGTACATACTTACGTAAACAAATAAGTGGGTAGTTGGTAGAGTAATTAAATAACAATAATTAGGGTTTTTTTTTAATAAAACGTTCCAATCCTTTTTTTTTCTTGTCTAGACTACAATGGAATCTAATAAATATTACGTAATATAAGTTTTGCTTAATGGATTTAAACAAAAAACGGCATTTTTATAAAATAATAATTATCATTACTGGTGGTGATGATACAACACAGGGTCATAATTGAAGAAATATACTCTTTTTGTTTTATAATTAGTACGAGTATATTCAAGAGTTGCCTTAGAACAATATTATTTCTTATTGCCTCCAAAATACGGTTAAAAATCACTTTAATTAATATCACACCTTGACATCGATATCTTAATACATATCAGCATAATAATACTTCAGTAAATATTGTCAGTTTTGTTTGACGCACCCTTGAAGAACTGTCGTAAATAATCTTTCATTACAACTCGGCCTCTTTATAGAATGTTGTAAAAAACTGAAAAATAACCTTCAGAAATCGTTATGATTATAATAATATAGAATAACTAATGAGAACAAATTAATTATTTTGACATAGAGGTGCTTATCAAAAATAGATGTCTATACGTCAACTAGATTTTTCGCGGTATTTTTTCGCTACTTTATTGAAACTGGTGTTTTTATTTAACAATTAAGTAATATATTTAATTACTGTATTTTTTATGTTATAATTTTCTATGTATTAATTTTTAATAGAAAATATCATAAGAACTGTTGCTTTTTTCTTTTTTTAACTTTTACTGTTTCATCTTTTATAAAGATAGGATTTTTTCCAACGTTTGTCACTGTCAGTTTTCTAATAATCTTTCACATCCCTCATAAATGCTATGTAAACACGCGTCCCGCCATTCAGAATAGTACAGTCACCATAAAAAGTATTAGCCGAAACGAAAATTTGGGCGGACGGTACCGCGAGTAATTATTGTCTTAATTCGGACCTGCACTGACCGCTATTAACTTAGTTTTAATTTACAAGCGGTAGCGGGTTAAAGAGGAAGATATCCGACGTTGTTTCCTTCGAAAATCAACAGCCTTTTCGGATTTTTCGACATCAATAAGGTGTTGCTTTTATTATTAAGATAGAAAATGTATGATTTCGGATTTGTTATTACATTTATAAAGTCATGGAAATTGATGAAGAACCCTTGGGGTTTATGGGGTTTGTTGTAACAATGTTTTTCGAGACCATGTTTTTCTGTAACCGTCATTGTCAGTTGAGCGAACGCTGTCCGCCCGCATCTTACTCAGCATCCAAGGGTTGTTCCTTCAGCGAAGGGTTAAGGGTAACCCTCGCACAATTACCTACAATCATTACTATGGACGATTATGTTTTCGACCGCCGCCCGTCACAGTTTCAGCTTTTTATTGAAGTCTACCACATTTTTAGTATAATTACAGCGTGGCCGCCTGGGTCTGTGATCACCCCACTGTGACGCCGATTAACTCGAATACCTCTCTCGTGCGGATCGTTTAAAAAAGACCTTTTACACAATTTGGTGAGATTTACATGTGTTAGCAACTTTGTTTTGAGTTCCAGATGGGATTTTTTGGGACTTCATTTGCAGTAGTTGGTAGTTTATTCGGTGTTGTTAAGTAGTCAGTTGTTAATTTGACTGTCTGTACTTTATTTGATGACAGGGAAATGAGACAGCTTATTTTAGTGCTGTGGTTCGTTGTTAAAGCTTAAACTTTAAACTTAGCAGTGTGATCATCATTCGTGCATTTGCATTTTGAAGAAATACACCGTCAAGGCAATTCATTTTTCAGGCTAGAGTTGTCAAGCCACACACACGGCCTGCGTGCGTCGCCTCGCATTCTTAGCCGTGTTCCTTCCGATGCAAATGGTCGAGTCTTGGGCCATAAATCCGCCACCGTCCCCGGCGGTTTATCAGACGTGCTCGATTCTACCTTACACCTACTTTTATATGGTGATAGTATGCTTACACTAATTTATGGCACTGATGATACCTTGAGAGTGTTAGAATAAAGAGGAGTACATAGTGAACTTCGTTAAGGAAAAATATTTATAGCATTCTTCAGGAATGCCTACTTTTAATTACTAATACTAGCATGATAACTCAATTCCCGCTTCGATACAAACGGAACGAACTGAAGGA
The DNA here is from genome assembly GCA_916610205.1 of Griposia aprilina. Lineage (NCBI taxonomy): Eukaryota > Metazoa > Arthropoda > Insecta > Lepidoptera > Noctuidae > Griposia > Griposia aprilina. Next base: position 21,355,549 of record OU744300.1, on the reverse strand, counting down.
GGATGAAATGAGAATAGCAAGCCAAAAGCCAATCCACAAAACTGAGCTACAAAGGACGATCGCTTTTTATTCTATTTCTGAAAACCATAACCTCTCTTATCTGTCCAAGATCGATGAAAAAGCAACAAAGACGTAGACCACGTGGATTGTTTAAAGCTCAATAAAGTAACAAAACAGAATCAATTTGGAGCACAATGCATCAATGCAGTGCTCAATCACAAAGGAAGTGATGACAGACATCTGAGTAAAAAAACCTAATACGCCATTTTGACGTCAGAAAGAGTTCATGTTGGCGATCTGTCAAAGTGGTCAAACAGTTTAACGGAAATATCTGTCCGAGTTTAGTGGGATTCGTCCCGGTTTCAGGGAGAGGACGATTTTGTGAGAACTCATACAATTTTCATGCTTCAAGCAGAATAGAAATACAATCTGTGTTTATATTCTGTCTGAAAAACCATTTGCTTTACCTGGCCTATAGTTAGGTTTTTTAGACCACGTCTTAAAGTAAAGGTTTATGCCACAAAAACATCCGTTTTTCTGTTATATTTACTTACAATGCCTCTCAATGTCAGTCATTTTGTTATAGTATACCGCACCGAACTTCCGCAATAGAACACTAAGGCTAAAACGATAAATTAAACCTATTCATTAATTAAGCGTTTAAATCATGTACTAAGTCTTCGGTTGTAAGTGGTGACCCTACGAAAATCGCAAATAGTCGGAAAACATTTATTAGGCCGACGTTTAAGCGGGAAAATTCAAATTTCGTATTCGAACGCGCGAGCAATACCAACTGAACGAACAAAAAGACGTTCGGAAAGCTTCTACGGCGGGACGGCGGTTTTTCTTTTTACGTCATCTATAGTCTGTCTAGTTTGACGCGACGAGTTTCGTTTCGTTTCGAAAAAAGATGATAAACGACGCGAATGATTGAACAGTTGGACGCGAGTTTCAAAAAGATTCCTACTATCCGTTTATTACGTGCTCTTCAGCTGTCATCGCATCTATCGGAATTAAAACGGCTAGATGAAAATTATTATTTTAACGTATTGCACGGGACAAACATTTGTGATTCATAAATATTCACATTTCGGCAAATGCTTTTACAGTAACAGTTTGATTGACAATGAACGTCGCGATCATCAATCACGTGTCATATCGAACGCTCGGCGTGAAAATGGTAAAAATTAATAAGCACGGACAAGCGCGGATTGTACAACATTATTATTTCTATTATTGTAAATGTGTTAGGGTTGAGTTTGGCTTGGTAATCTGTTTTTGGAGTATATTTTAACGGCAAACACTGACATGGAACTTGTCCATGCACTTTTGACATGATACGTCGGTGGCGTTCGGATAAACACAGCGATGAATCGTGATCATTTCGATTATTACTTTTTCGATGCTGTCAGTTCGTGTTTGGGAACTTTACGCGCGGAGATTCTGTCAGTATTAAATAGTAGATAGTTTTTAATGAACCGTGTAACAGACGTGATTAACGTTGAATGAAGGATATTTGTGGAACCGCGCCGGGCGAATTTAAGACTCGGGATTGACGGGGCGATATCAGTTTTTTTTTTTCATCACAGGACTAGGTTTAATGAAAAGCTTTTAGGTTTTTCTTTGCTACTAATAACTCTATAATTCTTTATGTCAATGTCATTGTCCACGAGAATGACTTTGATATCACAAAGTAGGTAGGCACAACTATCTGAATTTTAAATTTTCAACCAAATCATAATTAGATACCTGTCATGCGATTTCAGCGATACTTTTTATTGACAAATCCAATTATCGCTTCGAAACACGACACAGACAAGCCGAATGCAAACTGCATAGTTCTCGGTTTGAGTCGACAACGAAATGAAGCAATTATAAGTTGTGGGAGCTCATTTATTGCCTGTCTATCGTTCGCGTTATAAAACCGAATGGAAAACTAAGTTTCGCCTGTTGTGGTTTCGACTCCTGTGTTATTGGGGTGTCGCTGTTTTGATTTCGATGATAATTTCGCTCTGTACGTGGGGAAGGTATTGGATACCGATTGTTAAAGGTTGATTGGGTTCGGGTATAGCACGTAAGTGTTTACTGAAGCAGGACTTTTGATTGGAGTTTAGTACCAGTATTGTAGTTTAAAAGTTTATGGTTTTGATAGATTATATTAAATTATTTAGAAATAGAAAACGATCGTGGGATAAGGTCCTCTCGAATGGTTCGGAACAATAAAAAAAGCACTAATAATTTTGTCACACCCTTTTTCGCCACAAATTTTCAAATAACGAACAGACCCACTAACACCAACATAACATCGCATGCTACCAACCTCACGCGACTTGAAAATAACCCGCCAATTACGTACAGACGTCATTCGGGATTAAAAGAAAAATATCAAGTGAAACGTGTTTCTTCCGTGGCAGAGGCAGTAGATCACGTGGGGTGTGCGATATCTAGCCTAGATTATTTTGAGTAACGGCCCGCCGTCGGGGTGGTCGGAAAAAATGCATACCATGGATAAAATATCGCTTCGTGTTGCAATTAAAATTGTTTGTTTCCAGAACGTTGGTAAGGGAGTGTTTTCTTTTTATATGTCTGCATTAAACTATTTTTGGATGAATAGGTAGGTGTAATAGAAATACACACATCAAATGTGGCTAGTGACCAAGCACGTTTTTGCTAGTTAGTAAAAATCTGTTTTTTTTTTTATTACATTTTTTGTAACTTCTGTGGATACTTTTTTGTAAATTTCGACATTTGAAAAGGGAATAGTATTTGAATTTCAGTCAAGAGATGAAAATCTTCTGTCAAGTCGTATTCTTACATACTTAATCCTGTAACGGGTTTGGGGCCAAAGCTGTAAAATTTCTACCATACTTTTGAGTGAAATCGATACAAAAGAACGTTATTATGGAGAAGAGAAGTTATTTGAGCCGAGAAGAAATGATCAGAGCTGTGGGAATGTTGGAAGCTGGTTCTCAGCAACGTGTTGGGGCAATCGCTCTGGGCACTACGCAGAGTGTTATAAGTCGACATTGGACACGTTACCGCATCACTGGAAGCATGGCAGAACGACATCGAGGACGAGCTCGTAGCACCACACGCAGACAAGATCGTTACATACAAATTATTGCGCGACGAAATCGTACAATGTCCGCGATGATGTTGGTAACGAGGCTTCATAGCTCTTCAGGGATGTTAATAAGCGATCTAACCATAAGAAATCGCTTGCATAAAGTCAGTCTCCGTTCCCAAAGGCCGCTACGTGTACCATTTATTGAGCCCCGCAATCGCATTGTTATGAGGTCAGATACTATACGTACACAGTATTGGAGGACCCCTGGACGCCAAGAACGTTTAAAATCATGCCAGGAAGTCCATGCTTACACTGGTGGAACAATCATGATGTGGGCGGATATTTGCATCGGCGGAAGAACCGAACTGATTTGGATCTGAGACAATTTCAATGCACAGATTTACGCTGAAACGATTGTATTAGATGTTGTCATTCCTTTGCGGATTCAATTTGGTGCTTCATTTCTGTTTATGCATGATAATGCACGTCCACACACTGCCAGAGTCGTTGCCAACACACTTGCCGCAGCTAATATCAACGTCCTACCATGGCCTGCCCAATCACCAGACTTGAATCCCATTGAGCACGCATGGGATATGTTTCAAAGAAGAGCTCTGCCGAATATGGATGCCGTACACACCAGAAAATATTTTTCGCCTGTTTCAACGGAAGTGGGCGGCCATTCCGCAACGTGATTTGGATGAACTCATATTGAGTATGCCGAATCGCTGCGATTGTGTTATATGCGTTAACGGCGAGAACACAGACTACTAATTGTTTATTTTACGCAATAAAAACCTTCAAAACTTTTATTTTTATATTTTTATCACATTTTAATATCAGTATTACCTTACCAAAAATTCGAAGACATGTGACATCTACCAACCCGCACTGGGCCCGCGTGGTAGATTACAGCCCATTCCCTCTCAAAGAGAGGAGGCCTGTGTCCCAGCAGTGGGAACACTATAGGCTGATTATGATGATGATTACCTAATAAATGTGAAAAATCCAGCATAAGCAAAATTGCGGAATGCAAAAGCAGAGAGTACTTAGTCGAACAACAATACGAAAAAAAAAGCGTTGTTTGGTTTCAATATGGCAATAAAATATTTAAAAACAATACCGTGATCCCTGACGCTTTGGCTGTTTGTAACTAGAAAAACTTATAGTGAGTTTTCAATCTAAAAATAAAATCAACAGTTTTATATTATTTTACTGAGTTTTGTCCAGTTCTAGTTGTTAAAGATTGCACTAGTTTCTAGAAACAGACACAAATCTTATGTCTGTGTCTAAAAAAAGTAGGTTGTATAAAAAACTTAAACTAATCACTACAATCAGTTCAAAATAGAATTTAGTGCCTTCGTGCAGTATGCGGTGAACAGCTGATCGCGAAGGCTCTGCATTCTACCCCCGAAAAGAGGCGATAATTATTTTAATTTATAGTTACGTATCGCTCGCTTCTATCACATTTATTTTTCAAGAATTTCTACCTTTTAGTGCGATAAGGTGTTGGGTTTAAATTGGGGGTAGAAATAGAAATAAAGAGAAATGCTAACTCATCGCGGATACATTTTCAACCCCATTCTATGTGTTGACTTTTGAATTGCAAGATTGTTAGAAGGTGATACTGGAGGAATATTTTACCGACAGATCAGTTACTTATTGAATTTAATTGAGTTTCTTTTCTATTTCTAAATTTAAAGTTACTAATGAAAATCAATCCAAATCTATTTTTTTAAATATAAAATGAGCTGGTTACAAACTATTAAAATCTAAAACAAACAATTTTCCCAACAAGATTTTCCTTCGCAAATCTATTCTAGTCTTAATCGAACAAGTCGGAAGCTGGTTCAATTCAAGCATGTTCCGATGTCTTCCTAAAGTGTTCCGTCTCTGAATCACGTCTTACTTAATCGGAACACGTTCCGATTCGCCGGAACGGGCCGGAGATTGACGAAATTGTGCCTGTCACAATGATCCTATGATACTTCGATACGTCAAACTTTTGGAACTAAGCTTTCGAAAAATCTAAGGCGGGAAATCTGTTTGACAGATTTTTTTCTTAGTGTTGGCAGTTTTTACATTTGACTGTCAATATGATACCATTGACTAAATAAGATCAAGTAAAAAGGTCGTAACTGAAAATCGACGTAATTTACCAAAAGCTCCCTTTTTATTGACTTCACAGTATTAACTCATATGGGCTGTCTAAAGAACATAATTTGATAATAGAAATACATAGAAAAACAAAAAGGAGCTAAAATTCGATATTAGCCATTAGTAGATTCGGAGTTTTCTAATTAGACTAAGCACACAAACGAAATAAAGCATTAAGGAGTTGTGCAAATAGAATGGAAGAAGGGGGAATAAGTGCAGATGTAATGTTACTGGAAACGGGCACTGTATGACGGTAAAACTTAATGCGAAGATTTGCTAATGAGGCTTTACGTTTTTTCTTTGTTTATTTCGTTTTGTAAGTTTTTATTAAGCAAACTAAATATTTAACGATTTTAAATAAAATAACTTTAAACTTTGGCGGTTGAATCTATATTTAAATATCAAAAGGTATTTAATACTAATTGAAAACCGTACGTCCGTTATGAAAATCTTTCACCACACTATTTGCTTCAAAAATCAAAAGTTTTAACTCGATCAATACGATTCAAAATTTAAACTGCGCTCCCTCTCTATTTTCAAACGCGCTAACAATGAGCCCCGAACATCCAGTGTTGCCACACCTCGCTGTCCGCCCGTATGCAGGCTTCGTAAGCAAATAATATGACAAGATAAAGAGAATGGAAAACGATATTTTGTTTTGTACTCGACAAATATCGTTAATTCTCTTGTCTATTAGAGGCAGACTATCACTATACTGAATTAGTAGTTCATAAAAAGAAATTAGATAGAAGTGAAAATGTCTCAAGTCCGATTTTTATCAGGGATTTATTTGGATGACTATAGTATTTTATTTTGTCAAAACATGTTCTTGTGCACAAAAGAGATGTTCTATTTTTACAAATTCTATGATTTAATTTAGTATTTCAACGTACCTAAGCTACATATTTCTCTACCGCTATTAATTTTAAGCCAATAACGAGAATTTTTTGAAAAGGGAAGACCTAACCATTTCAGGCAAAACCATTACATATAATTACGGCTTACAACTGATACAAGACAATATAAACCTTGCCAGTCAACCTGCGGCCATTATAGTAATCAAGGAAGTTAACTTAACCTATTTATATCTTAAGATCGTCACCGACGTCACCTGCACCATTGTGCGCGCAAGGACGGCCCACAATGCACAGAATCGTTACCATTGTTGTAATAATGCAGCTAATTGTGCTGAATTGTTGCTCATATCACTCCATACAACAGTTAGACTAGACACTGATGGCAAGAAATTACAGCCGTAAAACGACGTATTGATTGTGTACAGCGGGGAAGATACGACCTTTTGGATGGCAGAGATATGACGTTTGTAGTCCAAGACCACCGAGTGGATTACAGAAAAATGTCGTCAATAATTGTCACTTTTTATGATTGCAACATAAAGTTTGTACTTCTATTAAATAATTAAGGACAAGCAAAATTATTCCTTATTAGTACAAAGTACGTCGAATAAAGAATGCGGTCATAGATTAAAATAATAAAATTGTAGCATAGATACTAAAGTCTAATATTGTAAGAAATATTTGTATTATCGCATAGCTCATGGGCCGGTCTCGTTTTTACGCAAATACCGCCATCTGGCGGCGCTGGACGCGTAATTATAAATAAAATTGACATTAATTACGAGTCTCCATGTTTTTTCAAAGTGGGTTAGCAATTTCTAGAAAATAATTCCTTTTAATACGAGAAGAGGTAAATGCGTGTAATGAAACGCAGTTATTAAATGTTGATGCAATTATTATAATTTAACAAGATAGAGATTAATGTCGAAGAGTAGCGAGCTATGCAGTGCAGACACTTGAAGCTTTCAAACACAAATAGCCAGGATAAGGAACTAATAAGGTGTTGTATTTTTGTTTGAACAAATATTGACGATTCACCATGTAACTGTTTTTGTAAAGTAATATCTAATTGGGAAAATCCTTTTGTATAATCTTATCTTTAACTAGAGGAAATACCCTATTATCTACGGATAAAAAATCCATGTAATGCGAGCGTTCGGATACATTGACAACAAAAACGTAAATCACAAACGATAAAACGTCATTATTTTGATTAGTTTCTCGCGCTTTATTTTAAGTTCCAAGTTTAAATGCCAGTCTACATCTTACTCTATGGCTTGGAAGGAATTATAGACACGTTTGCTAAAGAGCGGCGTCTTTGGTACTATTTTGTGCCATAATTATATACTTTGAACGTTTTAACGAACTACCGATAAGCATGTTTTGTTTAATCTTTGTTTATATGAATTACACTTTTTTGTGATAACTGCTGAAGTCTGAGGTGTAGTTTAACTAATTAGCGTAATAACTTAGAAGGCAGTTTAGGTCTCATGAATTATAAAAACGTGTTCAGTGCACGAATGTTTGTTTCTCATTTAGGAACGCAACAAAGATTAAACACATGGACGATAGAAGGAGTCCTCCAAACACTACATCCATACTTTATAACTAAATGAATGTACGAAAACGTACTTAGCAGAACCCCATTCCCATCATACATAGAGACACATTAAAAAATCAATAGCAAAACTGCACGCTCACAATTAAGAAGTCCTCTGAGTCGAAACATCCCTCAAACGTCATGACACCCTTACACTACAAACAAAACATTGGCACACATGCAAAAATTACGATACATTCTTCTTGAAAGCAAAATAAGGTTGGAAATTGAGTGACAGATGCTAAAAAAACGGAAAACTAAAGAGTTATCCGGCCAGCAAAAATGTACGCTTAGCGGCGAAGCTAAGGGAGGTAGGGGCAATTTGGGCAATATGCAAAAGTTGGGCGGTGGGTGGTGGGGAGTGTCGTGATTAGGCCGTGTGTGTCGATGCGCATCTTATGCCCGCATTACCCTTTCGTTTTCCTTCCGATAGCTGCCTTTGTGGGCCCCTTCAGTTATCTGTGCAGTCGAGATCATACGATACCAATTTTCTTTTGACGAATTTTTGTCGAGAGCCATCGATTAAGAACGGATTTTTTTCGTAAAGACTTTGTGATACTGATTTTTTTATTTATTTTAATGGATGGGCGGCAGTGGTTTGGTTATTGAGATGGGTGGACGGTTTTATATGAGTATTTTGGCTTCACTCAAGGACCCATATTATTTTGAGTCAAAAGTTATTGTGATCTTTCTTCACTTGACGTCTCAAGTTATGACTAATTTGTTCGAACAATGATACAGACATCTTTATATCGACTATTTGGGTGTGTCCCCGGAACTGTCACTTGCTGTTTACACTTAATCAGTGCGATATGAATGGGCGAAGTTTTCCCTCATAACGTGTCAGTGAATGTAACCGATCTGTAGCGACAAATACTCAGTTTCCTTTCGATACCCGAATCAAGCCCATTAGTGCAGTGAGCCATCACTACTACTTACTTAACTTACATCAAAAGTTAGTTCAAAACTGACACAATCGACTAAAATGTTATACCCATTAGGAAAATCGACTACACTCGCTGGGGTGAACTCGTTAACACACTTTCCAAGTTTCCCATCGAAAACTACCCCCGTTTAGACTACCAAATACGTTGAGGACAAACTAATAAACGTGAATGTTTAATATTCCGAATCTTCCCCCCACCGGTTTCAATACGAGTTTAAGTAATATCGAATTCTGCCATCGCATTTTCATGTACGCAGTAAAGGGATCCTTGTGTTACGCCATTCTTCGCGGCTGTACGCCAACAGACGTTATGGACTATTCCAAAGAGTGATTTCCCTTGAAACCAATGTAGCATATAAATACCATTATTCTGAAACAATTCACGCTTTGGACCCGTTCCGTTGTTTGGATTGAATGAGGGTATTCAATAAGACGTTTGTGTACGTACAGACAACTTTTGAGATTTCGTATATTTCGAAGTGAAACTAAGTTTGCGTGATGTATTCAGAAAGTCGAAGGGGTTTCGATTTTTGGTACGTGTCGATGCTAGGAAACTGTTTCATGTGCAGAAAATCCTTCACATTTGTCTGTATCATTACGTGTCAATAATTACTATTTTCAATTGCAGCTGAAACGACATCAAAAGTTTCTTCACATTTAACCCTTCAACAAAAATCAAACGACCACCAACAGAAAAAATCAAAACAAACCGAACCACGAAACCAATATCGCCTAAAATTTCGCTGCAAAACTTTCAAGAGCATCCATCAGTTCGGATACTTATTCCCCCCTCCCTCCCACACACACAACCGTCTAATGAAATCAGACATGCCAACGCAATTGTAGATTCAATTAGTACAGAGCAGTTACCATTCTTATCGGAACGAGACGATTTCACGAACGAATTAATCCGAAAACATACGATTTCTATCTTCCCCAGTCTCCCCCGTCTTCAGTACCTATCTGTCTATCTATCGATATGACGTCATTGTATTTGCCAAGTGTAATTAAGTACATGTGGATTGAGAGAGTGATAAGTAATGGAGTTTAAAATGTACCAAGTTTTGCCAAGATGTGTATTTATTGAAAATTTTCAAGTTACGACTGTTTTTGAGCTTTGAAACGTCTGTGTGAGCATGAACATTTGATGATGAAACAAGATTAAAGAGAGATCGCGTTGTATTGAAGTTATTTTAATATTGTTTTGTAAAAGTTCTGTCTTTGATTAATTCGATATAAGAATTGTTAAAACTAAAAGAAATACGGTTTCCACTAAAAGTCAAAGCCGACATAATTCAATATAACCATGGACATTTAATCAATTCGCTACGTCAAATTCAATTGATTAAAATTAAAGTGACAAGCCATTGACAATTGTAGAGACACCCAGACACATTCGATTATCAAAAATTAAGCTATAACCGTAAACAATTACCAAAATCGAATTATTCAATCGGAATAAATTAAACTGAATCGGAATAAATCACATTGAGGAATTAAAATGCGATACTCGATAATTCAATAGACAACACTGTAGAGGGTCCAATCACAACAGACGATACGAATCATCGATAAAATAGTAATAGAGAGGGGACGAAAAAATAGGGTATTTTTTTATTATCGTTTATTGATCACTCACGCCTCTATATTGAGAGCTATTGATAGATTGATATTAATGCCCGGGTTCCGTGGGGTGGCGTTTTTTTATTACAGACCTCGTTGACGGAACCACAATTGGATATTGTGTGTAATTCTTTTGCACACAATGGTTTTATTTTTTTATCGTTTTGTGTCGGTTGATTATTGGCATTTTTATTTTCATGTTTGCGTTATTTTTTCATTGATTGTTTGTTTACAAACGTTGGTAACGGGCGGATATTGTGTTTGCACAGATTTGTGTGGTGAGTGATCTAATTGGGTCAGGTTGTGTTTGACTTTAAAAATAACAGCTTTGTGAGTCAACCTCTTTGAGAACTGCTGTTACTATCCACTTCATACTTCAACAAAGCAAATGTCTTGCATTTTAAAATACTCTTCAAGCCGTGCCAATTTCAACGAAGCCTCAGGATCCAATTTACCAGATCAGAGACAAGCAAGTTCATAGACAATATAGATTCAAACAATGGCGTTCCATATTCGTGCTCACACTTCAATATGCGAAATTGACACCGCAATATTACAAACAGAAATAAGATTGCCTGAAGGCACCCCCGCACCCCCTCGTGGGGGGACACTTTATTATACGAAATGTCTTCGCGATTGAAACCAATTGTTAATTGAGCTATATCTATGAAAATTGCGTCTGTGCGTCGCCGATTCTTATCGGAATTTGTCGTTAAATTTATTATACAACGGCTTTTCGGTTTTCGATGTGAAATGGAACGTTTATTGAGGCTTCGGATTTAAGTATTAATATTACGTCGATTTTACGGCTGAGAAATTAATTACAAGTAATATTTAATTGAAAAGCGACAGACTTAGGCCTAGCAAATATAAATCATTGTCAGACTAAAATTATATTAGATATCTGAACTTAATGGTTAATCAAACACTGGCAACACATACACAAATTCACTGGTTTGAATTTAGAACATCGAAACGTTGGCGGCAAAACAATTATTTTAATATACAAAATAGGAAAGCCCGACAATAGTTAGACAAATGAATAAATCCAAATGGAAATTTCCCTATTCGTGAACAATAGTTAGATTTGGAGGCTGTATCTCGTACAGACAGATTGATTGGGCCCTTCCTACAGATGCGGAGGTGAGGATGTGGTTACATTGTTTTATGTTATATAAAATACTTAGTTTTGAGAAGTTTTGCTCACTGTTATTGTCTGGCGCGAGTCGTTTAGTGTTGTCTCGAACGATGTTTTTAGAAGGGGTGGCAGAATAGCTACTTATTCTGTCTACAGAATTGGAGCAAAATGATTCCAGAAAGTAGCAATTTCTTATTTATGTTTATTGTCCAATAAAGCGATAACACGAAGTAGCCCAACATGAAACCAGTATATCATCGAAATCTTGCGTCCGTCATCCAAGCGGCCATACATTCAACTTGCCGACAATATCTCCAGCAAAATCTCAAGTTTCGACATAAATAATCACATTGCGTTCACATAAATTTTGGATCTCTCTCCATATTTTGTTACCTGCGCCGTTTGTTACGATTTTATTATGAAAATGAATGGCAGGCGAGAGCGGGCGACGGGCGTCCGTGGTGGAGGGTGGGATACGATCAAAAGGGTTCCTAATTCGTACATTCGGCAACGGTGCACACTATAGCAACTATGAGTTTTATGGCCCGAATCTTTTATGGGATAATCAAATTTTGTATTATTAATGCTTTTAATTCACAGACAGGAATTGATTCTGTGGCGTTTAGTTTCTGTGGCTACTCCTATTTCGTTTTCAATTTAATATATGACTTGTTATGATTTTTTGGGTGGTTCATAGATGCATTGAATCAAGTATTTTCTTCAGTTTTGAGCGTTTTCATTTGGCACACTTGAAGTTTTTTGGACCAAATTCATTTCAACAGTGCAGAACCCAAAACAAACTTCATTTTCATACAGGCTAAACATTTATGCATATCAATCTCATATTCGTTGTAGTTAGTTCAGAATTCTCATGTAAGTTCGCCTAAGTTGGGGCTTCCTCAAACATCGTTTAAGCGAAGAATAACACGCGAATAAAATACTTAGGTATGGTAGGTATGGTGGAAGGTGTTTCTCTTACTCAAAACGTTTCCTTTTCCCTCAAAAATAAGCAAACCAACACACAAACCGCCATCATTATTTACGTAACAAACACATCCCTATCATTATTTTAATTGAATATGCTTTGACGTTAACTTATTTTTGACATTCTCCTTCTTCGGAATTAATTTGCGTGTTCTATGGTCCTCCGTGCAGACGTCATACGTCTAAACCTTTGTTTTCATTATTTAGTATTCGCAAGAATTAATTGGAATTTACATTGTATAAAATACACGTGTAATTAGAAAACACGTTAAGTTTGACAAAGAAAATTCATCTTGGAGTAAGTAGCACGTGCCAATGTTTTTTTTGTTTATGGTTTTTGTGCGCCAAGGAAATATGAGCGTTCTATTATTTGAATTTCGTAAGTTGAACATTTGAATTTGGAAAATATGAGAGCTGTCAAATATAATTTTAATATCCGCCATCATATAAATTACGCGAAGGAAACTATCCCAAAAGCCAGGCAATCTAACAGCATGTGAGCTCGAAAACAGGAAAGTATCTTTAACGCTCACGGTTCCGCATACATATCTAACATTAAATGTAATCGTGGAAACCTGTGAAAATATGTAAATTGATCCTTGGAGATGCCGGACCGACGGACTGAGTGAAATTTGAATATAAACTTTCCACCAGTACCGTATAAGCGTCATTTATTTTGGCCGTCCATAAAATATAATGATTTTTGACGTAGCTCTCGGCTATATTAATTTTGTGGGTTTATAGGGGTGGGTCTGATATATCGACAGGTATTTGTGTGTGTGTGGGGGGCGCCTTAATTACGTCATTGACCTCTTCATTAGAATATAAGATACTGTGTCTATCCTGTATCTGTTTGTATAGGACTAGGTCCATTTTAATCTCGTTATTCTGACGTAGCTTGTCTTAATTATTAGTCACCGAAGTGGCTTGGGCTTAGCGTGCATTTATGATCTAACCTAACTATGTAGACTAGTATGTACTTAGATTCAATCAGTCCTGAAAGAATTATAACAACCTGTTTTCTCTGCACCTCTCATTCAGCAACTTGAAGCGAGTGTGAAACAAAAAGACGTCGGCCACGACGGAGGCAAAGTTTATGACAGCACAATAATACTCGTAGATAGAACGAATCAGAAGTTTCCAAATAAGTTATGCCAATATGCAAACATAAAACCCATTATATTAAAATATGCCAAGTCTAAATATGTAAAAAGGGAAAAATCCGCAAAATGGACGCCACTCGTCTGAATAAGAGATCGAGAATATTTACATAAAAAACAAATAATACACGCCGAGACGGGATGCGCGCATGAAATTAAAATCGATGAGAAATTCTACCCTTCGAATTAAATATCATTGCCCTGTCTCACACACACAAGATACACACACACACCCGCACGCGTTAAGATCTAGATTAATGTTGAAGGGGCTTGTGAAGCGCCATCATTTAAAATCATAGTTGAATTCGCATTTAGAATCACTATTCCAAATTCAGAATCACTTTGCAATTCTAAACTTAACAAGCGGGTGCTTGCACTAGAACTATTTATGATTCCAATTTCAAATGTTAAAAACAAGCACATTCTTCCGTACCATAAAGAACAGATATTTAAAAAAAAATGCGCTGTTTCAATGGGGTGTAGGTTAAAATATCGGTCCGCGCTTATTTGCATACTAACTAAAATAATTTATTATTTTTTCTCGGAGGGTCGCGGTCTACGTGGGGTGAGATTGTATACAATGAGAATAACTAGAAACTGAGTGTTATTGGCCCGATCACAGAGCGTCGGAACATTTTAAATAACGTTCATCGGAATCGCCGTTTGAAGTTGAATTTCAAATATAGATGATATACGGGCGGTGTAGTTCCAAACAAATATCAAATTAAACACACACGGAAATGCAATATTCGACGTCAAAACACGAGATGCTTAAAAGTTTGAATCAAAGCGGTTCGGAAATCAAAGTACTGTTGGCAAAAGGATGAGTGGAGATCGCGGTTCGCAACGCATCCTTACAACGTAGCGTATGATTGCGCGAAACAAAGGCCCGAACAACTTTCAGAGCGAACTCGTTGCGTCGGGAAAAAGTTTGCCGACTACGCCGTGTGTCACGTGCTGGCCGTACCATCGAACCTTTGATTTTAGAATGTTTGTTTCCAAATTCAAATCCCTAATTATGGCTACTTTTGCTTTTGATACTCGAGATTTAAATTCGGAAACTCCAACCAGATCTGATCCAGATTTTCAATTCTTCGGATTCTTTTATGTTTCAAAGATGCGTTTCCGTGGGTTTAGAAATAAAACGTTACCGAATAACAAACTTACTAACTAGTCGAAGTGAAAACAAAAGACTTGTAGAGCCTCCTACTTTAGAGTACTAAACTTGATGTTTCCTTAAAGTCTAATCTGAGAACGATAACTGAAGCCAGTTCAAAACTTTTCTAGCCGAGTTCATATTTTCTAAGTTTTCCTTCAATAAAGTATTGCCAACTACAAATCAATTCAAAAAGTTTAAATTAGGAACATTTTAATACTTGTTTCTGTTGACGCTGCATCTCTGCGAATGAAATTATCTTCCGTATCAAAGGGAATAATTTTAAATATCTACACACAGGCATGGCTAGTCCTGCCAGACGGCCACCCCGAAAGATTTATACATTTTATACACCCCGTTCCACGATACTGTTCAAATTCTACGATTCACTGATGCATTATATGTTTCCCCGTTTTTTTGGCGTCTACCCACGCTTTTGTTTTGGACGACTCGTTATTAATTGTAAATTTCTGATACGCAATTGGTGTTTCTAATATCTTATTGGGATGGAGAGTTTTTCTTGCGTGAAGCAATGGAGTTTTGCTCCTGTTTCAATGTAATGGTCATTACTTTTAGGCCGGGGGTCTTTTTACATGAAAACACGAAGGTGTTTGAGAAAAATGAGTAAATCATCGAGGTAAAATAAATTGTACTTTTTACAGTTGGCATGTTACTGTTGCTCTTCCAAGATCAGGAATTAGGGGACTTCGTTTTTGAGCCGTGATTGGTTATCGCAGTTTTTTTCTTCGTTATAGTTGTGTGTCAAAAGGTGGTGGTATTCATATGCAAATGTTATAGAAATATGGAAATAACCCGACGTTAGATCGACAGGAATCTTTACAAATATTAATGACGGGGAAGTTTATAAATTACACGGTGCGTAGTTATAACTTTAATGGGTTACTGTATTGTGTTTCTTTAGTCACTGTGATACGAAGAAACATTATTCTTAGCCCACTAACGCTTGGAAAAAGAAAGGTTTTGTTATGAGGAATTGTTTTATAGGTTTCTTTTAAAATTGGTAATGAATGAATTTCAATTATAGTTTCTATTTTTGAAAAATTAATATGTTGATGACCTTTTGGAGGTTTATTTCATCTTTTACTAATGTAATATGATGAACAACATTACCAATTGTCAACATAAGCATACATACTCCTACCAAAACAAAACCGACAAGGGGAGATGCACAGTGCAAAGATATCGGACAGGAAAAGGGGTTGATTTTGATTGAATATCTGTTATTAAGACCCTCCCTACCCACACAGGCGCAGATATAAAATAATATACACATTAAGTTTATAAATATGCATGAGTTTCGTTAAAACTTGTGAGTGTGCGCCAAATTTATAATTGTCTATGTGTGTGTGTGTATTGATTGTAATAAATTGTGCTCATTGTATGAATGCTAAGCTTGCCACGAAGTTTTTATTTTGAATATAGAATTAGAGGATTGAATGTAGACAATTTAGGAGTGTTCTATTTTCGAATTCCGTTTTGAAGAAAATCTTATTCTATTTGAAAATAAAGTGGTTTTTTTTGGGATGGCACCTCAAATCGATTAAGACCGTTAATAAAAATCGACACAGCTAAAGAAAATGCTCCAAGATTCTCGAATATTCTCAAGTATTCCTTACATATATTATGAATAATACAAAATACGAGTTTATTATGAGCGTTGATATCCGTCGTTGGATGATGACACTGAATAATTAATGGCGGTCGAATTGTGCGGTTTCCTCCAAAATCTTATTGTTTTGCAGTTTTTTTGTTCCACTTCCAGAATTAATTTACTTTTCAGTTGCCAGCGATCGTACGCAGATATTTAATGATGTACGTTTTGTTTTGATTACACCGAGTTTGTAAGGTTTTGGGCCACGGTTTTGAGATTTTGGCACTGATCGGATGGTGATGTTATCATAATTATTATAATTACTTCTGCGAAAATGTGATAAGATATTTAGATTTTTATTTTTATCATTATATCGCATTTCATGGATTATTAAAATCCTTGAATACGATTCTTTGAATTCCAATTCAGCATATTTGCGTCCCTAACAACTGATGTACAGATAATTAAACATATTTTAATATACCAAGTTGACATCGAGACGTGTTCAAGAACGTACAACAAAATTGGCAAGATGGCCGTCAGAGGGCGCCTCTTGTCAGCCATCATTAAGGAGCTGTCAATGTCAACTGTCAGTTGAAGCGAAGACGTCGCGGCGATCGGACTTCTAATGACAAGAATTATATTAATTCTTGGTGATGCATCGACTTGGGGTGCGGTATTTTTAGTTCTGTTCTATCTTAAGATGATTTGTTTGAGATTTTCGGCGCTCAATCTCTTTCACTCTTATCGTCTCATTAGGAAGGGACCATTTGTATCCTATTTTAGCTCTTTAATAGGATATATTTAGCAGAATATATCCTATCTTTTATTACTCATATGAAAATGGTAATAATGCGACATCCACATATCAATACTACAACAATTAAAATAAAAGCTTTTGATCTAGAAATTAATAACGAAGCGGACATTTTGGACGCGTTCCAGATTATTTCTAAATGAACGATCCTTTTTTTAAGTTCGATATGAATATTCGTTTGCATGCGTGTCGCCCTGCGGATAAAATACGAGTACCTACATTGGACAAGTTAGGAGAGCAAGCGGGTTTGACTGATAGAGGAATGATTGACGTGAATGTTTCATATCTTAGAAAATAGGATTTCAGTTTAGGATTCCTTTAGAAAGGAATCTCTTGTCACCAACCCTTTGAAATCATTATCAATAAAAAAAGCTTGGTTCATGTCTAAAGAATTATTAATGACAAGATGTGAACTCAAGCCATAGAAACACATAGTACCATTACACTTTTTGAAATAAGATAGAGATCCGTTGCTATAATAGATATTGTTCTGTACGTACCACGAACTCGTGCACACCATTAAACCACTACTTATTCCAAATTCGACTCTTGTCACCAAAAATCGCCATCGCCCATCACTCAACGCGGCACAAGAAAGTCCCGTTTTTAACTGGGTTGTTCACCTTTCTGTATCGAAAGGGTTAATTCTATGCGAGAGGGTTCCGCATGTCCGTCTGAGGTGCGTACTATATGTTTTTATTGTTTTTTGAGGGTTGGATGCTACTGTCGTCTGCTTTTGTTTTTATTTGCAATATTATGAATCATTTTGGGATATTCTGTTGATCGTTTCGGGTTTTTGTGGTAAGTGGGGTAGTGAGGTTGGAGCAAAATGGTTTTTGGAGCTGCGCGAAAGGGTTACTGCCTGTTATGTTATTTTTTTTATAATCGGGGCGTAGATATATTCGTTATAAAGTTAATTTTGTGGTATAAGTAAGTTATTAGCATGTTTCGGGTCTGGTTTTTATTAGCATAGTTTTGTTAATGTTGGCATTATTGTCGACGCCATCTTCTTCAAAATTACGCGCCAAAAATTGCCACCATAATGTCTTGCAACCGTATTGAAACTTATAGTCAAATGGGGCTGGCCCAAAAGTAACACCCAAGGGCGCAGTTTTAATTTGTATGTATGCTACTATAATGTATAATTCTTGTATATAGTGGGATCGAAAAGGGTGGGTTCTCTCGGGACCAAATTTGAGATGGGGATCAAAAATCGCGATTGAACCCTATCGAAAACTTACGTGTCTTGGTGTGTATGAGTGTGTGTGTGTGTGTCAGGGGTGACAGATTAGGGGGTGAATTTTTGGACATTCTGATTGTATTGGATTTTGATCGGTCATCGTGTGGAGTACTTTTGTTAATTATTGTGAATCCTAGGCTAGATCTTCAGTTCGCTTATTTTGGGAGACGTATCCTTTACGAAGCAAACTTCCTTTGCGTAGCAGGTGGCGTTATTTAGTTACTGCCTACCCTACCCCGATGGAAAGAAGGCGTGAGGTTATATATGTATGTATCCGTTACGATGACCACAAGTGTCAAGATTTGTGGAGACGCTTTATCCATGAAATACTTGTTACCCTATAACGATATCTTTGTAGTTATGTACACGTAATTTTAGATAATTTCCGTACCTACATTGTATGCTAATAACGTTAAAAAAGTCTTCAATATACACGTGCCCATGCCATAAGAAAAATACTTCTAAATACTGAACTTAATAAATAAAAATACAGCTTTCATTTGATTCCTTATTGGCATAGCGTGACGATATGTAACAACACAAATTATTTAACAAAGAAATATACTTCTATGCAGTATTATCCAAATTGGTATAGCAATTTCCGAGATTATCTTTCGCAGACGTATTAAATTTTCGCAATTTTTAAACATGGCGTATCTAAAGGGTTTCATTTTTGTAGGGTTATCAAATTGTCTATATCTAATTATAATCAGATATGTAGTGTGATTTTATATATTGAAGCTATCGGTAAATAATAAGGGGTGGTCAGGACCCAATCGATTGATCGCAAAGTCGCAATCAAAGGGTTGAAACGAAGGGTTAGTTTAAAATATTGCTGGGGGTTCGACTGATACTGTGTGTGTGTGTGTGTGTCTGTTTGTCTGTCCTTATTTGTGTAGAGATTTGAACTTAGAGAACGAAATTAAAAAAGTGTATTTGTTTTAGTTGTAGTTTAGATAAGAATTGTTGATGGCAGGGTTCAGTTTTATATAGGGAACTGGCTATGTTGAATCGAAGCTGTTTATTTTGAGCTATTGGTTTAAGTAAAAGTTATTATGATTGGATTGGGAAGCTGAATAGCAATGGGACAGTAATACAGCTTCTTCGCTAAATTTTAGATCTTGCGTTTGACCTGATATTTGTCAGCGATGAAGCAAGCTAGCCTTGAAGACTGAATCATTAGATTAACTAAACAGCATGTATCAGAAAGGTGTAGTCATAGTTAAGGGTGTGGTCCAGACCATCCATCTGAGCAACTTTCTCCATGGTACCAACATTGTAATCGCGAAGAAAATGTCTACTGTCCCATACAAAACTTCAAATTCAAATTCTTTATTGCATTCATGTGTACATTTAGTTCTTACAATATAACATGAAACCCGGTTAGGGCACGGTAACATAATAATAATAATAATAATTTGAAGTATCTTGACTTGGCTCGCGAGTTTGTCGACATGTGGGACGTGGACTCAGCGAACATTGTGCCGATAGTCGTGACAACCCATGGCTTAATAGCCAAGAGCCTCGACCAACACCTGAGGAGGCTCTCGTTGGGCAGCTGGATCAAGGGCTTGACTCAGAAGGCGGTACTTCTGGACACGGCTCGCATTGTTAGGAGGTTCCTCTCTCTGGAGCCCTGACCGCTGGTAGCTTGGTCCCTGTTCCCGATACCGGTGGGCTACTATTTTTTAAGGAAATAATACTTTTAAAATAATAATATTAATAGTATGTAAGTATGTTTGCGTTTTTTGACTAGGATATAATATTGAATTATATAACTAGCTATCATAATTTTTTAGTAAATATTTCAATACCTACTCGACTCAAATGTAATACGGGTGATTATTTTTTCGCGACTACGATGTTGGTACCATGGAGAATGTTGTCCAGATGGATGGTCTGTACCACACTCTTAAATTTGACCACACCTTTTTGATACATGCTGTACCTTTGTTTTCTATAAGGCTCTATCAAGCCTAACTTCTTATTAGTTAATATTATAGATGCGACAGTACCTGTGGTTGTTTGTTACGCTTTCATGCCGAAACGGCTGAACGGATTTGGATGAAATTTGGCATATGGGTATACCATGACCTGGTTTAAGACATAGGATACTTTTTATCCCGGTATTCTCAGGGGATTGAGACATATGCGGGTGAAACCGCGGGGCGCAGCTAGTAACCTATAAAGGGAAGACGAGGCTCTATCTATACCCACAGTGAGTGACTGCTAATTTCACATTATTACGTAGTTAAGCGTATTTGTGCAAAAACTTTTATATAATGTTTTGCCAAATGCACTTTTATTGTGCTGCGACATGCGATACTCAGGATCCAGGCGAACTATGATAACATTTTGAGCTCACCCCACTTACACACAGCAGTGACACTGTGTTCCAACTGCTCGAATTAAAGTTTGGGTTTTAGACACAGTGTTGGGTAGTTGGAATACAGTTAGCGATCGTCGCGTGACTACCCCCATAGTATTTGACACGGCATCGCCCGTACTTTTCACACTCAAATTTTCGCGTTTAAAGGCTTGCTTTTTGGTGTGCAATTAGTGATGGTTATCTTGTTTTGTATTGTTACTTTTGTTAGTAACTAGGCACCGAGGTTTTAAGTGGCAATTTTTAAATATATTGCTGTAGTAATTGTGGCTTTGTAAGGAGGTAAGCGGTTTAGGTGTCAGTCTCGAGTGTTGCTGCTGTTCGATTTTTGGTTAAACAATTTAAGTAAGTATTTATATAATAAACGAAGCAGTTTATTCGTACTTAAATTCAACTAGCTAATGTTACCTTAAAATTTACCTAAGCTACAATAATTATTATTACAGTAAACCCATTCATTAATAATAAAAAAATACACGAACAAAAAGTATGAATCATTTTACTAACCAAATCAATCAAAATGGCGAATTCTCGGCGCTTAGCAATCAATCCTTGGTATAACTTATGCATACGAAATAAATATTAATAGCACACAACCCTTTCTTACACCCCCCTACACTACGTAGGACGTACCTACCCTCAGTTTTGCTAATAAATGTGTATAATTAATCATATAAATATGGGTTGGTTTGTGTTGTAAAACTTTGAATATAAAATTAGAAGTAGTGTGTAATAGGAATTAAACATGTTATTTCTAGGAAAGTTATTTTTCATACAATCGTGTTAAACGACGTTTCTAATCCACATAGACCGATCCCTAGCCATAAAAGTTCATGCCATCATAATCGACAGCGAAATACTAAGAAAACTTACATATCAGTACTCGCTTCAAGTAATTAAAACCTTTTTTAGACTTAGACTACGTAGAATAACCTCTTTTCTCAAGTTGACCTACAACTGGCCACCTAAACCACCTTTAAAAAAATATTTGACAGTTGAATGACAAGCAGCTTTTCTTTTCATATTGTTCGTTTTTCAAACAATTTAGCGGGAGCTTAACCCGTTCGCCGCATACTTAATTCCCTCATAATTGTAACTCGAGAATATTGATTATGCATTATTATGCGCTGTCATTAATAATTTTAATTAATTACATGTGTGTGGGGGGAGGGTGGCTCGTGAGGGGGGTGTGTTTATAGATTCTGTCCATTGTCGTAACACCGTGTGAGATGATTAATGCGCTCATCTTTTGGCGAGAAGACGCCTCATTGATTTTTGATGACTTTGTATATTTCTAGCCGGTGAAGGGTTAAACTTGCACGGACGAATATAAGGTTTGAATAATTAATTATTTGCAGAGCTATTATGGTACTGAAATACAATAAAAAATAAAAATCATTATTCAATCCGCAAGGAGGTTGTAACTCATTCTCAGACGCTCCATTTTCCAAAATGGCGTTTCGCGTGCAGTCGTTAAACGTCCGAGCATCGGATCATATCTAAGTCATTTTCAGTTTCCGAACCATAAAGTGTCAATAAAAATAATCGTTAAAAGCCCCATTTGAATATTTGCGCAGTTAAAAAAAATTAAATACGAAAGAAAAATTAATAACCCGTTCAAAGCTATTTATATTTGTTCCGTTTGTTCCACTTGAGATTATCGATTTTAGGTTATTTTGTGACTTTATTACTCGCCTGTAGTTTTATTACGCAATTACTTTAAAAAGGGCAAACGTTTTTTCATACAATTCTACCGGATCGTAAATTGGTGTGATACACACCTACACTTTCTTAGTGTTTAAACCTTTTGTTATTGCTATTTTAATCTAGCTAGACATTTGATGGACATACTACCATAATTATTTTCACGTCAAATCCTTTACCAAGAAATTACTCATTAATTGTGGAACATACACGTAACATTTGAATAAGTTATTAAGTAATTAGCAATAGAAAGAACGGGACCTACTTGCTTTGAATTTTTATTACAAAACTTTCGTGACCCTCATGGCACAATAGAATTACTTTTCGAATTTCGAATCAGACGATAACGTCTGAAGACAACTATCTATACAGCCAATAAGGACTGTCTACAGTAACACGACCACGCGATTAGGTTTTATATATCTGTAGCAAACAAAACGCGATGCGATACGGCTCGCTCTACCTTCGGTGTAGAAAGCTCTTTAGTAACGGCTACTCAAACGCGTTATCGTTAACAAGTGACAGTCGATAAGTCGCGTTTAAAAATGGTGCCTTTTTATAGTCACGCGACTTTTTAATCGTTTGACGTTTGAAGATTAACGTTATTAATGGCCGCTCGGTTCGAATATTGACAAATTTCTACCGGTAATCGAGTGGGTTTAGTGGCAATTGTTTTGATATCTGTTGAATTGTTTCACTTTGATGTGCAACTGACAGTTGGCGCCAACGGATGACGTTCGTTTTTTCAATCTAAATACCAAAAGAAAAAACAATAAACGTTTGTTTTCTGTAGTTTATTTATATTTGGAATGTTGGTAGTTCTGTTTCGTCTTACCCAGTTCACTTGGAAATAATTAGGACTTATCTAAATTTCATTTTGTGTCTAGACAGGTCGTGTTATTCTTACCTGAAACAAAAAAAGAGATCATTAGTTTATGAATTCAAAAAGCGCTGGATAGATGAATTAAGCAATCAATCAGTTTCTATGATAACAATTATTATACATTAAAAAAAAAAAAAAATATTATTACTTAATACCTATTCTAAAAGTTCGCAGAAATTGTGTTTCTCTCATTTTCTACGAAACAAAGTAATAAAATATCATCTATATCTGTATTTGAACATTAAGCCGCCATATTTAAATGTACAGAGTCGCGCCGGCCAAATCGGCAAACCATCTGGAAATGGGGAGGGTGGGGAGAGTCGCACCATTTGTTACTAAATCATCGATAGTAGTTGAAAGGTTTCATAATGAGTCATGTTTTTGGAGAATTTACAATCTTTTTGTGGCCTTAGGACGTTTTACATATTGCGTAGAAAAATGTCTAATAATTCCCATTTTGCGCTACGAAAAATATTACTGAACACTGTAATATAATGATAGCGCCTCTTTTTATTAACGTCAAAAATACTATACTCAATTTTTCCGGTGACCATCTTTACAGGTTCATATAGTTTTTAAAAATACCAAAAATTAAAAAGATGCGCACCAATTGATAAAAGGTCCTCATCGTTTGAAGTTCAAAAATTTGTTTGCCGTTTTAAAAACCTCGTGAATACTTATGATGAAAATATTGCTAAATTAAAATACAGTAGGCATATCAGTAACGACAATATAAAACCGTTTTTCAAATCAATTGCATTATTATTAGCTTTATCACTGTGACTCAAAGTTATTTGTTCAGTTAGATAATATTTGTGATTGGTAAGGTCATCGGGTCAGGATTTAGGTCACATCACGTAACAATTTCATTTGCCGTTAAAATTAGCAGTCTCCATGTTAAAAAAAACAACGCAGTTTGAAAATGGAACTGATTGTCAGTTTAAACCAAGAAAATGTACGTCAAACACTTAATTCAACCGATCTATTCTGTAAAAATCTCACCGTGTAAACTTAGTTAAAGTGAGCTTGAAATGAGCTGTCAATAGTGTCAATCCCCTGTATCAGGTGGAATGGCAGCTTACTTCACCTAAGACTTCATGGTGAGCTAAATACAGATCAGGCAAATCTAAAGTATAAGAAAACAGAACATCTTCCTTACTGCTGTTTAAGAGGCTGACAACAGCTAAATCGCGGTCACTGTCGGACTGCATAGAAAAGAAAGAGAAGCGCGATGACACAACGCTGGTAATTTATTGCAAAATATGAAGCAATTATCTATTTACAAAAGTTATATTGATTGGACTAAAAAATGAAAACACTATTACGTTAATATGTAGCTTGTAGAATAATCTGACAAAAAAACAGAAAGATGCATGTATATTAGTAAGGTTTATAATCGTTGAAATATTTTTTTAGAGGTGTCTTCGTGAGTTTTTTTCTATCGTATCAAATGAGTTGTATTATGTTTTCAATACACTATCTAAATAGCATATATCCTGAAGAATATCATATATTTTATTGATTTTATTTACTGCAGTGGATCATACACTTTTAGGCATTATAAAACTTGCATTTAGGTCCTGTAGTCCCCTTAAGTTAAAATCACTCTAGAAAGGGTTAAAACCAATACACACGCATAGCCGCCTCAAATAACTAAATAAGTCGCGTCAAGAATACATCGCGGTATTATAAATATGTTTTTGTGTTGTGTCTTGTGTAGCGGATCACAAAAGATGCGCTCTTCGGATCGGGGAAGCAATTACTGCCGAGTCTCCGGTGTCTGAACTGAAGGGTGAACACGACACATACAGGACTGGGTTAAGGAGATAATACACTAAAAGGGGACTTGGAATCTGCGAGATCGGCAAGAGAGGAGCGAAAAACTATTTAGAGAATTTTGTGATGTGAAGATGTTTTTTTTCGTTAATTGGAAAATATCTCATTTTGAGGTGAAATATCTGATGTAACAGCAAGCCTATCTAGTGTTCTTTCTGAAAAAATGAATAAAAAAGAAACACATAGAGAAAAACTGACAATCATATAAATAGCATATACGTTATTTATTGCAATCATTTTAGAGCCTTCGATATTTTTTCACTTGTTCATACATTCAAATCGTAAATACTTTCTATATCATCAAATGATTCTAATACGACACAACAAGCACATGATAAACTAGAAGATCATCCAAGTATCCAATGTGAACGGTCCGCAATAAGGGTTGTGCGTAAGAAATTTATAAGTAGGTCTCGGCATAAGGGAATTAATTGTATTATTGTAGGAGCTCCGATGAGGGATCGCGCAAGAATTATCAATTAGAGAAAGAAAACGCCGAATTTTGGGGCGTAGGGCTGTGCTTTAGACGAAAAACGATTTCTTGTGTCAAATGCAATAACGATACATTTGCGTTGTAAATCGGGTTTTGATATGTAAATAAGCATAACCAGCCTATAATGTTCCCACTGCTGGGACTCAGGCCTCCTCTCTTTGAGAGAGATATGTAAATATATAAATATAAACACTTCATATAAAAACAACTATAGGTGGTTTTTAACTAAGTTATTAATATGCCTGTTAGTAACGTCTTTTTAAACATATTATTAATTTTAAAA
Source organism: Griposia aprilina (assembly GCA_916610205.1). NCBI lineage: Eukaryota > Metazoa > Arthropoda > Insecta > Lepidoptera > Noctuidae > Griposia > Griposia aprilina. The sequence continues at coordinate 21,329,607 of OU744300.1, read as the reverse complement.
AAATGGAGGTAATAAAAATTTGTTATCTTCAATTTGTATATAAATTAACTAATCATATTTCAGCCTAAACTATACAATTAGATTCACAAAAAAAAAACTAGAAGGTTAAGATTTCCCAAGCCAGTGTTCTTAGTCATTAACCCGAGCGACATAACAATCTTGAATATTTATAAAAATTACAAAAAAACAAAACCCCATTCTCCTCTAGATATCGTAAATCAGGCGTCCCTACGGCCGTGGGGAGGCTGGGGGAAGGGGAGACGCGTCGATTTTACGCAACATTCGTCTTAGCATTAGTACTTACAAGTATTCTTGTTTTCCTCTTTAATTGTGTATCGGTTTGGCCCGACCGCCTCTTTGTACATAACTTGACGTATGTATTGATATGCTTATGTATATCTTTTGAGTTGTGATTTCGATCACAAATACGTAAGTACTTGGAGATACTACTCAAAGACGTAGGTACTACCTACGTCTTTGAGAATTATTTATGGCCCAACTTAGTAAATGAGGTTGTTAAAATAAAGCTCTTATAAGTAAAATAATTATATTTCAACTACTAATGCAGTAGAAATGTTGAATGTTACACAAAGTGCATCAAAAGGTTTGTCGAAAAAATCTTTAATTACAGCCTAACGAAGTTGCGGAGAAAAATAATGTAAGCCACAGCTTACTCCCCGATTCAAATCCTTTACTAACTTTGACAAACAATTCTGAACCTAACCTGGATCACAATAAAGCTGGAATTGAATTTTAATTTGAAGGAAGTATAAAATAATTAGAAGGAGTTTTTTTTTGTCAGTCACCAAAGCCCAGGTGCGAAACTCTTAAATAAATAATCGGAGGTTATTAAACAGCCCCTCTCAATTATCGAGAGCCCCCTTGCGCACCAATAGCTATTGTCTTTGGAGACAAATACCCTCTTTTGTAGAATAAATAAACAGAGGCTGGTGCTGAACAATTTGTCGATCGTTTTGGTCAAACTTCTGGAGTGTTCGGGATTAAAATTGGCCTTTGTGAAGGATTTTTCCTGATTAGACTTGATGGCTGCGTAGAAGGGAAGGTGGTCGATTCTTTTCAAGAATGTTACATAAAATTCCACCTGTATTCTGCGAAGGGTTGGGTGTAGCTCTAGTAGATAAACCAACATTTCACCAGTTATGTTTAAGTCCCATGTAAATGGCCCATGGGCGAGCCTATTGCCATCAACCGGGCACAAATTTAGACTCCGGGCTACTAGTAAGAAATTCTAGATAGAAAAACCCAAGAACCTAGGACCTCAAGCTCGGAAGTAGCGCTTATGACTACTACAGCAACTATGTAGTCCAGTCCAGTTAGATTATAAAAAACAAGTCCACAAATGTAGATATCAATAATATATAAGTGTAAGATTTAGAAGAGAAATGTACTACGACGGATAAATATTCGCGTAAGAGACGAAGGCGCTTCAGATAAAAATTAACAATCAACTGCGAAATTTTATACAAACCTGGCCACACATTTGTTTAGACTTGCCAATAACTTACGCAAACAATATGTATACGATAACAAAACCATTTTATTTTCCGAAACAGTTAGCTAGAATCAAATATTTGCGACATGTGAAGAATATGATCAAACGTTTAGCTAACACCGTTTATGTCAAACATGCGCAGAAATTGTCGACAGCAATCGACTAGTCACACAAATCATTGTTCCGAGACGATCATAAAATAAAAATCGGCATATTATAGAAGAAAATTGCTTCCCGCGGAATCGAACGTCATTATCCACGGCAGGCTGTTACTGCATGGTGGATTTGCTCAACCATGCCGCGGTTCTGAAAATTATTGCAAATTGAGTAACTCGAATCGTTGACATTTTTATATTAGTCTGTGATGGATCGGTGCGGCGACAAGCAATAGGCATTGGACATGGGAGCCTAGTTGTTGCCAATAATGATAACATGCTCAAATCTACGAGATTTATTTTTGTTTTTGGATTTATAAATCAGACATTTGTAATCAGTTTCGGAGGCAGTTGTAATCTTAGACAATATTATATTTCACATTCAATATCATTTACCTCCTTATTCTGATATATTACAAAATTATTCGCAAGTCCATCAACATTATAAATGACTATCAAATAATTTTCTATAACAGCCAAAACGCACACTATTCTGAAATGAGTAAACACCAGAATCGCTCGTACATCACCCTCCGCGTATAATGTCACAGTTATTTGTATTCAAATACATTCATCAATAAAACTAAACAGTGATCCATTGCTGGCCCTCGTTTGGGGCTAATTCCGACTGTCATAAATCGTGGCATTAATTTAACGACAATGCATTAGACCTCCATCCTAAGAGAACTATTCCGATAGATTGGTAACAATCCTCTTCGGAGTGACGTAACTAAGAAGACGGAATCTACTCACAGTCGACCGAGGCGTGTCGATATAGAGTTGATTGTACTTTGAGAATAGTATCCTTCGCGTAGCGCGTTTAGATCGGATGTTTTCAAGGACGGTTGGATCCCCAATCGAATGTCAATCTTATTGATTGGTACTTTAAGTTTGTTATTGATTGCCGGTGATAAGACATTAAGTAAATCACTTAATGTGTTCAAAACGGATGGTGGAAACGTTTTGTTTCTCCGTAACTATTGCCGTGTTTGTTGTTGCTTGTGTTTGTATATTATTAAGTCGTCTATTGAGGCAGTGATGGAGACTGTCTACGTATCTCTAGGGTTCTTGGATATTTTCCCATTAACAAGTAATGATTCTTAGTATTTTGTAAGGTTTAACATTTATTTTTGATACCTTCTGAAATTCAAATTATCTTGCTAGAATTAGAGCTTTATGCGTGATTAGTTGATTACAAATATGATGGAATTTTGTTAATACCTGTCTTTAGAACACAGTTTCTCTAAGAACACATACATATTTAACAGAACCCATTAAGTAAGATGAACCACCAAACCAATTTCAACAATACCACCACATCATCTACATAACACTTCATCTTTTGTTAACAAAGATATCGAAGCTATGGATAAAGTATCAATAAACGAATATATAAAACTGACCTCATCACCAAATATTCCCGATAGACATCAGACCTATCAGCTCGGCCACTATCACTCGCGGGCGGATGCAAGTCGCTGCCACCACCATCGGCTAACATATACTGATATGTGTTATACAAAAATATATTATATAAACACCGTTTTATCAACACTAGTATCGGGAACATTGTTTTTGTCAAAATGCGTGTATCGATCTGTTGGTGGTGGTTGTCAAAGTTTTCGAAATTCATCGTTTGCGGATTTAGGAGCTTTTTCTGACAATATGTCTTCTGTAGCGGTTTCAGATGGTCTGGTTCCTTCTAGTTTTATTATTGTAGCTCTTAAACAAAACATTTCAACTTGAAACTTCGTAGTACCTATTTTGTTTCATTTGTTGTCTTAGTAACTCTATACTTACTAATTACGTTAAATATAGAAATCATGCCAATTTGATAATCCCAAAATCCAAAGTAGAATCATCGGATTTTGAATCTATAATGTTATCCACGGAAAACGACAATTAAAATTCCGAAACTTTGACATCCATATCTCTGCGCAAGAGTTCAGATAATTATGAGTTCGCTCAACTAAAATATACTGAATTATTGACCCACGATAAGCAGGCCGTTGACTTACCGTCTAAATCGTCGCCACTATCGATTATTTTACGATCAATTTTTTGCTTACACGTGCTTCGCATTGCGTCATTATAGCTCTTATCCATCGGGAGCTGTCTCTCTTACTCTTTATTTATCGCAAGCTTTTATTATTATACAAATTCCACTGCAGTATAGGTAGTCAGTATCGATTGCCCTAAGGCAATGGATACTGGCTAACCTTAGCTAAGGCTAACTTTATCTTCGCTTTCATTTCATTTGCGTTCAACCTTGCCTTGCTATTTCATGTCATCTTTCTCTCTAAACTATTGTCTACTAAATCTTTCAAAGCAGAATCTATATCAAACACAACTCCAGTAATTTGTTTTAATTATTTGTTAAAACAGAATTCCAACCCCAAATCGCCCGATGAATTGCAATGAATCCGAATAGAAAACTTCTTTGACGATGCTATAGATAGCAAAGGGAATATCGGCAGCCATTAAAATAACAAAGAGCTGTATTACGAATATTAAAGCCTGGTGTTTCCGTGTCAAAAAATTAATATTAACGATATCTTCACAATGAAGTGATGAAAAAAAGAGAAAAAATAATTTATGCGAAATATTCCTTTTGACGCCTTTGTTTCGATGGGAGCAGAAAACGTTCAATTAAAGTGTCCCCTGGAAGATAGGGATGACATGCTAATCATTTTAGAGTTTTGTTGAGCGAGAAAACTGTATTTTATATGTAGACTTACTTCTTGAGACCTTCAAGTTGTATATTTGAAGATTTTAAGAGCACTGTTCGGGAATTCCCGACAAATATTCGAAAATATCGAGTTTGGTTTGCGACCTTACCGCGTGATTAGTTTATGATATGGAAATCTAATAATTATGAAATACCGAATCATACCAACGTGTTTAAAATCGTAAACAATCACAAACGGAAAACAGTTCTTGATGAAGTCTAAATAGGTATAGAGTGAACTTTCTGAAGATATTCTTAAATAAACCAAAATTCGAATGAATTTGCATACTAGTAACAGTTCGGAATATCGTTTCCAATGTTCAAATATACCAAGCACTTAACCTGACATTTTAGAAATCACGATATCGTGACTATAGGTTTCAAAGGTTTACACAAAGTGTCTGAAATAAACACAGTAATAGAATCCTCCATGGCAAACGCCCAGGGCTCGGGGCTCCGAATTACATTGAAATCGTCACGCGATGCTCTATTCATACTTGACCATTAATACAACAATAAAAAACCGTATCAATAGATCTCGTTCGATTAAATGTGACCAGCTGGACATCTGCGTAGATTCAAATCTGGCGAATGAATGGGCGATCAAAATGTACCAATCACTACCCTGATCCAACTAGATTTGAAGATAGATTTTTACAACATTCTCGCCCTTATTTTGCATGAATAAAGGTCAGAATAGCGTGACCTGTTATTGTGGAGTTTCTTTACATTAATGGTGAATTGTACGAAATTCGATTGAATGGTGTTTTATTAAGAACCGGTTGCAACCGGTTTTGACCCCTGTCACGTGGTCATGGCGTTTTGTCATTCAAAGTATTATTAAAATTATCGGCTGTTTTGTGTTCTATTGTGTTCGGTTAAAATCTGTGATTTATAGCTAAAATTTTATGTTTATTATTAATTCTTTTGAGTCGCAAAAGAATTAATAATAAACATAACATTTTGGCTACAGCTGGACCACTTATTTTTGTATTCAAATCATGCTATTGATTTTTCATCCCAAGTTGGCGGCATATCAAATAACTCCATAGGCACGCTTGTAATATAAAGCTCTTAATTTTCAGTACCAACAATTCAATACATTCCAACTGATATAAAATTAAACTTTAATTTGTACCAAAACCAAATGTATCAAAGGAAGCCAATATCACTGTGAATCTGCCACCCTTCTCCCACGAGGCGGCACACCCCATGAATCCTTAATGAGTAAATTAACAACACCTATTGTTCAGCACCACTGTTTTTTTACAAGGAATATTAATAACCATTTTCTATTGTCTGTGAGAGGGGGGGGACGAGAAAAATGGTCCGAACAACAGGGGACGACAAGAAAGTTCTGAATTGATTGATTTTCAGAATTAATTTTAATAAAAACAATAGTAGAATGTTTTCGACGGGCTGTAATTGCATTTGGACAAAGTTGCAGGTAGGGAGGACGAAAAAGTTTTATAAATTATGATGAGCCCGAAATCAGCAGAATAAGGAAGCTTTTTTCGTTTCTTGAATTAATTTTCAATTTGAAAGATGAATAATAAGCATTCTTCAGAAGCTTTATTACAAATAAGTACCTACTACACATGACCCTTTTATCTCACTAAACTTCTAAGCATTGAATGAATCACATAAATCTTCCCATTCATCCCAAACCGAAACTTTCTTAACGATAACGTAACTAGAATCGATAATACGAACAATAAACAGACAGAAACTAATTAAACACATAATGACAGGCACACACCGACAAATTTCGTCAATTACTCAGAATTCGGCGGTATCTACACACGAAACAATAAGTCCTTAATGGATGCATGTACTAACAGATACCGCATTATTCTATAATATGTCACAAATCATCTTCTATACGACACAAAGTTTATAATGAATTGACATATTCCGCACACGTGTTCACTTCCAACTAACACGTCCCTCCATATGGAGGCACATGAGACACAAACAACATAAGACTCTTCAAGGTTCTCTATTAGGTCCAATTTCGATTTTTGGCGGATTACGGTAGCCGCGGAACAAATTGGTTCTTATTGAAACCCAATAAGGTTTTAGTTAAGGTAATATGGCGGTAGTTTCGATAAGTGTAATACTGCTTGATCGCGACGATAATTGCCTAGGTATTAGTATCGGAGCTATTTCCATTTATAATTACTGCTTTTTATTTAACGCAATTGAGTTTAGAAGATTGGTTTTTTATTGGGACTGTGGATTAATGTAGGTAACGAGTGATTATCTTTTTCTTTGTATCTTTCACGTTCGATCATATCGTGTGTGGCGTGGTCATCAATATGGTCTTCCTAGTTGCTGTTTCTTGTCCATTCAAGTGTAGATGTATTAGTGTCTAACATGCCATCAAACTATAAACATGTAACTTCACTAGACCAGAAATGTCTGCCTTAGCCGAAGCTTAATCAAATAATTAAGATTAATTATCACCAGGCGCTCATAAACCATAATTTATTAACAAGAGCAAAAATTGAATCCCCCATAAAAATGGCCTTCTTATAAAAACATAATGATCAAACGTTCAATTTCAATATTGAACAAAAACAGCTAGTAAATCATGAATAAATGAAACGTATTAAAGTTTAATGAGAATGGAATGAACCTAATCATGTACAGAGGCGTGATATTGTAATTGCAAATTAATATTGATGATCAGGAGATCGAACTAATTACGACGCCATACATAAAACATTAGGTGATCAAACGAATTATGAAGTGATGTGTAGTGTTGAGCAATAGTTGGAATCTCTTGGCTGATACTGAGTAACGTGTTACATACATATAGTGGAATATCCGTCCAATCTGCTATTGTATACTGTACTGATTATAAATTAACCAACAAACTATTAAAATAAAAATGTAAAAATCAACTAACTAAAACTATCAACAAACAACAATGCCGCCAGTCTCTTGGGTACATTGCCAGTCGACAGCGATGCGGAGAAATTTTTCGACGCCATATTTTAGTTTACTGATTATAAATAAATAAATTTGAAATCAACATGTTATGGGAGATAATGTTTTATTGGGGCTCTTTTCAGTCATTCCAAACATTGACATTTTATTTAGGTCTTTGTCATAAATTGTGAGGTATGTACAAGGCGTTTTCATAAGTAGCGAACCTGATTTGAATCTCCACCTAACATAAAATTTGTTTTCAGTGACTGAAGTCAACGCTCTGATTCCAGAACAAATATAGATCAACAAAACGATTTCAGGAGACACGTTATGAATAAGCCGTTAAAAATATTGATATCTCTTCCCATTGATTCACTCATGTTGTCGCGTTTCGATGAGCCATCGTAAATTGTCAGCTCCCACAAAAAGAATTCGAAATACATCAAAGGTGTAAATTTGTAAATATTTCACAAAACCACAATCCTTATTACAAGAGAGTAAGGTTGAAAATTGGTGACAAAAAGCTCCTGTAACTCAATATCTACGCTGTTGGACTATATGACGTTTGAAGACGATGTCCCCAAAATATAGTAGTAACAGATGTATCTTATTAAACGTGAGGCAGTCTGAGACAAAGAGAGCTTTTAAATATAAAAAGTCAACGGAGAGTTGTATAGCAAACAGCTTCCACGGCCTTGTTGTAACATCGAGGTCTGAATCATAGCATGAAAGGCTGAACAAAGGTAACGATAGTAGTACCATTTGACTTGGTCACGAAATCGAGTGAACTGAGAAGCATAATCCAATTAGTGGTGACGATTTTTTGTGACAATATCTGCTTACTTAAATTTAATTCTTTGAATCATCCCTGTTGAACTAGGTCATAATGAGACTATAGTCATATGTAATGTTTTAATTCAAAATCATTGTTAAGAATTTATGATGGTGCGTCACTGTTTCAGAGATTTTCAGAATGAGTCAATTATTAAACTACTGACTAATGCGTATGCGCATCTATGTACACAGTGACATCACGACACGACCCATCCTCTTCGAGTCCTGCCAAACTGTTATCTTTGAATTTATGATCCGTTCTTAATACATCAAATCTATGATAAAAGAATACTGGCGTTTACTTAATAATGCCAGTGACGTCTGTTGTAAAGCCAGGAATTACCGCGCTAAAGAAACAAAAGTTTCAAAATAAGCAGTCTTTGATGATAAATAATTTATCGCTCCACTAAAACCTGCATAAGAAAGAAATGTTGATAAACATCGAACATTAAATATGTAACTGTTGACGATCGTAAAAGATGGAAGCCAGACGTAGTACATACATAAATATCACTTCGTAGGAAGTATAACTTTTATTAGTTTTGCGCAGTTGAGGCGCACTTACACCGGGTGTAATTTAAAAAACGAAACGAAACGCACGATTTGCTCCGAGAGCCATCCCGCCCATCCTCCATCGACGCCGAGTTCCACAGATGTGACCGCGACGCTGATTTTTCTCAACGCATCGCGTATTATGATGTACGACAGTACGACACATCAGCTCTGGGCCGGCGACGAGTTCGATAGTATCTGTTGCGGGCCGCGCACACGTTAATAGATTCAACAGGTGTACCGCAGGGTGGTCCGATCGGCCCGCTACACTTTTTTATTTACGTTTTCACGAATTTATTGCACATAGTCGACGTCTCGAGGCGCACATTTGATTCATATGCTTACGTTGTCGCTTTTTAATACTGATTTACAATAAAAACAGAAATGTTTCACCGGCGATTGATGTGAGTTATGATTAATGTACGGCCTTTGATGTTCGCTGCTATGAATCTATCAAGTTGGCTTCTGAATATCGACGCGGGACCGTATATAAATAAACCGGGACGAATTCGACGAGCCGTCTTCGTTTTAGTTAATTACGAGGTTATTAAAGTAACATTGCTGACTGACTAACAAAGTTTCCACTCGGTTGAGATGTACCAAACACTTTCCGGTCATTATTGAGCCCCGAGTCACGCCAGGCGTTGTCACGGTACACACAAATTACATATTTGTGATGTTTTTTTGTCGGATAAAATTAGACTAATCAGCATCGAGTACAAAGAAGCAGATCGCTTTCATCATCGACACGATGATGTTTACATCGGATCTTCCGAGAAGCGAGCGCAGCATTCAATACTAAGAAATAAATATGTGAGTTTGACATTTGCTTTCAAGTTGCGCTCGCGTGTTTGGAGCGTAATTACGGGCGTCGCCGACGAGCGAGCGAGAGAACCCACGCGCACACTACTTACCATTTATTTTTGTCCTTTTTTCTAATGTAACTCTAGGCTTTTTTGTTATTAAATTAACGTGCGTGCCGATTTCTGACAAGATGATAGGTTGCGTTTGATGGGGCATCTGATTGCTTCTCTTGTCGACATCCCTCGATGCTTTCTCTTTGATTTGCTTGGAAATCAGAACGTTAAGGTCACGTGTATTTGTGTGTGCTCACATATCTACAATCAAACACAGATTTACATTGGCGAAAACATTATTATTTATTTTCTTTAGTGTTGTTAGAGTCGATTCAGTTGCAATTGAGAGCTCAATGTTGAATGTCAAGCGAAGGCTTGTTTATGTTGATGATCTTTTGAAAGTGTATTGCGTGTGTAATTTCTATTTCAAATATGTTATTTTAACAAGCTTGAGGTTAGTCATGTTTATCGGGTCTCGTATATATATCGATACGAATCTATTGGTCGATATATTGGCATTCTTAACGGTGTCGGACGGTCGCGTTTTGGCATCGTCTTCGCGACATAAATTATCAGTGAATAGACCACTGCAAATAAATGTCGATAGATCGCTCCAGTTGTTAACAAAATTTATCATTTGCTTTTTACTGCGATGGATAACAATAAATTAGTGACCAAGACGTGAACGAAAACACTGTTACTGTACGGGCAAAAATGGACGTAGTGAGTGAGACTGAATTATTTAGAGGAAGGAAGAGGAGGGTTTAAGTGTTAAAAACTTTGATGAATACGATCGTGATGAAGCAGATTTGAATGAAATATTAAATAATTAGAGCATCACTAATGCTGTCTACCGAAATGGAGGAAAGCAGGACATTTATCAAAACTAAACGAGTCTTGCAAATATAGGAAGGGAAAAATACGAGCGTAGGTGCCAAGCAAATAGAGTTTAAAATCAGAAAACAAAACAAAAAAGTATGGGACGACGGAATGTGTTATATCAAAATTGTAGTCTGGTTTCCGGCGCAAGAGTGGCCGATCATCGATAAATGTCAATAAAGTCTAAATTAAACATACTGCCGCCATCATTAGTCAAGTCAGGCGGGAGATAATTCAGTGTCGAACTACAGCAGTTTACGACGACCGACACATAATAAGAGCACGGCCCCCGAAAATAACAAAATTAAAATAAATCGAACTACACACAAACGTCATAAACTAATTTCGAGTGTTTTCGTTTTGGTGTGTACAAAAATAGCATCGTCACTCTTTCATGTCTCGCCGTGAAGTGACATTAAACTATAATTTACAGTTGGATTTTAGTACAGCGCCATCTATGAGCCTCCGAGATGAAAGTAACGTTTTAACTGCCTAAAAAGAAAGGTGTTTATGATTTATGTAGGACTATTATTGCTTTCTGAAATTAAATAGTAGCATCGTAATGTGTACGTATTGTGATGTTTACCTAGTTTTGATGTCAGGTGTCTGGATGTATACATTTAATGACGGGCCTGTACGCATGAGATTTAAAAAGGTATTTCTATAATAAGGTTTTATTACAAAAGGGCGCTATCTGTCGGCGTAATTATGTTACTAACTGCTTGATTCAATAAGTTTATGTTAATAAAGCAAGTTGTCTGTTGATTTGATTGTGAAAGAAAAACATGTTGAGACTCGAGAGCTTCTTATCTTTTGTCGCAATGTGTATGTCAATAGTGAAAAGCCTTGATACTTATGTTGCCGATGAGTAATCCATCGCGGTGGACATAGTTAATAATTCTTTACAATAAACATACGTAGCTATTCTTCATTATCTATTTATCTACATTCGTCATCGGCTCTCGCGGTAGTTAGTCTCTACGTGATTAGAAATATCAAAGTTAAATATTGCACTAAACGTAATTAATAATACCAAGAACAATAGCCATCACTTTAGTGCATTTCAAAATGAATTTTTATCATTCTTATATTACCTACATCAAAAATCTTGTTACAACCCATTGGTACGGAAACATGGGTTATTGTAATAAATAGACAATTTGTTAAAAAAGAAATATCATCGCTCATCATTAATCATAATACGGCGGCGACACACGTTAAATCTTATTTCGTTAATTTTAATAAGCCAATTGATAAGAATGGTCATCGTGTAGAACCAGTAGAACTGAGAAATATTATTTATTTCGATGGCAATCTAAGAGAGTTGAAGGCAGAAACCTAACATGGCTGCGGCGAACTTAAGAAAGAAGCCGCAGAACATAATTTCTGTACCTACAGCAAAAACATTACCAAGGAAAATTTCATTTTCCTTTGTACAGATATGCGAAAACAAGGACTATACAGGGTGGCAGGGACTTCGACGCGCAACCTGTTACCATGGATTCAGTACATGATTCTGAACACCCCTACGTTGAAATTCTTCGTCAGTTATTAAAAATATATTTGCTGTGCCATATATTTTGACCGCGTAGGTATTGCACTTTACTATGAAATAGCAGATTTTTATGATAAAATACGAAAAATTTCTGCGCTAGAATCATGTGTTGAATTCATGGTTTTAGTTTGCACGTCGATGTCCTAGTCACCCTGTATTGTTAAGAAACTGATGCACTTCACTCACGACTATTTAGTTTGCACGTCGATGTCCTAGTCACCCTGTATTGTTAAGAAACTGATGCACTTCACTCACGACTATTTAGTTTGCACGTCGATGTCCTAGTCACCCTGTATTGTTAAGAAACTGATGCACTTCACTCACGACTATTTAGTTTGCACGTCGATGTCCTAGTCACCCTGTATTGTTAACAAACTGATGCACTTCACTCACGACTATTTCCTTCAAGGTTTACTTACCTACCTATCAAAACAATCCGCACGTAAACATTTCCCTTACATAAACAAAAACAGGTAATAATAAAAGCATTTTCGCGACAAAGAATTACCACAAAAGGGTTTGTACGTCAAGAAATCGTGACAATGGACCCCTGGGCATGTGTTCTTTGATACCCTTCGATTGTTCAACAAATTTCGAAGTAAAGAAACAATTTTTCAGTTTTCAGAGCCACAGTTTGGAACTTATTAACCTTATCGAAGGGTCAAAGTTTTTCTATCAGGGATTTTTTGCAAAGATTTTAATTAAGTTGCCGAAAGGGTGACGCTACGTTATGCCGTTTTGATGACATTCCGATAATAGGTCTTCTTTTTCGTTTGATAACTTCTCTTTGAATTTGATTGCACGAGTTTTTGATTTAAGTTTTTTTTTTTAAGATGTCCTTTGTTGGTCTGTGGTTTACTTTTTTGTTTCAAGAATTTCTTTCGTTCGAAGAATTCTCGGTGCTTTTCGTGCTAGTACCTACAATTCATCACAGCACAGCTGAAAAGCAAATAAATTCCAGTTCCACCCTTAACATAAAACTACAATAGAAGAAATTGAAAGCTGAACAACACAAATAAATCCGGAAGACAACACTGAAGCTCGCTGAACACATCGATATTTCGCAACGCCATACGAATTTGCATAAAAAGCGGCATACTATCAAAAGTTGTTCGTTGGGTACCTTTATCGGATTGTTTATGGCTAGTTTGTGCGCGGAACTATTGCGGGGATTGTTTGCATTGCCGCGTCGTAGTACTTTGTGCCTGCGGCGGCCGGAGCCCGCGCAGCGTTGTACGATAATTCGTCTTTAAGATAGTGCTTGTAAAGGCATTCCTCTGCACAAAGGCGTTCGTTACGGCAAATAACAGCTTTTATATCGCGAACTCATTGAGTTTCGACACTGTGCAAGTATTCTGCAGGGCTGCGTTCAACACTATTGAAGTTTTCGTGTTTTGCATTTTTGTGTCTTTTTGTCGGTTTAATTGCTGCTGCAGTTATATTGTTATCGATTCATTTTTTATCTCATTTTCTTTATATGTACACGATATTAATTTATATTTATACAACGTCCGAAATTTCATCCCCATTAGCTTTAGACTTTACAGCGTATATTTTTCACCAATAAACTCAAACATACTTGTAATTATATAGAGCTATTGAATCCCCAACAAAGAGATGAAAATTCGTTTCAAATCCACGTTTTCGCTTGCTTTAAATTCGGTGATTCAATGGACTAATGATTCTGAAGCATGAATGGGTGCATTCTGAAAGGCTTCGCTTGCAACTAGGCTTCTTTGAAATTCGGCCGCATTGGCGATGAGCACCACTTCAAATGGATGGGGGTCTGTTTTTGACTCATGAATTGTTTGTGTAGTTTCTTTCATGTAAATGTTGTTTGTGTTGATACTGTGTGTATAGAATCTTCAGTAGGCTTCGTTTGTATAACTTTGTATGCATGTTTATGTACTGCCAATTTTTTTTTCTCATTCGTCTATCATTTTTGTTACACATATCTAAAGATAAAATGATTTTCTGAACAAAAAAATCCAGTGTCATCTTTTGATATCTCTATGTCAATGAAACGCAAGACATCAATTTAAATGCTTTTTACAACTCTAATGAAAGAACACCCATCAATAATATCTAAGATAGAATACTTTCTACACACATAGTAGACAGCTAGCTATCTCGGCATCAGCAGACATTGTAATTTGTTTCTCAGCATGCGAAGATGCGTGACTGTTATAACTGCAACCTTCAACACATTTGCTATTACATATACTTCCATAATTATGCCAATAATTAATACTTCTGAAAGTTCGCACACGTCTACATTTACGTTATAAACCTTATCATGTGCTACAAGATCTTCATGACGAAAGATTTTGAAGAGGCGATGCCTGATTACTGTATGCCAAACATCACCAGCCTTACTCTTTCCCGCTTGCTTTAAGGCTAACCCAATTATTGGGATAAAGTTGTTACAATTCAGCCAAACCTACCTACCTACCTGAGAAACTCCTTATTCCTTTCATGAGTCTACTAGCAATGCATCCGCATGTCTTTTCTCCCAATGGCCTTTAAACCCAATAGTCAATCGCGACCGTCTCCTAGCTTCCATGTGACTTATGCGATCGAGGTCAGCCGGTCAACTGGTTAGAAATTGTGAGTAAAGGATGCAGCGCGAGCGCAGCTCATCTTGTATCGAATGTAACGTACGATCAATAAATCAATTACGTGCGCGGGGGCAATGCTGAATTGGGTTTGACAGTCGGTTAGATCTAGGGATGTGTTTGGCGATCTGTGGGTGGGATTTTATCGATAGAAATTTGAGATGACAGTCGATAAATTCTAGACTAAAACTTGTTGTAAATTGTTAATGAATCAGCTTGTTGAGAGCGCTCAATTAATAAGGACAGTAGCTACCTACATATTTAAATACAGTGGAAGCCACAAAAGACTAAGGTTGAATAGTATAGAAGTAACCATTGGGGTTACTTAGCACAATAATAATGAGGAAGTTATTTTATTCACTAAAACAGGAAGCTCGTAACTAGCCATTAGGATCATCGTCGACCATTCATGGTTATAAACGTTGAGGTAATGATGAAATAAAATAGTCCTTGACGGTTTTATGAAAGGAAACTATTTCATTCACATAAAACAAAATAAAGATTATTTTTCATAGATATCAATTTTTCCGAACTATCGATACCCAATCGGGTGCACCTCCCTAGGCAAAGGAAACAGGATACGTTCAATGGGATGATTGATCGGCACCGAACGAACGTAATCCTTGCACTAAATAAATATCATCGTTTATGAACCACGCTTTAAGACACGCGACACGACCGTTATTTATAGGATGCTACCTAATTGGGACTGCATTGATACGTTTGGTATTTGTGATAATTGTAGTAGAAGAGATCTCCTTTTGGTTTCCTGTGCAACTCTTCATCATCATCATCATAATTATGCCTAGCCTTATTTCCAACTGCAACTGCTTATCTGACCTCGATAACCTAGTAACTGGGTAATACGATACCCCTTGGTAAGATTGATTGTCAGACTTTCGGGCTTCTGACTACCCGTAACGACTGTCAAAGATCCACGAATGACAGCCGGGACCAACGTCTTAACATGCGTTCCGAGGCACGAAGGGTTCTCGGTATGTATAGAAAGACAGTCACCAATCCACGGCCCGGCCGCGGCAAGCGTTGCTTAACCTGATCGATCAACCTGTGCGGCTGTTACTATTTAGCCATGAGCCCCACCTGTGGTGTGGTGTGTTCCTGTGCAACTCTGACTTGGTTAAAAGAAAGCTTCATTGCTTATTACTTCATCCTTCTTACTAGCATAGGGCATCAGCATCATTTAATTTTTATTTACCTGTAGACTACCAGAATCATTTTCATGTATTATTTTGTTTTCTAAATATTCTACCAAGAAACTGCAGTCGCTCCAAGTAAATACTGGTCTTCAGTTGTATCCAGGGAGACTGAAAGGCGACCCCAGCATAGTTGGGGGAAGGCTGCGCAGATGGTGATGTATTCGTTCAATAACATGAAAACTCTGTCCTCATTAACCTATTTCGCAACGAGATCATCAACTGATATGAATTTCTTTTCACACGCCGGAAATCCCAGAATTAGATCTAAATCTACCATTGAACATAGGCCACGGACCGCTATACTTATCTAATACGACGTTATCTTTTCTGTCTTAATTGGCATTGGCAAGCGATCAGAGCGCGTTGCTAATTTCAATTAGTGTTGTGCCAACACCGATGTCGAAATGTCGACAAGACGTGATAAGTTTTTTCCGCACCTCTTAAGAGTGGTCGTGTCACTTGATACTTCTTCTAAATTGAGTTTCCATGTCCAACACGTGAATGTGCTCGCAAATTTTAGTGATTTCGATTTTTCTTAGACATTTAACTGGCCCAGTTGGGTTTCCTAACTGTTTTATTGTTGTTTAACTGAAAACAAGCTCTTTTAAAAGCTTTTGTTGAGAAAGTTAAATGAAAAAGTTACGTACCTTCTACCTAGTTACGCTGGCATCACGTTTCTTTGGTCAACTCCCACGTTGACAGTGATTATTATTAAAATAAATATTGTTACTTATTGTAAACTGAACGGACCCGTATTTTTCTAATATTCCTGAGTCACTTAATTCCCAAAAATTTACACAATCACCTATTCATTTAAGCGTCGATAACAAATGTTGGCCGCCCACCAATCGATCAATCAATATTATCGATACAGTCAATTAACGCAACTCGGCTGGGCGCAACTCTAATTGAGAGCAATAGAGCGGTGATGCAGCGTTTGAGTCAATCGGTTGTGTTGTCATAACTGGTAGATGGCCGCCCACATGCTCCTATGATCGTGGATAATGGCAGTGATATATGGAAAGATTCATGTACGTTAATAGGACATGTAATGTGCCTGTAGTACATAGGTATAAGACATGATTTGATTAGAATTTATAGGATGAATGATAGATATAGCAGCATAACTTGTATGGAGTCTACATCCATTACCAACTAACATAGAATCTAACGATTCATCAACATGTGTCTCTACTAATACATTTACCCTATGCCTAATTGTAATAAATCATCCAAAAGCCAACCTACCTCTTTCTCTTTAGCAGCAAGCTCGCCCTCCAGATGCGGCTGATGCACCACAGGACTACTCCTTGAAGAGTTGCTATTACTTCTCCCGGTGGCTGCCATCTCCATCTTCTGTTCTACGTCGTCATCAACGTCGTGCTTCTCTTCCTTGATGTCAGGACTGAACCTGTCGATCCTCGTTTCCGTGGCTTGGTCCCTCGTGGGTTCTATGTGGGACCCATTGGTCTTAGGGACTGTGGCCTGGAGAGGGGTCGGGCTGGTGGTGGCCAGTTGTTCTTTCAACGTGGTCACTTCCTTTTCGGCCAGAGTGGCTCGCTGTAACAAGAGAGAAAGGGGTTTTGAGTATTTTGGAATTTCATGGATAATCTCGGGAGTCGGATTTGTAATTTTTTAATGTAGGATAGGTTACCTAGAAGTTCACTACAAAGCTTGACTATAATTTTTTTGTACTTAGGTACGATGATGTCTTTTTATTTCCAAGTAGTTTTAAAGTCAAATTGCAATTAAATGAAAGAAAATTGAAAACTCATATTAAAAGTACACTTTGTAAACAAGCATATTACAAATTAGAGGATTTTAGCCTAGATAAGAATGCTTGGAAACATGCTGGTCCTGCTCCATAGTACAATCTAGAATCTAGACAAAATCAAACTGGTTGCTCATTTAATTGTATAATTTTTATGACATTGATTTTTATATTATGTAACTACTCGTACTTTAACCCACACACTAAATTATTACTTGTAAAATTTTGGAAAAATCATTTATTTTTTATTATTGTAAATATGTAAGCACCATGTATCTATCTCATAATTGATTTATCTGTCATTGCGTTATATTTGATTATTTTTACCTATTGTGGTATAGTAATTTTATTCTAGGTGCATCGTCTTCACATATTATTACTTAATAACTAATGTATACCTATACATCATATTGTAATACATTTTTAAAAGAGTAACGGTGGAGTTTCTTGCCCATTCTTTTCCATACGAAACTACCATTTGGAAGGGGCAACTAGTATCAATTCTATTATTTTTGTAAATTTTGACGTTCAAAAATGCCTTTTATGTGCCTATTTGAAATTAATTATTCGACTTTGACTTTGAAATAGAGATTTAAGTTTCGATAGCATTTTAATATTTGTAAACTCAATGATAATTGATGACGGCTAGTCTTTCAATGAAAGCTAATCTCGAGAGAGATAAAGCGTTATACACAATAGAATTAAAAAACTGTAGGTATATCGAACAATTTGAAGTCCATCAATATCCTCAATTAAAACCACAACAATAACATACTAGAGGAAGTAACTTTTTCACAAGCGCGAGCGCAAATGAATTAATGTAATCTAATTACCAGTTCCCATAGTGACGTACTTCCGGTAACATCATCATTGGGGCTATCAGCGATCGCCGGAAGTACGTAGCTATTGGCGGTTGGATCGGTGAAATAATGAAAAGGTGTTGTTTGCTTGTATTGTTTCTAAAAGGCCATCAATGTATTGTGGAATATGTTATAAATCATTTGATGAGTATGTTTTGTTTTTGGAGTCATTTTGGTAGTTATTTTGGAAACCTACAACAGAGATATACAATAAAGAGAGATGAATCAATTATGAAAAAAGGTGAAGTTTGATTGATTAAGTCTAATAGTTTCAAATACATAAGTTGCTGGTACTTTTAAACACAAAATAAAAACGGCATAAATCAAAACCAAAATTAAAAACTGTCCCAATTCCATTCTTAATCGTTACCACCAAAAATATCTATTTTCGAAATTACTAGAACTAAAATAATGAGTCATTAGTTAAAGAAAGCTAAAGTATAAAACTGAGTGAACACACGCGTGACTGCACGGCGCCTGCACAGATGCTATCAGCGTGATGATATGGACTCCGATTAGAAGGGTGGTGCTAGACCAACGGCGGTTTCGCTGCGGTTTTCGGTTATTCAGACACACCTCTCGAAGTCGATGACTAGTACACAGACAGTTGTACACGCTTTTTTTTTGATGATTTGTTTCGGAATGATCATGAAAATTTCAAACAATGGACACTTTTTGCGATAGCGTGGCACAAGTATTAAAGCTTGCAAAGATTTCAATAGTTCAGAATGTTAAATTTTTCATAGGCGGTTTTTTTATGATGAAAATGATAAGTAATCACAAGTTTCGTTCAGTAGATATAGCGTTAACGTAGCGTATATACTCGTATCTCATCTGAAACTTCTTACAAACACGCACAGTTTACGCATTGGACGCATGTTACTGATGAAACCGAAGATCACTGGATTATACGCCTTACTTGTCTAATTATATTAACCAGTCTACTTTCTTTTGTATCAGCTTAGTCTTAACTTGTATTTGAAAGTCACTGTACACTCTCGTTGTATTCTTCATTGAATTTAATTTTAAGTTCGTTAATTAGTAATACAGATTCTTCACTGAAAATAGTTAGGTAATTAGAAGTAGGGAAATAATTAGAGCGAAATTTATTCATATTTGTTAATAAAATCAAGCATCGCCTCAATTGATAAGATTATCTCTCGTATACATAACGAATTAACACAAAACGAGTAATCTCCGATTTCAGGAGACCCTTATATCCAGTAGTTAGGCTATGAACATATCTAGACATGCCATATGAAACATAAACAGGAGATACTAATGGCGTAGTAACTGGAACATGCCACGACATCTCATAACGATCAGGGTTCCAGGAAAGCCTTCAATTCCAATACAGCGATAGGTAAATATTTACGTGTGCCTCTATGTCTTAATGTTTTGCTACAGAATTAGTAATTGCTTTAAATATTACGTTAAATCCTACAGATATTATGGTAATTCGTGTAGGATTCTTGGGCTCACGCTGATGTTTCAAGAGATAAATTATAGATTGAATTATCACTCTTTAATTTCAGAAATTAAATTCAAGACCTTCAGTTACATATGTACACTTTTCCCTACTTGAATTTTATCTAGAATTTCTTAAGTGCAAATAGAAGATATTTCAGATTAATTTTCCATTCTTAATCAGTCTAAATCCAGATTTATTTCGTCATCAAAAATCTTAAATACAGTTCCAGATTTACTTGTAACCAAATATCCGATAATTCCTATCACCTAGTATAAAATTGACGGTGTCCCGATTACGTAACGTCTCTCAATTGAACAAGATTGATCACTCAGCCTCGTTGACTGACCCAGTGCAGTGTTTTAAGAATAAATGCCCTTGGAGGCTGCCGTCATCGAGACCTTAGTGTGGTGACATTGTGCGCAGGAGGTTAAGGATGAAGGTCCAGTAGGTAGAAAAGGAGAAGTAGGGATCGATGCAGGTGTAAAAGTGAAAAAGATTAAGGGAAAAAAAATCGAATGCTGTAGTAGCTTTTAGTTTTTTTTTTTGCTAACGCGTTTGAGAGATAATGTTTTAAATAATGATTGAAAATTGTTTCTTTCGAAAGCATACATTCGAATAAATAAATCATCTACGATATTATCATATGTATTTATTTTCCAGCAATATATCGGACCCAAAACATAGTTGCAGGCATAATATGTACATTTATCGTGTCATCTCTGTGCAGCCAGCCACGAAGCCGACCATTACTAGTTATCTATTTAGACTATAGAGAACCGCCATCGTAAAGTGCGTAATTCAAATTAAACTTTAAACAGCAACGATGTACTTCGACCGAATAATTTTATGTTTACAACTAGAAAGTTGAAACACACGAAAGTATGAAAGTAGTCATTAAAGAGGAAGTAGCACATTCAATTAAAATAGAAGAAGAATTATCAGCATTGTGTGAAGTGTAATGAGAATGTAATAATTATGAATAATTAAAAACAGTCGATGTCGTCAAAAATGTTTTTATAATAGCCCAGAGACATTTCAGATTCGTATATTGTGAGAAAGTAGTTTTTTTTCGATTGTGTGGACATGAAAGGTGAGTCGCACTCGACATTGATGAATTATAGCTTTAAACATGAAAGAGATGGAAATTTTGATGACTGTGAAACTGGGACGAATTGACGCGACGAATTATAGATATCATTGTTCTAAAAATATTCGCGTAAACGTAAATGAAGGTGATGATAATCTTTCGAATGTCGGCCAGAACTTCTTTTTGTAGATGCATTATTTTGACATTGATTTGAAAATTTATATTGAAGAAAAAGCTGTAGCTGTAAATTAGCATATTGGTTCTGAACAAAAGGTAATTAATTCTTAAGATTAAATCCTAGCGTAAAGCTGTCTACCCAAACTTACATTACCAGAGATAGCAATCAATGACGATCCGTTATTCAAAAAGAACCTAGCCGAAGTGCACGGTTCTAAACCAACAATTAAAGCGATGGCGACTAACCAACAAAGAATAGTTATCTATTCAAGTCATCTGATTCTAAATTTTAGTATGTTTGTGCAATAGATTAAGTCAGTGTAATTTTAGTAATTGAACTCTCACGGCTAACAATTACAGTAACGGTTGTAAGCTTAATGATTCAATGAGTTATTGCACTGTTGGATTTGGAAAATAACGTGGTTCAATCAGATCTTCTTCATCAATGTGGTTAATTGCTGGAAATTCTGGCCATGGGATAGTCACCTGTTTATGTTTAGTCATCGTTGTTTTAACGGTTTGTTTCAGAACTGTAGTTTCCTCTTTTACATCCTTTTATCATCAAATCTTTCCACTGTTTAACTGTTAATCAACCATTTTGTTTTACAAACTTATAACAAACCTCTCACGTCTTTTGTTAATACTTTAAGATTGTTTTCTTCAAAACAGTAAAATCAATCAAACTTATCCATTTCAGTGTCGTAACCGTAACCAATCAATAAAATCGAGAGGCCAGATATTGTATTGAAAGCTCATTGTCCTGAAACTCTTTTGTTTTCAATCAAATGGTTTGTTTATGGTTTGGAATTTGATTTGTAAAGAGGTTACCGTCGTTGTTATTGTTGTGACTTTCAAGGGTTGCAAGTTTTTCTCTTCTTTATAATACTTTCGCAATGTTTGCAAAGCTTGAATTTATCCACCTACATCATTAAAGGGAAAATTCTTAGCCGTAACTTGAAAGAGCAAATGGCTGCTGCAGATAGTCTTGACACGTTTAAAGAAATTATATTATGAGTACCTACGTCTGAAACTGAAGCAAAGAAAACTATCGCAATTACATGACGCTGAGGATTTCAACGAGTACCGGAAGGCGAAAAATATTAGTAGATCTTTAAGTGTTCGTTAGTATTAGAATGTTTTGCGAAAATATTCTTTAGAATGGTAGCACCCAAAATGAAATCGTATCATTTAAGACAGACCTGCCCTATATTTTTGCTGAAGACAATCCACCTGATACCTTCCAGTCACCTTCTGAGATAATAAAACTATATATTCGCTAACTATATATACGTTATTTCATATAAGTATTTTCACTACCTGAACCTGAATCATCGTACGTGAAAATCAAACCAATAATCAAAATCCAAAAATACAGAAAATAATTTAAAAATATATAATTTACATTTAAACAAGATTGTCAGTGTCATATTTATAATTTAGAACAAGAATTTGTGCAATATTATTAAAACACGACTAGACAGCGTTGTATATTGGCACAGTCTTGTAGGTAGGTGCCTATGAGTCAAAAGTATACAATTCCGTCCGTTTGTAACTACATCGGCATTTCATGTTTTCTAATGACTGATAATGACTACAAAAGAACAGAAATAATGACTAAAAGTATGACAATTCGTATGTTTACGATGGCTGAATTGCTAAACTGACTTTTATGACTGTTTGTCGTATAGATATGTCTACAGTTAATATTCTTTACAAAGGTCGGAATACATTAGACGAGCTTTGGTGTCAGGTACTTAAAGAAAGACTGAATAAGAATAATAAGAGTGATATTTTGAAATGTTTTCAAGATGTTATGATTAATATTAAAGTATTTGAAGAAACACAAGAAAATTCAAACAAAAATGTTAGTTTTAGCTACGAAACTACATAAATCAGGCAAGTTTCTTCATAGAATTTCACGATAAGGCGCGAACTGAACACAAGATAACAAAGAACGTTGGCACCGATCAGATCCACGTGTAACCAACCCAGCTAAAACAATAAAATTATAAAACCTAACAGTAATACCGTATTAACAAAAAACATGGAGCCGAAAAATTAAGATTTAATTACAATGAACATGAAACGACCAATTAATATGATACATGGTACGTTAGATCTGATAACAGAAAGGTGAATCTCAATGAGTAACGCATCCGTTTTCTAGAGCATTATATAAAATGTGAAGATAATGAAGGAAAACATATAATATGTGTTTTGGTGAGAGCTGTTACAGTCCAGCGGTTAAATAATATACTTATGATTTTTTTTATGTTTTGAAAGTACGAGAGGCTTGCCACCCTCTAGAACTAAGTGGGGTGATATCTTATTGTTCAATTAGAGTTTAGGAATATTATAGTTTTTAGTTGCGTTGTTCTGTTAAGAATTTGATTGCTTCATTTCTTTGGCGTAAAGTCATCCGCCCGTCCACTAACTGCTACGTAGGATTTGCGCGGAGAGGTTACCAACGAAGGTAATGGCTTTGGTATTGCAGACCAAGCGGATCACTGGGCCACATTAGCCCTGGATCGAAAGAGCTGGAAGTCATGGGGAGTACTTAGGTATTGCAGATCTTGAAATTCTCTGGCTGTCGGAAAAAGTTGATATAATTAAACAAAATGTCGATCGCTTATGACTTACCCCACTCCCCAACACTGCGGCAGCCGCCAAGAAAAATTAACGCATCCTCGCGAGGGGTCGGTCAGACCCCGCATTATACGGGGAGCGGTCACTAATTAATGGAAAAGGATTAAATTCGGACCGAATTGAAATAAAATAAATATGATAAAGGACGCCCTTCTTGCCTCGGTCGAAGGGCTTCGGGGTTTTGTATTTTTTTCGGTACCCTGTAACTGAAGGATTAGGACGTCAATACGACGCAGACAATTGTTTGTTTTGCCTCATATCGATAAAAAGAGAATACTTGAAAAGAGAACTTAATTACAAGAAAAACTGCTGTATGATGGATTATCTGTATGCCATACAGAAAAAAAATACGTTTTTACATGATAATCGTCAAGTGTAGTTAAATTTGTGATACGAACAATATTCTGTAATTGGACTCGAGTAGAATTGCAATAAAAAAATATACTTTTTTTTTAAGGATATGAAGTATAAATGCCAGTACAGCTATTAAATTGAAGGCATTAAAAAAAAGGATTACAGGACTTTTACTTCGGCCTGTTAAATATTTATTGTGGTTTCGAGTGATTAGGGTTGAGCAGAAAAATCGAGTGGGCGGCCTAAAGTTCCTCCTAATTCGTTGGAAGGTTAAGCTAACTATTTATTGTAATTTTTGTTTTATTCAGTTGTTTTTACAAGCTCTGGTAGCTGGTGTTAAAAGAAGAAATTATTATTTTTAATAATTTTAGACAAACACTGGAAAATATTTTCCTCTATTTTTAGTTTGACTATGTTTTCTAACTAAGTAAAACTAATGGAAATGTATGATTATTCTACAAATAACTGAAGTAAAATATACGTCAGTTCTACGAATGTATGTGTTCTATATTTTTTGGACTATATTAACCCTCGCTCGTCCCTCGTAACCCTCCGTCTTCGCCCGCCTGACCATTGTCAGATAATTTGCCTATTAATTTGTACATATCAACCGATGTATTGACGCGTTTCTATACTTAGATATATTTTGCAAATGTATTACAAACAAAGATGAAAATCTTATGGTTTTTTAAAGAAGTCAACCTTACTATCAACAATCGTTGTAGGTAATCGATTATTTCATAATCATCATCATTTCAGACGAAAAACGTCCACTGCTGCAAATAACGCCACTTCGACCGGTTCTGTGCTTCCCGCATCCAGCGGTGAATTAACAACGAACTACAATTTAAAAAAAACATCTGTCAAAAAGAACCGCGTTCGATTTTTCATTTCATCGCGAGATCAACATATATTATTATTTATTGTCCACGTAGGCTGTCGAGACGCGTTTCCTTGTCTTACTGCTGAAAATAAAACTGTTTGGAGGTAACACGATGCTTCCAAATTAAAACCGACATTGAGATATTAAGTGCTGTTCAATAGATTTAAACGAAAAAAGAAAACGTGTTTTTAATAACGTCTACATAGTAATTTGATTTGGCTCTTAGATTTCCAATTTTGTTTTCTGTTTTTTTAAGGGTCTGATGTATCTTGGACGGTAATTTGGTAGTTTATAATAGCTACTGCAGGGGAGGGTTGATTGAAATCAGACGTCAAACTTGAGTACCATAGAGATTTAAAAAAATTGGCTCGTCACCAGATTTTCATAAAATAAATCATGTGTTTCAGGTCAACGTTTAAGTAATTAAGTTGAGTGAGCTCCCGAATAAAATCCACGTGACTGACCGACTTATTTTTCCACATCCGAAAAGGTCGTTTATTGGTAAAATCGCTCGACAAAACAAAACCCTCAGAGCATGAACACCTCAGATAGACAAACATAAAACCCGAACAGAGTCGAATCGAAAACTAAATAATTCAATTCTCAACAAAGTCGGATTGACAAATTCAAATAGAAACATTCGAATGGCGAAATTTTCGTTCGAAACACCCTTCTATCGACTATAGGCAGGTAGGAGTTGATCATTATTAGATATTGAATTTTCGTAACTTTGGACTCATCCGCTTTCTAATTTACTAATGAATCCGAGTGGTACTGCCATTAGCTACACCCTGGCCCCCCTCCCATCCCCCCTTCTCCTCGCGTCCTCGTGGGGTGTCGGGCAAAAGGGGTAAGAACGGGAATTTTCGTCTTTTATACATGTAGAACGATAATCCGATTGGTGATTCCGGCGTTCCACATTTGAATTTTCGTGTGTTCCCGTTAATTCAGGAACGCGATTAGAATTTGTGTAGTATCTTGTTGTTTTGGTAATAAGCACCTTCTGTGATTACTTCTTTATGTATTCTTGTGGCCATTGATGGATTACACTGTTTTAAGACAAAGCTATTGATGTTAGCGACAGATTAAGTATATGCACAGGGGATATATGAAAAGTTAAGGGTTTATATTTTGACGATTGTGTAAAAAAATGTTTGTGCTTTTATTTTAAGTGACGTAACCTATAGGTAGAAACTGAATAGGAAAGCTAAATTGACTCTAGAATGCAGTATCAGACATTTTCATTAAAAAAAACCTCAAAATACATATTTCCAAGATGTCAGACAGGCATCCACGATGTTCGGACAATCATATTACTAGATTGAAAGCGACAACTTGGCACTAAGACTGAGTATGAAATATCTTCAATTAACCTATTTTTTTTTTTCAAGAAAACTGATTACTTTTTGATTTAGAATGTCGTAATTCTTGATGTAAGGAATGTTAGACTGATTAGGGGAGTTACACCAATCTGTGGAACATTTGGCACTGTCTTAGATTTATCATCATTATCATCATTGTCGTCATCAGCTAGAATGTCATAAACTGTTGATTCGATATCATAAGTCATGTTAGTTTTTTTTTCGTCTTCTCTCTGTTGGTTGCATGATTGAATGAGTAGACCTTAAGCTTAAAAAAATAAAGTCTCTTAAGTTACAAGTTCGTAGTCGACTGCAAGCAGCAGCAGCAGACGACGTGTCGCTAGCTACGGAAGGTGATATATATATATAATAGGCACAGAAATACATAGAAACCAGTAGTGTCGCGGCGACACATCGTCTGCTGCTGCTGCCTGCAGTCGGCTACGAACCTGTACCTTTTAGATATCTAAGACCTATTCCGTTATCAGTCATCCGCACTGTTATATCAGAAACATTAAACATTTCTTTAAAAAAAAAATAGATGGTTCAATTGGTTCAACCACCTATTCTTAAAAAAAGATAAGTTTTGATAAGCAGCATGATATACTATTGTATACTATCCATCCCATCGTAATCATCATCATCCTCATCATACTCTTGCCCTAATCCCAATTTATTTGGAGTCGCCTATCCATCTAGTGCTCTAAATACTCAATAATCAATTAAACCATATCTAAAATACACGTTCAATGCTCCTTACAAAAGGACTATGTATTTGAAATATATTTAGTTTTTGATGTAGTTGTTAGCAAACTAAATCAAAAACTTCTGCTTACCTACCCGGTCGGGCGGGCGCCAATAAAACTCAATATTCGCACCTGTAACTTTGATAGGGAGCAGCTATTGGGGATAGAAGTGACACATTTAGGAGTATATTTTGCCTATCTTTGTTGTTCTTCTGTGAGAGAAAGTGTAAGTGTGCTTCTTAATTTGAATTTGACGTAGATACATTACGTTGTCAAGTAGAACGATGATTTCTTAAGTTTTGTGATAAGTTCATTTTAAAATCAACTGTCCTATCATAGTCCTCTTCTGTTGCATCATCGTTATTGTTCTTCTATCTTCTTAGTAAATCGTGGAAAACTGAGACTAAATCAGTGAAATTGTCCTACGTATTTGTAGGTATAAAGCTTTCCCTTATCTTCCTCCTATTCTTTGTCCAATGTTCGAAGTTCACAAATCAAGTATGGGTGTACAGCGGTGCACACAAGTTGTGCCGTAGCGGGACGTTTATTCGCTTGTTGTGCGAACTTTACGTGCGAACGTATTTGTGGGGCGCATTGTACGTTTATTGACTGTTTGTTTGGTTACACGCGAATTCTAATGTGAATTGTTAGTCATTTGTATTTTGAGGTTAGTTTTTGGAACTTTGTAAAAGTTTTCTATTTTCTGTGTAGATAGTTCAGCTGTTCATGGAAAGCTTGGAACTAGCATAGTAAAGGCGCATTTTGATTCTGTGACGATAAATGCCCTCTGATCAGTTCACATATTAAAATAATATTTAATCTTACAAAGTCTTTAAGGAAACTCTCGCACAAAAAAAAATTAAACATATCACAAAAATCTGTCACGCTTTCATTCTTACTTGCGAACGTAACCAGGCAATTAGAATCATCAAGGAAGCTCCGGTCTGTACAAAGTCAACGTTCTCACCTATCTATGATCACCTGGTACCCACTCGAGCCTATGATTAAGCCAAAAGAGCGCATTTAAACAATATTTAACTCGACTCATTTAGATCTGTATCGTCGGCATTGTTCGGAGCCGTTCGGAAGCGTTCGGGCGAGATCGTACGCTGCAATGATTTACATTGTCTTGTTATTGGTCCGGTCAACTGGGAATGGTGTTAATGGCGGAATTAACTGTAACAGGTTGGCGCTTGTTAAATGTGTAATACTAATAAGGTATGATTTTAGTTCAGATTGGTGAATAGAAAAATTGTGTAGTTTTGTCTACTTTTATAGTACTTTACAGCAATTAAAATTTTGAAAGTTGCTATTTTGTCATCAAAGCAAGGAAGTGTCTGTATGCGAATTTGCATTTTCATCAAAAACATCCAATAAATCAGTAAGTAATAACGTCTAATAAAATGTCTCAATTAATTACTCCCTACACGGGCTCCCCCCACGAAAGTACATTAAAAACTGAACGTGCGTTATTAAATTCGGCGACGTTCGGCTAACATCGGTAATTTCCGTCGCCTCTTAATTCTGTTCGGCTCAATAAAGGCTTTATTGGCGCGTTATTAGCTAGGCTTTTATCTTCAATCGTGTTCAAAATGAGGTACTTGTTAGGGATGCTGCATACTCAATGATGATGTCAGACGCGACACTTTAGAGCAGATAATTTTGCCTACACACAGCAATTAAGCCTTTGAGGCCTATGTGGTATGAAGATTATATTGCAAATTCCTATATAAATCCAATGATAATTGCGGGTCTTCTGAGTCTCAAAATAGAATATCACTTATTTATAATGAGACAAAGGCTATTAAAATATTTTTAACGACTTTATAGTCTGTGGAAAAAAATATTAAAATCAAGAAAACAATTCCAAGATCAACAATGTTGTGGAGTTGGATTATTCAGTTTGAAACTATAAAGACACAGAACTAATCAAAAACATAACCCTCCTTTGGCTTAGCCGTAGTCTGGTAAAAAATAAAATGGCAACCAAATTAGTAAATCAATAAATCTGTCATTCGTTGAAACTACACCAGTTAAAAATTCTCATGATCTAGAAGTGTCCCATCTACACTCTTATTAGAACTTAATCTTTGCAACAAGTACCTTAAAAGGGAGACTTTTATTGGTGACTACCGATGCTCGCGAGGCGCGAAACAAACTGACGCACAATATAACACCTCACATATTATAATAAACATCACGTTATGGAGAAATCGTTTGAAAAGTTTGCAAGGCGTTATTGCAAGTTATTGGAAAAAAACTCGTGTCGTTTTTCCGGAGAAGATGGGAAAAGATTTTTATATTGTGAGATTGTGGATCAAGCAGAGAATTTGGGGATACTGGAAGTTGAATATGTTGGTAACACTGAATTTAGGAATGCAATTTTAGAAAGGACAATGCGCACAACGTACTATGCTG
Organism: Griposia aprilina; assembly: GCA_916610205.1. Classification (NCBI taxonomy): domain Eukaryota; kingdom Metazoa; phylum Arthropoda; class Insecta; order Lepidoptera; family Noctuidae; genus Griposia; species Griposia aprilina. The sequence continues at coordinate 21,299,994 of OU744300.1, read as the reverse complement.
TGTGGACACTTGACCATGATGACGATAATCATGGACATGTTGATGATGACGACTTGATTAAAGTAAGGACAATCAAGTTCTGGTAACTCAGAGGTTACTACATTTAGGTAGGAACGGTTTCAGGATCCAACTACTTAAGCAGACATTTGTCACAATTGTGTGTACTTTCAAAAGCAATCCTCTCTAATGAAATAAGAACTGCACAGCATCCTTTTTAAGTCAATAAACTTGACTTATGTCTACATTATGTCTGATCGACATGTTTTCTTAAGACCTGACATTAGTCACAGAAAAAGGTCAAACACCTGTCGCTTCCGCGATCAAACGACTATATTAAGAGCAGACATAAAATAAAACATCATACTGCCTTGATTTATGCGCAGTCGGGTAAGATGCCGTAGATCTATAGATCGGCGAGAGAACCCCGTAATGATCCATGCGCGCTGATTGATCGCTGACAAGTGAATGGAGGGGGGAGAGTCAATTGAATCGACTCAGGCGCATCTTTTGGAACTATGCCATTTTTTGGAGGATGGATTTTTAATTGGATGGCCAAGTATTTTAATTAGTCTAATTAGGAATTGTTGTAGATTTGTTTGTAGATATTTTCATTTTTTTTTTTAATCTATCGGCGTTTTTCTCTTAATCTTTCTGTCAACATTGACACTTTGAACCCCATTACAAAACAATCAGACACCCTTACCCCAAAAGTTAAAAACCCCAACCCTTTTTCTGAGGTTTAACTTTATTTAAAAACGTCATTTTTTAAACAAATTCGGGGAAAAGTCTCAGTACAAACGTAATTACAATTTATAAGTGCCTATCAGTCAATTCGGGAGAAAATCAAGAGGCTGAAAGGGGCCGATCAAAGTACCTGAAAGGGTACGAAGAAATAATTAAAAGGCGTACAGAAAACCGACAGAAACTTAATTCCGATGCCTGTTTGTAGCTCATCGAGTTCGGACTAAGTTCTTCAACTCTGCCAAGTTGGTCGAAGTTGGCCCAAGTTGTCCCAAGTTGCGCCAAGTTTGCGACGCCCCGGCCCGACTGTCGCTTCGGTAATATTTGCAATCCACGACTTTTATGGTCCTCGTTACGTTAATTTATAATTACTGTTAATTGGTTATTATGTGTTTTTTTACATATGTTTTTTAGGCTGATGTTTCGGTGATAAATTAGCAATAAAAACTAGCCTATCTACACGGCTAGTTTTTTCCTTCCCTTTCTCTAGACGTAGTTTCTTATTTAATTACACACACAATTTTATCAGTAAAAAAACTGAAAATGGCGTCAATCTGCAATCCTTAAGACACCCAGGGGTGAAATTAAAGTAGTTAGTTTATCTTTGGCTGATAATTGTACTAGAAAATCTTGATAAAACTCAAACTCAAAGCATTTATTTCAAACAAACCAAAACACGCACTTTTGAATTGTCAAGGGAGTCAGTCAGAAAGATGAAACTAGTTGCCCATTCCATTATGTAGGTTCCTATGGAGAAGAACGGGAAAGAAATTCCATGGACACTCTTTTAATCAGTGTAGATTTAATAGTCAAACTTCCTTAGTCCATCACAGACCTAATTGAATGACTTCATTGTAACATTAAACTCTCAATCAATCAGAAACGAATCTTTGAATTGATTCCTATTACACTCATTGCTTCATCTATCATTCGATCAGAACGAATTAGTCGCATCGTTTAACTCGGGTGCAACACTAACAATCGATTCGAACTTCATTTATAATCGATTTAAATCGATGGCAATATGTATCGAATGCTGTGAGTCGTGACGGGGAAGTGAGGGAAGTCTATATCGGGATATCGTATACTAAGGGATATCTTAATGCGTAGTCCGTTTTTCATCAGCAATAAGAATTAGGTTTTGATTTTTCAGGGCAGATTTAAATGCAATACCAAATACAATGTGGACATCTGCCTAACCCTTCAAAGAAAAAAGCCGTTATTAAGCTTGAATGGAAAAGCTCATTATTGGGCCTAAAACATGACTTGCTGACGACTCGGACACAATATATTCGGACAGTGTCCGAATCAGAACTTTTTTCACTGATGATTCGGACACCAATAAAAAATAACACTTTTGTACAGTCAGATCAAAACTTCTAACGATACCTTATGGCTTGCTGTTCGTAGCCGATGCGTCGCAGCAAAACGAGCGAGAGAGACCTATACGAATAAAACAGATAGTGACTTTTCTATGAATCTGTTAGCGTTTTTTCGCTCGGTACTGCACTTGAACAAATCCTTATTACCCGACTGCCAAGTCGCATACTCGTATCTATGTATATGGGTTTGTAATATTATTTATTAAAAAAAGCTGATATCTTTAAAATCTGAAACTAAAATCTAAAATTTAAAACTGTTTTTTTTAAACTACAGGCTGGGCGGAGGACGGATTTCTACAGTTAAGGTATTGTTGGAAGTTTTTTATCTGACTGTACAATATTTTTTTATTGGTGTCCTAATCTTGAGTGAAAAAAAAACAGATTCGGACACTGTCCGAATATATTGTGTCCGAGACGTAAAAGCACATTATTGGGCCTAAAACAAAACATCGATATCTTTATGTCGTCAGCTTTAAAGAGGATATATATATCCTAGGAAACTCAAAATGACCACCTACAATATTTTTTGACACAAAGCCATGTTTTTTTGCCCAATAACCTTTATTGAAGTAACTAAAACACCGAATCAGTACAATGTGCTCGTATTGAGTAATTAATTGATTAAAAAGGGTTCGGGAGGCATTCGTTAGAAGTTTTTCTAAGCCCCTCTGGCCCTCACACGATTTTAAAACAGCCCTTAATTGATTTAACTCGAAGGGATGTAGGAGTGTGTAACTTTTACCTTGCCGATGGTTGCCGAAAATGGGAAATTTTCGAGCAACACTTGAATTTTTTCGGCAAAAAAGTTGCATTAAGTACATGATGTTTTTGGGGCTCTGTGCAGGAAAATTCAATTACATTTCCTTTTTAAATGTTATGGAATGTTGGTAGTTTTATTAATATTTAATAATAATTACCTAAAGTCGCAAATCTTATAAGAATGTGCGCTTATGGTTTAAAAAACCCAAAAAAAAAATACAGTTTGAATAAGAAATTAAGTAACCGTTCGCTTAAAATCCATTTGATACTGATGATATCTAAACCAGAAACAGACTTTAGAAGAGTTTAAAAAAAAAAAAAACGTCCTGCCCAAAAATACCCACTAAATCCTATTTACTATCAATAATTATTTAGACGCGATCGACCGATCTTATACCTTATAACTGAATCATCATTTGTTTGCACCCCCAGACGAACTCAAAGGGATCGATAGGATTAAAAGTGAACTTTTAATAGAATACAATTAATATCCGAACGGATTTCAGCGCCCGACGTCTGTCGATATTCCAACTTTGTCCAACTTTTAACTGGTTTAAAAGTTTAAATGTATTTTGTAAATAGATACTGTAATTACGTTAAAGATGCGACGTGTGTATGGTGCTAATTTTACTAAGATATTGCTTGCTTTTGATTTAATTAAAAAGGAGAAGGGTTCTAAGTGCTTGGAATTCTAATTCTATTCTTTGTTATCAGGCGAGACCAATATATTATTGTAAATATGTATTCCATCTGCCTACAAGACTTGCGGTCCTTTTAATAAGTAAAGCCTGTTTTATACCGTCCAATTAAATCACAACGTGGTTGAAGCAACAATAAAGGTTAATAGGTACAATTTCAAGTTTTTTCTGTTTTTTTTTGTTTTTGTGTGAATTTTGCGTGCCTTAACATGGGTCACATTATTTTATTTCTTTTTTTTTCGCCACCTAAACAGTATTTACACGATGCAAGTCTTTTGTTGTTTCAATGTTGTTGTATAACATAAGCTAGAAACTTGCATCGTGTTGCAGCTTCTCTCTCATTTCATCCAATTTTCTTTCGGCACAAACTCAACATGAATCGCAAAACCGTACTATACTAATAAGAAAACTGCGCAAAGGCTTACGCTTCAACTTGGCCTAGAAAAATCACATCCCAATAAAACAGTCCACACCAACTTCCACGTACACAACGGTGACATATCAAGCTGTACATTTCCAGTATAAGCTGACATCTCATTGTACGAAAAGCCTATACAATGCCAGATCAGCTAAAACTGAAAATGTACAGCTTGATATGTCGTCGTGAGTACCTACAAGCTATCTAACATCTCTCCGACAAGAACCTATTAACAAAATCACCTTTTAAAAAGTTAATTAATATCACAGCCTTGCCTTTGATGTTAATTTTTTAAACTGTATCGCCAGACATCGGGCTTTTTGCCAACCGTACAAAGAGGAAAGGTTCCGTACATAAAAACCCTTTAACTTATGATGAATTAGCGATCTCGTACGCTTTATGTCTCCGGTTATCTACCCTTGCCTCCCTGCCTACCCTCCCCTTCGATATTAAGGAATTAATATGAGTGGAAAAATTATAAAGCCCTGAGTGTCCGATGGGTAAGGACGTAATAATTTTGGCTTAGAAAGTGATGGTCGGGTCGTTTGTGTTTAGAAAATGTATGTGTATTTTGTTGTGTGGGGTGTTTTAGGTCGATTATTAGCTTTTAAAGGGTTGTACTCATCAATGGGGTGCATAAGGTTTTGTTACATATTGGAATGTGTCAGTTGTTTGTGGTTTTAAAACTGAAAACTTTGAAAGTCACACTGATTTGTAGTTAAGTTACGTTTTGTTGACTTTTCTTCGTTTAAGTACTTAGGTATCTGTTCCAATTACATATGTATGTCATTAAGGAGGCACCATCCATTGTCTACTTTATTATTCTTAACAGCTCACATTATACCTATACATAGGTACTAAATATCCTTAAACTCTTAACGACATATTCTGACACAATCGCTCAAAAACGTCAAGTCACACAAAATTGATCCCGCCATCACGATTAAAACCTTCTCGTCATGTATTACCTAATCCTTTTCCCTAAAAACTGTACCCTTGGTCCTCTGATAAGGGAGATGTTTTGATAGCCCCCATCATTCACTTATTCGTATACTTATAGGTACCGTCCCTCCGTGTTTCTATAGAAAAACATTGACGTAAAAAGTGGGTTGAAAAGGGGGGGGAAGGGGCGAAAGAGGGTGTTGGGGCAAGGTTGGCCGCTGTCGAAGTGACCGCTGAGTCGGGTCGTATTATATGGATAACGTCGTTATGTGTTGATCAATTTTAATGTGTAGCGTCAGCGTGGGCAAAGATGAATAAGATGGATGCTTTTTTTTTTGCAGAAAATATGTGTGTCACTGAAGATATTTGCTTACATTACTGATTAGGCACGGGTTTCTAATTACATGGCTTGACATGTCTGTAAGACATTGTACAAATGTCTGTTTCGAGACGCCTGAATCTATATTTTGGAGCGAACAATTTAGTAGAAATAGTAAAAGTAGTAGACTTGATATGGGTTTAATTTCTTGGTCATAAGCCTTAAAAACCTATTAACAATTGAGTCAGTAGGTATAGCATATAATAATAACATTTGTATATAACATGTTTAGATTTAATCACAGAATTCAATGAAAACATGCAACACCTCGAAACGCATTACGAGCACTCGAGCAACGCTCCGTCTGCCCCAAGCCACCATTTATTTGTACAATATGCGAAACTTTACCCAAACTAAACATTATTATAATGAACTAACAATAAAACATGACGCTGCCAATGATTCACAGGAAACCGCGACTTTTATCAACAAATCCAATTAAAATATCGCAGTACAAGGAGTAACTAAATTAAAACGACCAAAAAAACGTTATAATTAGAATCGTATTCGACCAAAACCATTGGTAAAGAGACAAACAAATGTTAGGCAGGCTACAAACGCGTCGTGTGAAGCTGTGAAACCTCAGGGCACGTAGGATGGCCGCATACGGGCGGATAAAAGAAAAACACTCGTCTTTCTCTCCCGTTGCTAATTTTCGCCTCTTAATTACCAGAGACGGGACGTGTGGCGCTAGGAACGTACCGTTTGATGCGGTATTCCACATTTGAATTTGTTTTTTTTTCTTTCGAACATAGGGGTTTTATTGTCCGTAATTTATGTTTTTCTTATTCGTAGATTGTGTGGTTCGAATAAATAGTTGAGATTTTTGTTAAATAAAATTTATGATTATTCGAAAAAAAATGTGGTTTGTTATTGTTAGTATTAATAAGACGGGCTTGGTGATGTTCTGTTTTTTTTATGATTATTATTTATTTTATTTAGTATCATAATTTACATCAATAGATATTGTAGTCCTAATAAGTTATTAAATATCCTTTATTATAATTTTAATTGAAAACACACATCATGATATCTTCAAGGAATGATAATAACATCTTGAAATAATGACTCAATTTTGTCTCGTGACAACCGATATCAATTATAAGATGCTGGGATTCTAGATCAGCATGACATCATATAGAAAACAATGTGATAAGTTCTACAGAGGAATTCTGCGTCATTTGATGAAGGAGCCAAATTATAGACCATTATCTACAGGCGAACGATTAAATTGTTGATTGTAATATGGTGGTTATTTTGATTGTATCTAAAAAAATTAGGAGCGTTCAAGCTCAGCGTTCAGTTTTAATTTGATTCATTATCATTACCTAAACAGCAATATTTTAATAAGCAAATTTAACCTAAAATTTGTTTTAAGACACCACAAACATAACGTGAAGAATAAAATCTAGAAAAAACACTGAACTACTGCACACTCCCAGTATAAAGTTAGGTACTGTTTACTGCGTAGCGATCACGCTACTTTGTCCTGAAGTGGGATAATTACAGACCTAATTAAAACAATTGAATGCCTAATTATATGCCGTATCCTTCAACCCCCAGGTCCGTGATTGAGGTTGACCTCCTCAATTATAGATTCTCTTTTCATTTGCTTCTGCACAAGTTTGAGCCGGGATACTAAAGTACTAACTAGGTCCTGATCGGCCGCTACTTTGCTTTACTTGTCGCGTTAACTAGCATGCTATTAGGGTTAAGCTGTTAATTAGCAATAACTGTTTGGTTATTCGCTGTTTTTAACCGAAAACTGATTTGTGTTAGCTGTTTTTTTTTATTAACAAAAACAAGCTTTTGTTTAAAGGCCCAGACATTTATGGCCTATTCCTAATTAAATAATTAAGTATCACAATTAAAATAAAATATTTAAAAAAACTAGATCAGACCACATTAATCACAAAAAAAAACACTTTCATAATCACAAAATAATTGAAAAACGAAACTCTTACCTCATGATAATAATTCCGAATTTTCATAATTTCGAAAAATGTTATCTTGAGTGTGTCACAGTAAAATTCATTCATGTGCACTGATTTATTGTATGATAATTCTTGAAAAAGTTGTATTTAATCATTAATAAAACTTAATGTTTAATTACACTTAAACGAAATCCCTGAAAATAATGAAAATAAATTACGTTCCGTTTGAAAGAAACTTATAATTATTCTTCGATAAATTTACAAGAAAAATCTATTTAATAAAAAAAAGACCCTGTAATGACAATGAAAAAAAAAAATGATTGCATAGATTTTTCCGAATCGAACAATAATTATAAGTTAAAAATCTTTCGTTCGTTTACACACGACTTCTAGCACTGCGATATTCCGCGCGTGACGTTTACAGATCCGAAGCGCGCGACCAACTAACTGAGTAAGTTAGATAAAGCGCCCATCGCTGCGTTATCGCCTCATTTACATACGCATCCGAACATCACAGTTTCCCATACTATCGGCTCCTTGTAAAAATCGTATCAAATCATTTGCATATACAAAGAAGATGTATGCAAATCGATGCGAGCATGCATCTTTCGCTATTGTTGTTCGACATTTTATATTGGAATCGGGCTATCAATCGGTAAAACAGGTTTAAATATATGTGATGGGCCTTTGTTCGTCCTGAGATAGGATTAGGGTTAAGACTTTTTAACCCTTCGGCCCAGATGTCAGTGTCGCATTCGAAGTATTGATATTTAGTTCATTGTTCGGTCCAAGAAATTCGGAAATGGGTTTTTTATAATGCGATGCGATTGCTTGTGTGCATTAATGTCTCAGTATTCAGCATTGACGATTTATGTCGTTGACAATAATCAGTGTGGAGAAAAATGATGTTTTGAATACAAACTTTCTTTTTTGATCTGTTACGTCGTGAGATAGGTGCATGGAGAAGCTTGAATATGGATTTTTGTGGCAAACTTTTCCTATAGTAGTTTTTGAGTAAGTTTTAATAAGATAAATGTAACAGGTATCCTATTATTTTTAAACAAAAATAATAACATTTATACTAAGTTAGAATAATTTATATTTTCTTCAAGTCACAGTTGGATTATTCGAAAATTTTAAGTAACCACATTAATTATTCCAAAAACAGGACAGATTTAAATAAAACGGCCACCCCGATAACAAAATACGAGTATCCGATCAATCAACCCTATTCGTGAGAAAGTGACTCAAGAAAAATAAGGAAACACTAATTGTTATTCGCATATTAAGTAGTTTCGACCTCCGTAATAATTATTCGAATTACCATATGCAGATCGATCGGTATAAATCATAGAACAATTGAGGGGGTTACGATCCGTAAGAACCGGTTTACTGAATTATTATTTTTTTCTTTTTTTTTAATTTATTGACCTACATGTGTCGGGTTAAGGGTTGAGCAATACTCTGGTTAATTATTTGCATATTAAGAATCCCCGAATGTCTTCAACTGGTTTCTTTTTTGTGAGAATCTTTGACTCACACCGTGGGTTCGATCTTGATTTATTATTTTTACGGATGATCGAATTTCTTGATGTATTTTTTAATTCTTAATTTGAATTCGTTGCTTAATGTGTTTTTATTTTTATTATTGACGATTGTGGAATTGCTAACGGATCTCATTCCTACTTTTCCTTTTTAATATTGTATTATGTTGATTATATTTTTTTAAATGAGTTTTTGAACGTTTTGATTTTATATTTAAAAATAATTATTTCTTATAACTTTTCAGAGAATACTAACGACTACACTCATAAAACTAGACCATAGACCATATTTATACTCCTTTAATAGATAGTAAGTAGGTAGTACTTTTTAATTATCCGCGATCCCCATTTCCGCAATTTCTAATAAACGTAAGTACATACATACATACAGGAAGACCATATTTAGCGATTTCCGTTGCGAAAAAAGAGTAAAATTAAAAACAAATTAGTCGATGATTCAGTCGCTCTAATTGTAATAACTTTTGACACATTTCAATGGAGGACATTGTAATTAAAGCGCTTGTCCTAGTTAGTGAGATATTATTGGCAAATATTATGTTTTGTGGACGTCAGATAGTCGCTCCATGTATTCAGCTGGATCTGGTTCTGTTAGAAAAGGCTAGGCAGATGATATGTCTGAATAGTTTTGTTATGGCTCGTTTGATTACTCGAAGGTACTAATTGCTTTGCAAATCTCTTTTGTTTTCTTCAAAAATTTACTAAATTAAAGCAGACGTCTAGTGATAAAATCAAGACTAGTTAAAAAACCTACGTTTACTGATGGTTCTAAAATTATTTATTTAGTAGGTAATTAAATTCTGGAATTATTATTCGAATGGAAATAAAATCATAATTATTCCAAATTAAAAAAAACAAAATTCGAATACCGAAACCTAAGTAGCTTTAACGGTCATCAATAAAAAGCTAATTTTAAAAGTATATCGTGGTAACGGTCCGAATAATAAAAATTAAACAATAGCTGTAAGTGCCGGTCTCACGTCCAACGATCCGTTGACTCCGAAAGAATTTGGAAATGTTTTAGTAGATATATAATCTTTTTAATTAATTATCACTATTAAAAACATAAGCTGCCAAAGGAAAATCACCTTTATCACTAACGTTGTAAAGTCCAAAAGTTTTGACTTTATGATCTACTTTGTATGAGAAAATATTATTGTTTTGTCCAATGAATGAACGTTGGATTAGTGCAATTTGAATTTATTTAGTAATTGTGCGCCGTAAACAATAATTCATATTAATTCGTTCGAATTATTATTTTCGGTACCGCAATTGACCTCTTTGCTAGTTGGTGGAGTTTAGATTGTTTACCGGTTTTGATAAGTTTGGAATTAATGAACTTTAATTAAGAATAACTTAAGTTAAGTACCTACCTACGCATATTTTATTACTGAAATATAAGGTTGTTAAACTTGACTTAGAAATTATATTGAGAATAGCAGAATAGAATAGTGAGAATTGTAGGTACTATCAGAAAACAAAACGTAACTTCACTTCAAATACTTCGACTGTAACTTCTATTCAGTCGATATTAACAATCGAATGTTACTAGCGACTGAATTGAATTTACGGTCAAAATTAAATGACAGTTTTAAAATTCGTAATCTGGAATAATCGAACACGATTATTAGAGTTTCGAAATTCGAATAACATGACAATTTGTGACATCCATAGAAGGGAATAGAGCAATTAAATATTAAAAAAACTTATTACATATATAACATTACGCCTGTAATCCGGGAAGAGTTAGACGGAGGTATACTTAGTACACCCACATTTCGCCAGCTACTTTTAAGTCCATTTTAATAGGGGGCGAACTTATTGCCAAAACTTATTACATGCTAAAAAGAAAGCAAATTAAAAATTGTGAATAGTCAATTACTTCCTACTTATAACCATTAGGTAGTATTCCAATATTGGCCGGTAGATTCAACGAAAACGTGCGTTAACCCCGTCACGGTACACTTGGCGTATGTTTAATTAATATAAATAAAAATTATGAATAAAAGAGTTTTTACGAACCGGTCTCATTATCAGATTTCAAATGTAGCGGTGTAGTTGCTAAATTTTTTAATTTATCTACCGTGTCCAGTATTTGAACACGTAAATGTTGTATTACGCTCCGTTTGGCGAACGTTAGCATTTGAATCGTGCTTCTTATTTTTATTTGGTTATCAATTAATCGGCTTTTTTGGAGATTTGATGGTACTTGGTACAGAGTTAATTGCTTCTGACTTTAGACTTGGAAGTAGGTATTTCGAATTCATTCGTTTCTTCTTTTGAAATTAATAACAGTTTTTTCGGGTTACCTAACCCACTACTGGGTAAAGCTTTCCATCTTAAATGCCATATTTCATGGTTTCGACCAATTTTGTTAAGGTTTCTCAGACAATGTTAGAAATTCATTTTGCATGGAAAATATCCTAACTTATTGCAAATGCCCTTATTTTCTGCACTTAATCTTTCCCGCCAATTTTCTCAATGTTCCGCGGATAATTTACGCGTTTTACGAATTTCTTTAAAAGCCACAATTTGATCGGGGCCACGCGTGATCGCTCGCGAGTTACTTACGCAGGGAAAGCGACCGATGCGCCCCCTAACGACTCAATCTACGCACATTTAAATTGCCCTTTCCGAACGAAACCTCATTACTTCCCGAAATATAACCTCTATGGAGCCCATAAATAACCTAACGGCGTACATATTTCAAAACAAGAAAAAAAATAACACATAAAAATTTCTTTGCCCCACGCGTCTAATGTTTGTGTGCGTTTGCATTGTCCCAGGACATATTCGTGACGGATGATCTGGTAGGTACTAATACGGCATTGGCACTTAAAAGCCAGAAAGAAACAGAATCTTATCAAGTTCGTTGATCTGGCTATGTCTCTTACTAGCGGAAAATAGTCTGCAAAGTTGCCAGCTGTGGTGGAATGTGAATCCTAGATACTAACTACAATGCTTTGTAGCAAACAATAGTCAAAGTATTTTTAAAAGAATGATTGAAAAGGAAATTCTAACTGATTTTTTCCAATAAGAATCAAAAGATTTTCTCAAAAACACAGTGCAACGGTTAAACTTCACTCCTAATAGGAGACACGAGATAAAATTATCGTGTGCAAACGCGAACGCGCCCCAAGTGCGTTCCGCGCATAGATTTTTGCATTATTTTAGTATGCAAATGTTTGGAGCGATAGCGAGTCACTGTAAGAGCAATTTAAATTATTTTTTATAGCGCCCGAGTGTATTGAGAGTTCGCCAACTGACGGCATCGAGGAATTGCCTCCGTTCTTCGTAAATTTTATATGAACCGACACATTTGATATGAAAGACGCCATATTTGAATAGATTTTGTCTCCACTCGTGGGTATAGAGACGCGTTCCAAATTTAAATTGTATGTGTGATAGATTTAATGCGTGTGTTCGAGATTATGGTTGGAATAAAAAAAAGTAATGGCATGAGAATATGGATTGTTGTAAGGGGTGATCTTATTTGAATATTTTATAATTCCATCTTAGGATAGGTGTTTCCGAAAGACTTATAACTTATTAGAATACTGTAGACATATTTTCAAAACACTTCCAATAGATTCAAAGCCACTGGGGTGTGCAAAAAGATAAATGATGGATCCAACAAAAACACAATAAGTATTCGCATAAAAATGAAATCTTGCAACGAAACTACTAAATTATCCTCGTCTCAACGTACCCTATTTAATCCCCGAAACATTTTACCAAATGTACGGAGCAAGGAAAAAATCTGATTAGCTTCGATGATATATCGCTGAGAATTCCTCGCCTTAGTGCCTCTAATTTGAATATTAGACGCGTTATTGAAAAGAAAACTTTCGGAACGGCCCTCCGCAAGCTTTTAATGGTTATTGCCTCTTCCCTTGCTATCTGTTACCGAACGAACGAAATACTCCAAACGGTTCAGGTGTCTCAAAAAATTAAATTCCTCAAATCGTTCCCAATTCAAACAGTAGCACTCTCCATTTGAATTATATCGACAGTTATCATTTATTTAGAACGGCGTTCTTAATTCATACGCGCGAGTTCAAATATCGAACGGAAGCGGAAACGGTACTGATTCTAATTTCAAACGAAATATCGCAACGTTTCTATTGATAAAATTTTGTTGCGCGACACAACGCATGTTATTATATTGAACGGAAATTTACGATAATGACTTATAATGGGCCGTTCTATGCAAATGCGGTAGGTGGATGTACCGCGCTCTGTACATACAGTTTCCAGTTAAAGAGCAACATGTTATTTCGCTTCGGTACGCCGATAATTTGAGCGTTTATTGCGATGAATGTCAATAATAAGTACGTGAGTGTAATATTACGCAATTTTAACTTTTTGCAAGTATACGTGTCACCGATGGGGGCCGGCATATTGTGCGTCTATTTCGCCGGGGGAAACTCATAAAACATGATTACCGGTAATGTCGCGAGGATTCGCTCATTTTTGACGTTATTCCTTTTCATATTTGAGGGTTCCGTTACCGCCAAATGCCATTCGAATCGGCGCCTAATAAAAGAACATACCCCTGATTTGTTGACAGAAAAACTTTGTTTACGATGCCTTCGATATTCAAATATACGGAGGTACACACGTTACAGCCGTTTTGTGTTCGGAGTTTGAAACTGTAGGCGCGTCAAGTTCCTGAGTGACGCGACATCTCAAAACTATAATCGAGAATCATTGCCCGCATTCATAATCGATCGATTATACCGCGAGACAAGGTGACGCGGCGCAGGGAGGTCCGACGGAAGGATTACAAGATACATTAGCATACGTAATTTGTGAGCACATCTGTCCCAAGCTCACACGTGGGCGACTCTCGCTTTCTTATTGTTCAAATATATCATTTCGCTCCTTTGTATACGTTCGAATCGCATTTTGATTTGAGATAACGCGCGCGAGTAATACGGAAGTTGTAACTGTCAATTTGACATTTCGAGATTTTTTATTTAGATAACGTTTTGTCGTTGGAATTAAAATAATGAGTTGTCATAGGTACCCACAATGGGCGGTTTAATTTGAATTGCTTTAACATTAATCTGTTACAATTAACAAAATTGTATCAAAGGGTTATTCTCCACAATTTGTTATTCGAACAAGACCCACAAATCAATTACGTTCGATTCGAAAATCAAAAATTCAAATCGTTCGAGACAAAGCGACACGTTGCCTAATGAGCCAATAACTTGCGAGACAATGGGACGGCGTGGGCGTTCCGAATTCGAAATTATCACAAAAGAATATTAATGTAACACTTATTCAAATATACCACGATACATATTCAAAAATTATCTTGTCGTTTAATTTGAATGGTGACGGTGACACACTTTTTTAAATATCGTATGCATTGTGATCGTTTTTTTTTCCGAACTATGAAAGAGTCCCCCTGCACGGAATCTGTCGAGTCGCATTCAAATATGGATGCTTTATTTAAATTATTTATTCTTGTTTATGATTTTTGTGCGGCGTACACGCTTTATTACTATTTCCTGTGCTGTCAACACTAATGAATGTGACGCCGGTGACGTAGGACATGTGCACGCGCACATACAAACGTTACGTCGGTATACGTCACATCACACATCTAACACAAGGACATTATCAACCAATGATACCGAAACATCAAATATTACGGATGATGGTATTAAAATTCTTTGATGGCATTTAATAACACAAAAAAGGGGAACGGTAATCACGACTGAAATTCGTCTCGATCGAGAAACTCAAATTAGACGAATGGCGGTCGGAAGATTTCTTTGTCTTCGGCCTAATGAGTTTTTAAGTCGATTATAGCAATTTTTCATAGAAAAACGCTTTTAGTGATGTATCGGTTGTATCAATCACTGTTGGGGCTAAATTGTTGTTTGTGGCGAGTCGGCTAGCGGATCGTAGGCGCGGCGGACAAATGGGCCGATAGCGCGCTCGACAAGAAACCGGCCACCTTTGATTATAGCTTTTTGTTTGCTCTGATGTCGTGTCGGGGAACAGATGTCTGTTGTGAACAAATAGCTTGGATTATTTAGATCAATGTGGATTGCCCAATCGGTTTTTGGTATTGTTTTTTACCTTCTAATGGATGGACCGAAACTAAGATGGGCTTATTTAATTGGAATTAGAACTTTAGACGCAGAAAAGTAAGACCTCGAAACGTCATAACTATTCCAGCCAATTTTGCTGTCAAAAAATCAAATACAACCAAAACGGCATCGAATCCGAAATTGGAATTAAGCAGAATCCGTCAGTTTGTAGCGGCGTCACTTAAAACGTCATATTGATAGACATTTTACCGGCGATCCGTGTCAATCAATTCGTAAAAAATAATGAAATCCTTGACACAGGTAGCGAAATTGAACGCACCCGAAATAAACAGTTAAAAGGAACCCGTGGATCTGTCCATCACGTTCCATATTCAAACGGGCCAATGGCTGAATGGCGTATTGTTTTAAAATCCTAACGCATAATGAACGCGTTCGTTTTTTTAAATCGTTAATCGAGCTCTTTCACTTCATTTGTTTCGATCGCTTTTTAATCGCATTGTGACTGCGGCGGTATCGCGTTCAGCCTTATTCGATTTGTTCACCTATAGGAGCTCTAATTGTTGTTCAAATTGGGATTGTTCCAGAACACTAGCGTGAAACTCAATACGAATTAACGGTACGCGCGATTTGTGACTACAATTCGAATTGAGTTCCATATTTAAATTCGCCTACCTATAGGTACTCTCGTATGTATGTTCTTATTATGTCCGTAATCTTTCCAATTTGATTATATTCTCACTAATTGTCCCAATCTTCACGTATACTTCAAACGCCAATAAAAAATCTTGACACTTCAAACAAAGGGATTACTCTTTCCTTATTGACAGTGTTAGTACATCTAGGTTATCTATATTTACCTGATAGAGACACAGCATCTTAACGTACCTGGAAAAATCAAAGCAGAATGAGATAAAGAAAACATTATCAACAATGAAATAAAATAATATACGTCTTATCTCGATATATTGCGGGTACGATCGAGGGAAATAAAAAAAGTCACTCCTCATTTTTCCATATAAGACTTGGGCGTGTCCCAACACGGGAACGCCTTGTCGACTAAAACCTTTACGCTTGCTCTATAGAGGTGTTTTTCCAATAACGTGATATCGGCGTTCGATCGGTTCCGAACGCCCAGACTATCTTACAAGATATCGAGTACGCCTTCCAAGAAAACCACGAAAAGTCCAAACTCAACCTTATTTGTACCTTACTAAAATATGGATTCCGTTGCAGAATGGCGCAGTAAAACATATTGATGTCGTATCGGTTTTCCATTAACTCAAATAAGCGATATTCGACCTTATTCTGTCGGGCTAGGGACGCTTCTCGTGTGTGGGTGCTGTAAGGAATGTATTGACGTGTTATCGGAGGTGGTGGTGTCTCTTTCGCTCCCGAGTTTTTTCCATATATGCGTCCTTTTCAGCGGCGCAGGTCGTCCTAAGATGAGGACCGGCTCTTTCTCTGCGCATTCTTTCTTATCAAGCAAGCAATAATGGGCAAATAAAATGTATTAAAATGCTAACCGTTTATGAATGCCTGGTACTTTGTTTAATTGAAATATTCTTGTTTGTTTTACATTTTATGCAAATTAAGTGTTGTGGGAGTTTTAGAGGTTGATAAGTTTTAGTGAGAATTTAGTTGTACAAAACAGTCTTTACTAAGCTATGTTTTATGAAAAACTAAACCTGATTTTAGTGACATTTGAAAAGTTTTAGTGATGTCAAACTGTCTTAGTGCTGTCAAAATGTTCGTAATATCCGCCTTTGAGCGTGGTCGACAATGTCGAAGGCTTTTGTCCCTATTTATAAACAGAATGACACAATATGCTTTATTTCGCGGGACTCTATAAATACGGCGGATGGGATAAGTACCTACGTTTATTGTTATACCTGCTGGTTTATTATTAGAAGTGTTTTTCGAAACGTTTTGGGAG
This sequence comes from Griposia aprilina, assembly GCA_916610205.1. Taxonomy (NCBI): domain Eukaryota; kingdom Metazoa; phylum Arthropoda; class Insecta; order Lepidoptera; family Noctuidae; genus Griposia; species Griposia aprilina. Next base: position 21,283,178 of record OU744300.1, on the reverse strand, counting down.
TAGATTATGTTCACAGATCTACATGATGTTTTTCAGTCAGAAATAGGATTTCATCGCGATTTTTATGTCTTACCGTCTGGCTAAAACTAACGATCTCATGTTTTCTACTAATTCTCATGTTTTCTACTAATATCAAAGAACTACTAAATAGGTGTAGGACCCAGCACATGTTTTAAGAGCGCATACACGGGTGAACAAAAGTGGCCACATTCATTTAGATCGTGTCTCAATATGAAAGTTTATAAAAGGTATTAGATAATTCTAGACACACTTACCGAGGTCGCTTATTGAGCCGTTTTTCAAAATTCCTTCTCAGTCACGAGATAATATTTTTTTAAAGGAGTGGCGCTAGTGGACCCGTGTATGCGCTCTTAATAGTTTAGAAAAGTGTAGAGGTGAAAATTGCTTTCAGTGTTTCTAAAGTGTGTGTTTTTTCCTTTCCTAGTTCAGGCGTTAGCGATATTAACAATAGGCAGGAGTAAAGGATTGCAAATAAATGTCTATCAGTCAGTATCAGGCAGATAGACAGTAGTCATCGCTTGGTTGATAACATCAATCATTCCTTGAAAAACATTTGCAAAGGCTTTAAAACTCAGAATCTTGACATGTCGTAGATTTTTAATTAAAACAAAAGGGTTCCTTGTATAAAACCCTCAAAAGCCAATGTTACCAAACATGATGTTTAAATTATTCGAAATTTAAATCATAGAACTGTCAACTCTGTCATCTGACTACTAAACTGCACCTAAGTCAAAAATCACAGAAAAATACAACATAAATAATACCAACCGTCAAATGTTTAGAATATTTTTTATTATGTTGTCTTAGTTTAGTAAGGATATTTGTATAAGCCAGTTAACTCGTTATTTAGATTCAACTAGAAATAACTTTTCAAAACATAAATATGATACATGTGGCGTCTCAATCGTGTGGAGTTTTGTTTGATTTTGTTCATAGAGATGTATTTATGTTATGATTATTTATGTATATCTATAATCCGGGTGTTTTCTCATGTCAGTAATTAGTCAGAAAGATATTAATGGGGCTTTGTTTATTTTGAACATATTTTTTGTATCTAGGTGTCGTTATAAAATTGTTTTTAATCTTTTTGTCATATTTTATGAGGGTTATAAATTCATTTTTTTTTTGTGTGGCATTGAAAATCTGAGTTCAATCATATCAAATGGCGTTTGTTTGATTATGTGTGAGTCAGAACAATGAACTAGGTAACTGTATGCATACCTACTCATAATATTTATTTTAAAGTCTGATGTTCAAAGGTGCGAAACACCTAAACAAATTCTAATAATTGCTTGCTGAATTACTACTTCAGTGATCTTGAATCATTTCTATAGAGATATGGGATTCTTGAGTACAGATTATATATAACGTTGTTTATTAAAAGTGTGTTAAACTAGTCCATAGCATAGTAACATGTGAGTCTCATAACAATAACAATTCCTACGCTACCATACCTTTAGCCGACTCAATCATCTTTATTGCCAATAGTCTGATTCAGTCATAACATTAATAAGCAATATCCGCTAACCTTTCGTAAACATATTGCACGTGTTGGGAAAAACACACTCAAATCTGGACGCTACCACTTCTACAATAGAGTTCTTATTTGATGACTAGATCATGGCGTTTTTTATCGTTTTAGAATTGGTTGTTCTTTGTATCTCGATCGATCAATAGATGAAAGAGATCAATGGTCGGAATTCGTCACAGGGATTAGGTTTTTGTTCGTCTGTCCTGACTTAAGCAGGTGATCCAATTCGTAATGACATAATCTTCTTTATTAGTTATTGCATTAGTCTATTGAAGAGTACAATACACATCAATTTCAATGTCTTATTTATTTTAGGGTATTATACTAAGTAGCTCTTGACAGCTAAAGAGTATTTCTGTTTGTTGTTTTCACTCCTACATCTTTACAGTAGCTATCGAAACACCAGTTAAATACAAATACAAATATTTTATTGGAACAAAAACATATTACAATTTTTGTTTACGTTATTTAATACAATTAACGGAAACAGTAAAGTCAAAACTTTTAATCGCGGTTCAATCAATGGGTTGTTTATGTCTGCTCCTAACTCAATAAACTATTCGATAACAAATAAACCAATAGGGGTGTTAGTTAAAGTAACCGACAGTTTACACTGAACTCGGAACTATTGACCCTAATTAAGGCGATGGCCCGTGACAGGATACAATGGTAATCCGGGATTATCCCAATAAAACACCTCTTGACCGAGTCCACTAACATCTTTGCTGTTAACTCCTTTAGGATGACCTCTGTCAATTTCGCAATAACTTGAAAAAACAACCCCAAAATATCAAAAACAAACACAACAAAAATAAGTTACATCGGTCTTTATTGGTAGGATTCAATTCAGCCATAAATAGCCAGAAAATATCAATAAATTTCCCAAGAAAATTAACAGAAGATAGTTAACAGAGCTCAAGTTATATTGGCAAATAACTGGATCAAACTGCTTTGCGACGGTTCGGGCCGGACTTTTCTCGCCGACTGAACCCCTTCTCTTCTATTATTTAAAGCGACCTTTGCCCTTTAGTCCTGAATTATGTGATGTTACATGGTGATATTTTAACTTTGGATTTCGTAAGTTAATTTAAATTAATTTTGTAATAATCTTTTGTTAAACGAATGGATTTTGGTGTAGACTTGAATAAATAAAGGTTGTTTAAAAACTTCTTGGATTTTAGAATAAAACATTGTAATAAAAATAATGTACAAAGGTCTATGTTTAGTTTTACTATATGTTTGCTCTATAATAATAATTACGATTGACAAATATTATAATTATGTTTACATAATTAGTTATTCGAAGCACAGTACTCCAAAAACGTTGTTTATCAAATCTCGCAGAATAAACAAACAACCAAATAGCTGTTTCACCCGAGACACCCAAATTAACTAACATTTATAAACCAAAAGCCGCATTAAATGCCTCTGCCATAAAATTTCTCACTACAAATAACTAAAATACATTCAAAGCATGAAAACCCTTACCCTCTTACCCTCCCGAGGGCAAAAGATCGAAGGCCGGACATCCGGTCAAGTCGCCCTCAAACCGATACTATGAAGTATTTATTGAGTTGCGGCTCACCAAAAGTATTTTATTGTTGAGATATACCCTTTTGCCTAGCACCCTTTGTGTCTTGGTTTGCACACATGCAATTTTCAACTCTGTCTTTATCAAGTTACAGTATAATTTCAATTGTGTTAGTAAGGGTCAGAGCGTCAGTTGCAAGGTGTTATATTTGTATTAATTGGACTTTGAAACGTTTTCGTTTGTTAGTTTGTGTTAATTCGTCGTATTGTTGTTGTAAGTTTTTGTTTATTGTAATTTTCTTATGGTGATTAGTTTATGACTGTAGGGGTCCGAACGCCTGGCTGAAATTCACCTGCTGTGCGTTTGGAAGCTAGTGACGGTGAATGAAGATATGTAAGTGTGGCCAAAGAACTTTTAAAACCGAATATTTTGGGAACTCTTTAAGCTCTTTATATCATGTAGCTGTGTAAATTTTTTCATAATAAAAATATCATTTAATAATATTTATACAACCTCGTCTTCATTTATTTTTTTCTGTCACAAAAATAGGTCGCCAGATAAGTGAGATAGATGTACGATCAGTAAATAAAGCAAATGTAAAACATTTTTCCCCGAAGTATATTAAAAAAGAAATTAGAAAATTATATTTAGCCAAATCCCGCTGGAGGTATCCCGATAGTTGAGCAGATGCTTGTCGTAACTGTCAGTCGGTTTGATTCCCGACACCTGTTGTTTTCAAACTCTTCGATTACGACCCATTAGCGAAGACTGGCTCGATATTTAATACTATTGGGTTTTATGTTCTGTACTCTGAATAGTTGGGTAAGGTCGTTGACATGTAGTAAGTGGTTGAGACAGTAGTAACTCAAATTCGAACGTCAAGAACGGAAAAGCTAAGTTTAGATCTTTGGAGTACATTGACAGGTTATCAACTGCCAGTGACGACGTTTCAGATGCTAAAAAAGCAATGGAAATCTTACAACTATTGCGCTGAAGAAAACAATCAGTTTTCTGTCCTTTTTAATCAAACATCCTGTCAATATTTCAGAGTGACAGTAACCGTCATTGGCTTATTAAAAAATCTTGTCACCTTATATTTGTTCTAGCCTTAGCTATCTATTTAGTATTTTAGATAGTGTCATTATCATCAACGTATGTGACGTTACGACGTATTTTTTTCTGTTTATAATACCTATTGAATTTAATCATACTGCAGTATTTTAATGACTTGATAAATGTTATCTGTATACCTGCAAACAAGACATAATTTCCAAGTATTGATATGGAATGGAGCACTGTTTTGTTGTTTACCATACATATAAATGGAACTGTATCTCTTAGATATCAAATACATAGATTTATTGATATCACTGAACCTCTATTAGTAACTCTAGGTATAGGATAGGCCCCCCATTAAATTCTATAACTGTATCTTAGGTGCGGTATCGTTTGCTCTGCCATCGATGGCGGCGGACAATCGTCGGCCGATTTGCGGTCGCCAATACCCGACCCACGGGACTACGATAAGGATCACCAGTTATGTGGTCTGAACTGAACACCATCGGCCGTTTCACTTTATAGCCGATAGGAAGCCAATTGGTGGCGACTGTTAAACTTAATTGAGGGTTTTAACTAATTAAGAGGCGGTTTAGTTGCTTTCTAAACTAGCAGCATAGAAAATTCGGTTGGAAAATAGAATAGAGAATGTGTTTACCCCATAAAAGTGTTTCCAATTTTGAAAGTTGCGGATTCCGTCACAATAGAATCATTGAAAGTCAATAAAAAATATGAAATAGAAAATATGACCACTTTGCACAGAATCAATGGGGCGAGGGTTGAGAATAGACGTATCTTTGTCGGTGAAACTCATCCGATTTCCGAACGAGCACCGATAGCGGAAGCGGCGCCCCCTGCCGGATGTGCGTTGAGCGGGAAAATAGGCGGAAGTTTCGCGCCGGGGAGAAAAAATTCGGAAAAGAAACCCTCTGACAAATTTGCATTCGAAAAGGGCACTTTTGTGTGTTTTGCTCAGCGATCGGTTGTAAATTTGTCAGATTGTCAATTCACAACAAACGCTCCTCTTCGTCACTTTTGTTATGTTAATCATTGTTTTCTTACACCGTTTTTATTTTTTCGTGGTTGCACCACTTTCGTTATCAGATTGAAAATTCAAATTTTCAACCGTGCTCGTTGAGAGAGAAGGAATTCGAGATTCCAAATTCAAAGTTGGATTTGCGCGTAATTAGACAGGTGATTCGCTAATTCATAAAAAGAATTCGTCTTAATTCCACCGCGGGGCCTATTCCGGCGATCGCTCGGGAGCGCTGTGGGAACGTCACGTCGAATAATCGGTATCCGCGCAAAAAGTGGCCAGTGAATGTTTTGAGATCAACCTTTTTATAATTGCGGACGTCTAAATTGATTGACAGTTAATTTTGAGCTTTCTCCCTTTGCGAGAAGCGTCACATTCAAACCCTTCCAATAATAATAATAGTGCAATTAAAATCGCAACGTTTTGAGTGTCGTTTTCCTGTGCTTGAACGTCATTATTGCACTGAATTTTAGATGGAAGCTTGTAAAAGGAGTGAACGAGAATATTAGGACCGTAGTATTAATGAAGTTTCAGGTGAAATTTAGTAACTCTTTGAAATGCATTTCATCACCTGTCCTGTGTTAATGGGTCACGGATCTTAAAGTTATTAAAAATGAATTTAACAGTTTGCTTACGTCATTGCTGTAGGTATATATGGCTTCATCTTATAACAACGACACTTTATTAATTTAACTGAACAGCCTTCAAATGAATTCAATATTGAATCCGTACTATCAAGATTGAACTGATTTCATTGTGACGAACAATATTATAAATAATAGCATCCCTGATCAAAAGGTGCTCATAGGTAATAGGTAGGAAAAAAGCTTTTAACCAATTTTCACCTGTTTCTTGTAATGCAATTAAGCAGTATTTTCGTACACATGAGTAGTAAAGACGATAGAATTCTATCAGGAATTTGATGTGTGCCCGGGTGATGTGTGCCCGGGTGATGTGTGCCCGGGTGATGTGTGCCAGGGTGATGTGTGCCCGGGTGATGGCAATCGCCTTGCTCAGTCTTACATGGGACTTAAACATAACTGGCGAAATGTAGGTGTACAAGTACAGCTCTGCCTAACACTTTGGGGGATTACAGGCGTGATGTTATGTTAATACTGCCACGAAAATGTTTTGAAAGAAGCAAGTGTCAAAATTCTCTCTATAAAAAAAAAAAAATTAAAAAAAAAAAAAAAAAAAACTAATAATATAAAATCTTTTTACTTAAATTACTTATTTCAACCCGAGCGGTTTGGAAAGCCTAGGATGTACTAAGTTACTGTTCATCAATATTAACATAGTTTTCGCTGCACAACAAGTGCGTATGCGCATCGTATCCCCTTCGCTGACGCGTTCCCGTCGGCGATGCGCTGGGGTCAGGGCCGGCCGAGCGCCGCGTGCGCAGTGTTAAGTGCGAAGTGTGCTTGTATTCACGTCGGATTTGTGGAGATTTTGATGTCGCCGGTCGAAGTTTGTGTCGAATGTTCTAACTTCAAAAGTCGTCTGAACAAGGGGACTTATAAAGTTACAAGGGTTAGGTTAGGCTGTCGATCTCAGTTATTAATGCTTAGGTAATCTGCTTTGCAATAATTAAAGTTTATTTTAGTATGCTGTCGAGAGAAAGAATGCATTTAGTTGAGCGGTCGAAATGAAAGCTGTTGCGATTGGGACTGTGTTACTTACGCAATGAAGGCACAGATCATCAAAGGGTTTTTTCCAACCAAACGTTCCAAAAAGGAGCAGTGGTGGCCCAGTGGTATCGGCCCCGACTTACGAGTTGTAGGTCGTGGGTTCGAACCCAGGCAGGCGCTTTACTTTGTGTTAATAATTTCATCACCACTGCTTTCAAAACGGTGAAGGAAAACATCGTGAGGAAACCGGCATGTCCTAGAACCAAAAAATCGAAGACATGTGACATCTACCAACCCGCACTGGGCCCGCGTGGTAGATTACAGCCCATTCCCTCTCAAAGAGAGGAGGCCTGTGTCCCAGCAGTGGGAACATTATAGGCTGTTATGTATGTATGTTATGTTCCAAAAAGAGCAGTTACTTTTATTTATCAATATTTATGAAACAAAGCAGCTCAGAAGCACATCTGCACTTCATTAGCAAATATGACTCTGTTCGATAATTGCTCGTATATTAAAGAATCCGCAAGTCTCACAGCGGGGGTTTGTCGGCGACATGAAAAGCGACGCGAGCGCAATTTTGACAATTAAAGCGCTGAGCATCGTGCGCATCGCCCGTTTACCAGTCGCGTGTCCTTGCCAGGAATCCACGACGCAAAACCCACTTTTTTACAGGATAGGGAACCGACGGAACCGGTCTCATTTGTATACACTTACAACTTTTTATTTCTTTTAATTTCCACACAAATGGGATGTGTAACACTGAGACTTCATCTTTGCTTTGAATTCGGAGAAAACGCGTTTCGGTCAATATTTCACATTACAAAATGTCATTTTACGATCATTTGATTCTGAATTACGTGCCGCAATCAACGTCCCATAACGATACTGTAAAATTTAACGACTGTGTTTTCATCAAATCGTATATACGTAATAAAAATCATCAATTTGTTGTGTATCTATATATTAGTTGAAAAAAAGCCCTATCGTTTAGTTTTAAACCATCGTAAATTAGAACTTTCGGTCGTAATATCGAATTTTTAATGTGTAGAATTTTTTAGTGGAGGTACGTGGCGAGTGAGGTCTCGAATAAGTCAAGTTTTTATTGGTCGTAAAAATTTAGGACCTCTGGTAGGTGACTCTATTCTTCAAATCGATTTTACGAATCGAATATTGGACGATAATGGACCAAAAAAATGTTTTTAATTAAAAGATTATAATCTTCTTAAATCGTAAATTAAGTGAGCGAGACACTATAAATATTTGTCAAAAAACTCATTTCGGCTTTATAATAAATATGTGATTTGTGATTTTGTCGAACTGTGTGTTGGTAATGGAAATATATGAATATTGTTTTCCCACGACTTTTGTGTTGCATAAGTGATGTAACAGCTGGTATCGTATCAAATATACCTACCCGTCATTATCAATAAGAAAAGCTTTTAGTAAGTAATGCACTAACATCTTATCGTCATCATTCACAGCCCGACTTCACCCATGGTTGAGCACAGGCTTCCCTTTTCTTGTGCCAATGACAATAACATCTACCTAAGCAATTCAACGCTCCTTAAATTCACCATATCACCATATTGCTACCAAAGCACAGTTTTCTATCATTATCTAAAGATTGCTCACTTCCAATTCTCAGCGAATCTATGCCACGCTCACAACAGAACATCTCGAATGAACTAAATCGAGTTCAATTGACTAACGATTGATTATTCAATCAAAACAGATTGATCGGCATTATCGGATAATAGGCGGACAATTGCCGACCAGTGCAGTCCGAGCGGTCACGATGGAGCAACGTGCGCAGAAACTAAACGTGGCTTAGGGATATTTTTACCTTTATGTTGAGTGATGAGACTCTTGAACAGAAGTAGTTAAATTTGGTACCTTAATAGGCAGAAGCCACTATGTCCTCAGAGAACTGAATTCTTTGTCTGTAAAATTACAGTTTTCAAGAAAAGTTCCAAAACTAAAAATCCCACTAACTTTCCTTATCGAAAATAAAATGACATGTTAATAAGCCCCCAATTCCCAAATCCTTTATTCAAATTAAAAAATCAAACAAACTTTTAAACTTGGAACTCTCCGTGCGAGAATCAATAAAGCGCGTTCGATTTAGAGCTGCACGTTCAAATCGTTTCGGAGGGGAAACAAAGATGTCTCACTTAAGGACATCGAACGTGATCTGTTTGCAAAAAAATACCTTTAAGCACCTCTTTACCTGTGTCCCGGACCCTTCGAGGGGAACGCCGGGAGTTTTCTTTTGAACTTGTAAACATCGGCTGAAAGATGTCGGGAAATCTTTGCGGTTAAACTTCGATTGCCTTTATTTGTTTCACTTTGTTACTTTTGGTGTTTGTAAGAAATCGAACGCGCTTTGTTTACTTTTTAAATTTTAGGGTTGCGATCTTGCGTTGTTGCCATGGTGGATAGAGGTAAGGGTATTGGAGTTTGGATTTAGTTTAAATTAAAATCTCAACAGCATTTAAAATGAATATAGCGTACACTCATTCAGTCTGTGTGCATACTTAAGTTTTAAGACACTAAAAGTACTTTGCGGGTTACATTTTTATGTTATCTTTCGCCAAAACCATCAAACTCCAAAATCTGCTCCAAGATTTGTCTCCCAAACTGCTCAAGTGTCCAAAAACATAAATTCGCGAAAGCACCGCGTCCTTTATGGTCCAAAAGTAATTCGTTAATTTCATAATATGCAGAGACATAGCAAGATCATTGTCTTTCGAGTTTTTGCGGATCATTTTCAAAACTACCTTTCGGAGCATTTACACGCAACTTAAACAATTACGCGTTATTAGCTCTTATTTTAAACAGTACATGGTTGAAATTATCATAAATGTATAATGCATTTACTGAATTTTGTCACGGACAAAGAAAAGTCGCGTTATGTGCAGAATTTTATCCGCCATTTTGAATTATAATTCGCAGCGGCTTACGCGCAAATGTTAAAAATTTCGCCGCGAAAGGGATAAGTAAGTAATACATTTTGAAAAAAACCTGTCATAATATACAATTTATGTGTAATATATAATTGTAGAGTGAATTAAAAGCGAGTTTAACCATATTCTATGAATTTTTATATTGTTGCTTTTGTACTAGAAAGCTATTAATTAGTGCCGCTGTTCTAATAATGTTATTTATGAGGTTTCTTGCGTTGTACAAGTACTTGATAAGATCAATTTTATGGAAAATTACAGCTATTACTATTTTTTTTATAATGTAAAACAGCTATGCAATACCTAATGAATGAGTAACAGTTTGCGAAAACTATATGTTTTCGATGAAACATTATTTTTTAATTCAAATTACTACTACTACTATTACAATTTATTTATTACTTTCAATTAAAAAAAAAAAACTAACATTATATTTAAAGTCGAACTTTCTTTATGATCGTCTCCAAAAATAAATCCATCAATATCAAAACTCAATTTTCGCTTCCAACACACATATTTTTTTGTCTACCCTCAAAATTCTCTGCAAAGAGCTACTATGGTGCATCACTTTACGACGCGAGGGTGTTACCTACGTGCTTCAACTGTCGATGCTAATCAATTTTATAGCTCCATTCTGCCTGCTGACTGGGGTTGACTGGGATTGATGGCATTGATAGAAAATTTATTTTACAATATTTGTTTACACATTTTGAAGTGTTCTTGATTTTTGTTGCAGAAGAGGATTACTGGTGTAGTGTGTACGAATAGTCCTTGTAACCAATTTAGTTAAGAGTTAAGGATACATGTATTGTGTAAAACAAATAAATAAAACAAATCTAACTAAATCTTTGTCTATAGAACTAAAGCCGATTGGTACTTTTTCATTAATTGTCAAAATGTCGAGTGATGACATAATACTATACCCAAGTAATCACTCGACTTCAAAACATAATGTCGATCGCTTCTGTATCGCTCTTATAACTCTTCCTAATTACCGATTTCAAATCTCTACAATGCATCGTACGTAGTCGAATGAACGCTGCACTGCGAATACTACGCACTGTCAATTTTATTTGCTATTTGTCAGTTTGTAACATCCACCCTTTTATTGGCGTGTTTTCAAATGTAATGGCGTTTCTTTTCCTCGAAGTATATTTTTTATTTTGTTTTTTGCTTGATTGTAAAGTATGCAGTCTCTATCAAGATTTTGTTTCTTTGTTCTGTCTCATCATAGTTATTTTTATAGTCTTGGCTACATTTCAACATTACGTATCGATGCATTTATTTGCAATACATTCTGCTAGGTTCTTTGTCTATGGACAGAAGGTAATCTATCTATGAAGTTTAATTGGTTGTCTTCATAACTTTTACATTGTCAATGTTATTTCCTATTTCTGATTCCAAGCTTTTAGAATGTGTTTGTTTTATAATTCCTTATTTGTACTATCTTCTATAAAATCCACAATCAATTATTAATACATACACCAATGATTTTTATTTATTTTTCTTATTAGAAAAATAAATAAAAATCTTCTGATTTTCTCCTTAATTTGTTTAGAAAAAAAGTGTATGGCATTCAATGCAAATTACTTTGGCCATCAATGAGGCGTTAAACAAATAAAAATAAGAAGGAAATACGAATGCAGAACCCAAAGAGATATTGGGTTTTGTATGAAAGATTTTTGTAATAAAAAAGTAACTAGTTCTAAGAGCTATATTCATTTCACTCATAATGAGGATTTGAGTAGGTACACTATTCTATAGTTATTATTTTGAATTCAAACTGCCACAAACAAAAATACATAATTATAATGATAATTAATGCAATTGTGCCTATTCAGTATTCTGTGTGCTAATATGAATCACAACACGTTTAGACGTAGATCTCCGACTAATCATAACAGTGTACAAACAGTGCTTTACGCCAGACACTACACATAATACCTATTAAGGCTCTTGTTCACAATGACACATGTTATCCACATATCACTGTCCATCGCTGCATTTGTACGCGCAATGTTTGTCAAAGTAGTTAGTAATCTATCAGTGTATGTCAAAATTGTGCCATACAAACAGACAATAATTTACGGAACCCTAAAATGCACACGATGTGACGGTGGCCAATGGTAACAAATTAATAATTAATTTGCAGTAGGGAGCGCTCTTTTTGTTCCAAATACAAAATTCATTGGTGTTCTAAATTTGGAAAACGTATTCCTTTTTTTCGAAATCAATTGTTTTGTGAACTTTCGAGATCGAACGATGTTGAAATTGTTTTCGAATGTGGAATTTTGGCTGTCATCTGGCATCTCGATGACGAGTTTTTTTTTAAACATTTTTATCAAAATTATGATGAGTAATGGAAATCATAAAATAATTTGTAGGTACTCACTGTAGCTTTCATACGGGAACTTAATTTACCTGAAAAGATAAAGGGAGAAGAAATAATTATTATAGTAAAACTACAACTTTTGTCGAATGAATTTTAACGAAAATTTGATCATACTATCATTACGCTTCATCAAAGGGTGGGGTTAATGTATTATTTTAAATAAAAGATTATTAGCATCAAGTAGATCATGCGGGCGTCGCCATAAAATTACACACAAACACATTAGACTATATTTCTTTACGAGCCTAGAATCATTTTTACAGCCAACATTAAAACTTGTATTGAATTATGATAATGGGAACATTATCTTCTTTTGATTTTTCGGCTCTAAAATATTGAAATTATTCTCATTTAGTATGTATGTTATTGTCGAATCGAGATTAAAATGTAAAATACTTTCCGAAACTTATTTCTCGAAGAAGGAGCTTTGGCAGACCAATAGCCAGGTGGGTGGTCGACCTACAGAAGATCGCAGGGTAGACCTGGATGAGACTCGCACAGAACAGGATAGCATGGCACAAAAGGGAGGAGGCCTATACTCAGTATTGGGTGGAACAAGGCTGCCAAAGATAACAATGAAATAAAAAAACCCTTAGGTAAAATTTCTACATTTATATCTGTAATTTTTATGTTGTACATAATAAAGAGTATTCTATTCTAATGATGATGAATTTTTCGAATCTTTTTTCAGTTAAAGAAAATCAATGTTTATTTCAAACGTTTTTCTTTTTAGTTTATTCTAAGGATTTTATCGTATAGGTTATTTATATAGCCGATTAATATTACTTAATACAAGAACCAGTTTTTACATAAAAACATGTAGGTAAACTCGATGGAGAGATAGCTAAATGTCTATCGCGATTGCCGACCATAGATAAGTAGAAACTGCGGCTTGTCCCTGACCGTGGAAATGTCGTTTGATGTGTAGAATTAGAAACCATAGAGCAAGTATTTTGATTTTCTTTTCAGATTACACTTAAATCCAGGGTTTGGTTTTGTTTTAGTTTAAGAAAAAACTATTCTAGAACTTATGAATACATCAGCAAGTTATATATTCTATTAACGAATTGATAGTTACTTAGTAAGTTAAAATTAATTACCTACCTAGAAATAAACACGTCATCGAAACAATACTTTGAATGAATCTCAGTAAAGTTTTCGAAGATCGAATAACATATTTATCTAACATCCAATCCGTTGGACCCTAAAGTCCGTCTCCGAAAGGACCTACCTGCTCGTAACCAAATAAACCTTTAATTATCGATACATTAATAGTTCCACCGCCCTCAGGAACCGATGACATTCATAAAATGATTTTATGCCACTATAAATAACAATAAAAACAACATAAAATAGTTTACTCGGTCGCGATCAATACCAACAATTTTACTACAATTTTTATGAGCCGATGGGAAGCCAAAAATGCCTAATTTGACTTCATTAAGTGCTCGAAAAACAATAAAATTATATTTAACAGGTTGAAAAATATCCACCCTGGATATAATCTGTGCAATGAATCGATATATTTACGTAAAAAGCTTATTTTCTGGTTGAAGTTTTAATGCTAAGTGTCAACGGATCCATGTTTACGAATAAAGCTACAATTGTGATACTGCAAATACCAATATGTGAATTAAATAGAGTGTTTTGTTGACTCTACAAAATTCCTGAAAATTTCATTTTTTTGCGTTAGTAAAGATGTGAAAAATACTAGTGCAATTTAAAACAAAACTCATCGAAACCCGATTAATTTATGCGCGTTTTCGAAACGCAAATGTCAGACCTTAAGACAATGGCTTTTTTTGAAAAAAAAAAACAACACGCAACATGTCAATAAGAGCTGGCTGGAAAAAATAACCCCTTTTTAAATTTCGAATCGATCCTTTCACACTTGGAACAAGCGGCTGCGACGGTTGATTTCCGTTCTTAATTCAAACAGAAGCTTCTTTTAAATAGGTTTTTATTTCTTTTCGAATTCTGAATGAGCATAGAGTGCGGAACTCAATCGGTAATTTGAATACCAAATGAGATTCGAATTTCGATTATAGATTCATTCGATAAGTGACCTCGTTTAAAATATATTGCTTATTTTATCGATCCGGCTATTGAATGATCTAATCAAAGGGACTTTTTATTTAAATTAAACTAATTTTAAACCGGAGTCTTGGTAATTTTTATAACATAATAACCACGGTTCGTCGGGTTTGCATATCACTATTTAATTATCTTAGATCTGTCGATATCTTCGCGTATTTATTGCAAAACATGTGGTCAGGGGGGTTTAGGGTATTAACACCGCATGTGCCTACTGGCAATAACGTTAGTTAATTTAATTGGCTGTTTGCTCTTATCTAAATAATAACAACCATTTCTTGTTGGTAGTTATCAGCATTACTTTTCGAGTTTCAATATTCAGAAAAAGTGTAATTCGTTAAACTCTTCAATAAATAACGTGCGAACAGGTCTCCGTCGTAAATTTCCTAACGTTCAGAATGTATCCGATCACGAACCTGGTGTGACTTTCATTGGATTAGAAAAATAAAATCTATAAAAACTCATAAAGTGCTCATAAACACGAAGGAGGTAATAAAAAACAGTCCGATGTCGTCTCTCAGCTGTCGCGCGCTATTTCCGAACGAAACGGCATTCAAAAATCGAACTCCATCGAACCACGAGGGGGATATCGTTACGATTTTAAAATTAGAACGTTCTTTTATTTCTTTTAACGTTTTCATTTCGTGTTATTGCTTATGTCCTGTTCGTATTGAGCGAAGTGTCTCTGTGACGTCATTTGACATGCTTTTCACATTCGGAAAAGCAATAAACAGCAAAGACCGATATTGCGCGAGACATCGCTGTTTGCTTCGGTATTGGATGGCTCATTTTCATTTTTAATTAAGATTATTAAAAACGAATTATTTTTAATGCTTATTAGTTGAGTAAATATGGCAATTAATTGGAATCGCTCCGAGGGAGTTGTTATTATCTAGTAATTAACAAAGTGCGGTAAAATACGTTTATTAATTATTGACTAAGCTAAATTGATACACAAGTTACTTTTCGTGTTAAGTTAATAATGCCTCTATTATAAATGGTTTGGATGTTAATTTGCTTTATGAAATGTATTGTTTTTACATTTAATCATATTTTTTGTAACGATTGCAGTCGTTTTACAATACAATCTGATAATTTGAAGCCAGTTTTTTTTTTCTTCAGATTGACGCAAATTTCATCTCAGTAAGATAAACTGCATTTGTATTTAAACACCGCGCTACTTTAACAGTTATACATGATCAGTAAATAAATACATCACCGAAAATATGAAAAACTCCAATGTTTTCGTAAGTAAAAGCGTCATTATCCCAAAAACACGTGCCAAGTGGGTGAGTGTCAATGAAACAAAACACAATGTGCCGTATATTTAGACTATTTTTATTTAAATATTACTTTGTTAACGAAATTAATGTCATAAAACCGAATTTATTTTTGTGACCGTTACAAAATCGGTTACAACACCGCTCCATTTTACGGAATGTTGGAGATTATTTTTTTTATAGCGTTACACGTGTTCAACTCACACTATCGCGGAGACATTGTTGTCGCGATTAAAGATGAGTGAAACGGAGTGTTCTGTTTGAAATTCTTGGTATTACTAGATGACTAGCGATGAGTCTGCAGACACAAGGAAATCTAATCGCTCGCTGTTCGGAATTTGATTGAATTTGTTCCTAATTTAATTATTGTTCTAATAACATTAACTTACTTTTAAACAGTCCTGTCACAATTTATTGTCTTTTATGTTTTCATTGTTTTTTAAACCATACATAATATCACGCCTGTAATCCCCGAAGGGTTAGGCAGACGTGCATCTCTGTAGTACACCCACATTTCACCAGTTACATATGTTTAAGTACCATGTAGCAGGGGGCGAGCCTATTGCCTTCAAACGGGGAACAAATCCAGACTTATGGCTGCGATTGAGAAATTTCAGATATAAAAACCCAATAACGCTTTGTCCGACTCGGGAATCAACGTCAGGACCTCATCTCAGGAGTAGCGTTTGCGACCACTAGACCAATGAGGCAGTGTTTTTTAAACCAATGGGTAGGTAATTTAGGTATCCGATAGTTTTGTGAGATTCCTAGTCTTACGCATCAATATTAAATAATATTTTTGGAATAATTAATAAAGCTATAGAAGTATGATCCTAATTCTGACATACTTAATCAGTAATAAAACCGGATTTGAACATGATTAATAAAATATATTTTATCGATTTTTATGACTTTATAAATTAAATAGGTTTACGGTAATAATAAATTAAAAGTATTATAATAGCCTATTTTATATAAAGAATTTTTAATATTGAATAATAATGAGATATTTTTTCCGATACTTGTTGAATATATCAATAAATTGAGGAAGGAGGGTTGAATCATTTAGTGAAGGTATTTGTAACAGTAAAATTTTATTGGCATTTTTGAACGCAATCTACATGACAATCACAAGACATGATAATGATCGTGATGTCTTGTTTATTGTAGGAAGGGCCATGTTTCTGTTTGTTTTACTTATAATACTAGCTTCTTACTGTCGCACTGCAGGCCAAAGGCCTCTTCCCATACAGAGAAGGCACGAGGATAGATCACAAAGCTTGCACAAAAAAAAAAAAAACTCAGTTATTTGCAAATTGAGCCAATTCTAAGAAATATATGGGCACATCACTTTCTAATCACGTCATCGAGAAAATTCGGAAAATCTCTCAGTGTTTTCGTAATGGAGATTGTAAAAGAACCTTTACCGAAACTGAAATTCAAGTCATTTTGTTAAAATACTGACCACACTGAGGTGTTAAGGGGACTACAGGACCTAAACGCTAGTTTTGTAATGCCTAAAAGTAATCCACTGCAGTAAACAAATTCAAAAAATATATATGATACTCTTTAGGATATATGCTAGTTAGATAGTGTGTTGAAAATACAACTAATTTTTTACGATAGACAAATATCACGACGATACCTCTAAAAGAATATTTGAACGAATAAAAACCACGCAATCAAACTGATTTTTGTCTGAGCATTCTATAAGCAACATATTAACGTAATAGTGTTTTAATTTTTTAGTTCAATCAATATATTTTTTTGTAAATACTTAGATAATTGCTACATATTTTGCAATCAATTACCAGCGTTGTGTCATTGCGCTTGTCTTTCTTTTCTATGCAGTCCGACAGTGACCGCGCTATAGCTGTTGTCAGCCTCTAAGCTGAAAACATTATCTCCTTATGAATTGGTATTCTATAGATAAACATGTCAATATGAATTAGTAGTCTAAATACAGAAACTGGCTTTAGCATACCTACCAATGCCATAAACAAAGATCTAATACAAATAATAATTAATTTTCCTATTTTAATGTCCTCTGTTTTCGGTCCAATCGTCCCTTGGGCCCGGCTGCGATCACAGACGGTACAAATCCTAGGGTCCGAGATGTCAAAGTGACATCTACGACCGTTACAGATGACAGACGGAGGAAGACGACTCGGATTTGTGAGGGACTTATTGATTAGACTGTGGTTTTGGTAAATTGGAGATGGAATGAAATGAGCTGTAGGAGTTATAAACATATTTTTGTGTGATGGACTCCAGTAATAACAGGGAAGAGTCGTTGTTGTTGAAGATGTCAGCCTGGGATTTAGAAATTGCGATTGATTTAAAAGTAGTGTTAATTATTGAGTTTAGTCAGCTAAGGCTTAAAGCTGTTGTCAAGTTCACGTCAACATTCTTCTCAAGTTAATTATGGAACGTAATCATAAAATGTAGTGCTGTTCTCAATCATTAAAAGCTTTACTATTATGACCTAGCATCTTAGTTACGATAATCGCCCATCACTAACGTAGAATATATGAAAATAAAACCCACCCACGGGCATAGAAACAAAAAGAAAAATTGTTAAAAGCGCAAATAAATTTAATATTACCAATCTCGAAATGTTTCGTAACGAAAATCATTAAACTGACAAACATCGTAAAGTGGCGACGAAATAGAACGCGTTCGTAGGTTTATATTTAAAATTAAGAATACGACATATTTTTAAAGTTCGAACGGCGACATTTAAAACTAATCGCTGTTTTCGATTCCCGCGCGTATTTTGAAAGAGTTCGAACACGGGCGGGGGTGTTCTAAATTTGAAATGTTTTCGATTTTCGAACGGCTGCCGGGATGCGTCAATGGCGGTGCCGTGAAAAATTGCGCAGGAGTTATGAAATGCGTTTGTTTCTTATTTTTATTGTTTGCGGTGACGTGTGATTTTCCTCGTTTTTCGTTTGGGATTCATGTTTCTGTTACAATGAAATAGGGCACGTCATGTAAGAATCCCAAGCTTGCGTAAGATTGCTTGATTAAGAGGGGAATTAACTAATGAAAAATACTCTCAGAATCCTTTAACAAAATCTGAGAAACTGCGAATCACTTCCACAAGATTACAAAAAGAAACACTAAATATTCCACAATCATTCTACCCAAATATTTCTTAAAACAATATATTTTTTATCATCGCATTTATCATCAAAGCTCGCCAAATCATGGCAAGCGGGAAAACCCCCAACGACACAAACTCTATATTGCAAATAAAACAATTCTTCGTTACGTGTCTTGAATACAAGTTATTTGGTATTTAGGTAATTGCGCGGGAAAACTTATGACGTCACCTGTCTAATAATATGACTTTCTGCTTATCTTTTGATTCTATGTAAATTGTATCTCGAGTGCTTGATCTATACCCGGGCTTTTGCCAAGTTTCACTTTACCAGAAGGTACGCTGATCTTAGTTGATTTCATTTGTAAATCAATCGTCTTGTCTAATTTTCTTTCTTCTGGTATAACAATTCTATAATTGTTATGTTTTCTTCCAACAGTACAATTTACAAGCTCTTATCGGCTTCTATTTTGATTGAGTTGGTTGTTATAGACGATGTTTTGATCTTTGTTGACCATATTGTTGGATTTGCCTTCTGCATTCGAGAATGGTCAATGGTCAATGGTGGTGATTTAATTGAATGCTTTAGATATTGTATATTCTTCTGTCCGAGGACCAATTTCACCAATGAAACAGAACGCGATCAGCAAATCTAAACTGCGTTCAAGAGCTGTCAGTGTCAATATTCTATTACAATAATGACATTGACAGCTCTAGAACGCGGTTAAGATTGTGCTGATCACGTCAGTTTTATTGGTGAAATTCGCCCTTAGTAGCTTATTATTCCTAAACTGTATTTTACCTAAAGGTCTACTCTTAAAGATATATTTCAAGCATCAGGTCCAGCTTTATGAAGTCATTTCTCACAGGCAGCGCGTGAGCAATTCTAACTGCGATGCGTATCGCCGCAAACAATGGGCAGCTTTGCTCGTACCGTCAGCAGACGAGGAAAGTTTGGCAAAAACTGCTCGTTTGTGGTTTTATTGAGCTGATGGGTATCGATTTGGGTTGCGTAAGAATGTTACAAGTTACCTCTTTGACTTGACGTGTGAAGAATTTTAAGTTCGTTTAGCGGGATAGATTGTGAAATTGCAGAGAGATCTCAATTGTATGACAATCAGCATACTTTCCAATCATGTATAGTGTCAAAATGGTACAGTCTTCTGGTTATATGCAGTTACAAAAGAAAGAATAATTGCAGCATCTGTAGAACTTGAGATACAAACAGAATACAGGCAAATGAATGCGTTTCTCACGACTGTACCGCCAAATCTGTAGGACAGCTAATCCCGATATTACACTAGAAGTCACAATTGAAACATCTATCTTCCAAAGAGTGCTTAGAATATCTGGCAAATATTTCAGTCGTTGCTTTAATTTGAGAATTAAACTCACTGTCTCAAATTTTATGTACCGACAGTGCACGACGCAAAGCTTGGCTCTATTTATTGACATTATTGTGCAATAAACTGTATTACAAGAAACGTTTATTATCTCCTGGTTGGATCTCTTTTCAAACAATAAACCTTTGTTGCAGTCATGCGATTTTTTTGCTATCCGTACACGGCAACATTTTGCAGTTCGATAGCAATCAGTCAAACATGAATGACATTTCAGTTGAACTTTTACAATTTTTTCTTTTTCACACACTTAGCATATTTTTGCGTCTTGTGTTTATGATGTAAAGTCTAAAATCAATTGGCAAGCTGTTTGGGAACTGCGTTTTTAAGATTGCACGTTTTACCCAACGACGTATAAATTGTTCTCGCTTAGGTAACTAGGAGGTATTTGCTAAATGCTAAGATTTCTAATGGAAAGGTTTTGGTAAGTACGTGTTTTATGTAAAACTCTTTCTTCATCTCGTGGTCGTCGTTGTTCCGATTTTATTTTTGACTCCCAATTCTTGATCCATAGTCATCATTTCCTGTCCGTGATATACGTGACATTAATACGATTTCTAATGAAATCCTCTAAATTATAATGCATTAGCTTCATATTTATCACCGCTCGATATCTGAGCACTCTACATAAAACTTTACGATTGGTTATTTTAGGCGTAAAGAGTACCCAATTAACCTTTTAAGTTTGTGCGACATCGCTTAGCTGTCGCTTACTATAATGGTATCGTAAATCACTTACACAAGCTATTTGTATCCGTAACTCGATGCGTTATCGATACATAATTAATCGGTTAAACCATCGATTTAACGTAATCGATTAATTAAGTGCTGATACAACACTCGCACGGTTAAGAATTCAAAATTCGAATGTGTTCACTCATCAATGTGACCAAAATTAATCTTTGATTCGTGTCGTGTTTGTTTTGAATTTAAAATGCAGACGCATTCTTTATTCAAATTTTTGTGTTCCACGTTCGAATGTGGTAATGATGTTATTAAAGTTTGTTGTCATTGACTGTTCATTATTCTTTGTTTTTATAGTTAATTGTTGAGAAGTTATTAATTTAAATTGTGAATAGCAATAATCTATTAAGGAAAGGTCGTCGTGTTGTAGTTATGAACCTTCATAATATTCTTCATTTAAATCTTTGTTTATTTGCCAATACTATTAGGAAAAATCATCGTTTTTTTCAAAGCCTCACAAAAGAGCTGGCAAATGGTTCAAGGTTGCCATCCCACTTATTACTTCGTGCAATAGGCCGAGCTCATTACCAGCTGTACTAGTACTGCCACCGCCATAAACGGATGGCCAAACGTTTTCCAGCAATTATCGACTGCTAACAGTATTAACTGCTTTATGAACTATTTAAACTTTTAGTTTTTTTATAAGTATATTTTTTTCTAACGTTTAATGACGACAATTTAGAGTCTCTGCCCTTTGACGTACGCAGGTGGAAGATTTTTATGATTTTTGTCAACCATTTGCTACAATTCGTCTGTGAATTTATTATGATTAAATTATTGTGGTATGGATTTAGCTTAACCAGATTTCATGGGTTTCCCTTACATGGCACACGTTATAGTTACCGTTACGTTTACTATAGGCCTTTATGCTCAAATAACTGTTCAATAAACTCCTGATTAATATTCAAAGATGATTGTGTATTCGTCTATAACACTGCAGCGATTAAATCATAATTCTTGTTTTATATTCATTATAGATGTCATGGAGTCATGGTGTCATTGAATCCTGTTCCTATCATAACATCTGCTCTATTAACGACTTAGAATGAAAGCTGTTTTTAAGTTTAATTCTATGTACCTAAGTAGAAAGTAATAGCAGTCATAATTACAAATGAATATTAAAATAATTATTATTATAAAGTATAAACATTTCACCGGGAATAGGGTGTTATTAATTTTATTACAATCATGCTCATGCAAAAATAAACAACACGTAGTCCGCCTCTGTGTGCTTAAAGTATCTAATAAATAAATCAATCATAAATAGTACTTACCTAATTCATTCAAAGCTTAGTCTACGGACAAAAACGACTGCTAGCCGAAACAAATAAGCCAATATAATTCATGTCCATATTCTACAAGTTCCAAATTAAGTTTTCTTCTCCAATGCTAAATCCTTTCTTGAGAATCTGCCCATTCATCAAATGTTCTATCTAATCATTCACTAACTCCATCAATAGTGACGTGCACCCAATCAAACATCGATACATTCATTCATAAAGGTATGTTTACAAACATTTAGTTCGGTGCATTAGCGACTCGGCTAAACACGCGAGCGAGCGGCGAGCGGGAAATTAGTCGAAACCAGTTGAAAGCGGTTAAGATTATGATAATGAGCACTCGACTCCCGCCGCCCGTTGGGATGCTACCCGTGTTCGCTATTATTCGTTAGTTTAGTCGATTTTAAATGGTATATCGATTTTGTGTTTGAAATATCCAATAGTGAGGTGAAGCTTTAAGAATAGTTCGGTGAGAAATGAGTTGCTTTGAAAATTATGTCACGAAAGAATGCCGAATTGATTCGGACGTTTTATCGACCTAAATAAATGAGATTTCAGAGCAGATTTAAAAAAAACTACAAATAGTTGTAAGATATTGTTTAGATTCTGTATAAATATCACAGTTGTCTGCTGCACTAAAGTGTTGATTTTTATTTCAATTCAATGTAAAAACAAAAGACTAATAACTGGTGACAGAGCACGCTATAAGTTTTCTATTTTGTAGGACATTCACAATTCTTATAATTTTTGTATGACGCATCATGCCTTTGTAGACGTTCCCACCACAGCTGAACTATACGACCACATGGAAATACCACTAATAGCTGATCATTTATACAGGATTTTGCCCTTTATCTAGTGGCATTAAAGATCAGATTAGCGTAAGTAACAATCGTAAGCCGGTGTTAACTGTGTCGAAGTCTTAACATTCATGTCTCGGGGCACTCGCCTATACCTAATAACCATCAATGATCGGGCCGATTGTGAAAAATATCATTAAAAAACCATCAGCTCTTGATGATTTGAATGTTCCACAGATGATTCGTGCGGCGGGCCATCAACCACAATCGATTCTTTATTTTTTTTCTTAGTATTTTTATTAAATTATTGAGCTACGTCGTGAGGAGCGCTCGTTTATGGTTCGCGGTTTTTAACGTTCGATTTTGCGCTACCGAAAATTATGTCCAACATTAACGAGAAATAGACAATTATGTTCCAATTACAAAATTAATATCGAGCTTTAGATCGTGGGATTTCTGTTAGAAGAAGTTGATGAGTCTATGGTAATGATCGAGCTAGAGGATCGATAGGTCACGCCCACTTATAGATGCAGAGGGAGGGGCACAAATCGAATTAGTGAGCCCGATGCATCGATTAGCCTCGAACGTATCGGCAAAAAACACGATTAGTCCCGAAAATCATTGACAGCCGAAAAAAGGTAACAACCGTCGGTTAATGGCGGTTTTTGTTCAAAATTCGAAGATTTGAATTCGTAATTTCAACCGCAAGGCGTTCGAATCATTTGTCAGTGACAATTTTTTGGTTGCAATCGATTTTTAAATACAGGTTACATTTTTTGTTGGGGCTGCATTCGTACCACAAGATTCCACGTTTTTGGAAACTTGAAGTTTTCGGTTTTTGCACGATAATAAGATAATTGGAGTAAAAAGTTTGCTAAAAATAAACTTCGGACACTTAGTGCTCATTTGATTAAAAGAAAAGGATGCATCAGCGTTCCGTTTATTTTTATGGTGTCTTCGTCCTTGCTGGCGTCACTATTCGACCCAGAACTGACGTATGCATGGGAAAGCACGCGATTTTTTGCTCTAAACGGGACACGGGACAAATTCTTCTGGGCATCAAGGCTGTGGGAACCGATTGCATTCCGCTTGCGACTCGTAGGGAAATGCTCTTTTTACGATCCAAACCGATACGATCGGCCGATGAATCGAGTCGATTAATTACGGCGTCGAAATTCGAATGTTTGCGGTGACGTTCCTCGGCCAACACTAATTAACGTTCGGGGCGCGACGTTCGAAGTATAATTTTTAAATTTAAAGTTATTTTGGAAATTGCTAACGTGTTTCGCTAGCGTGAATGGTTTTTGCCTGCAAGGTTTATTATTTCACTAATGAGTTATCAAGCATTTAAGATCAGCGATTGAAACAAAAAGTAAATCAAATAAAGACAGCAATGCTAATAATTATAGTGATGAAGAACTTTGATGAATTAAACTAATGATTATTCGTGCCAAAACTCAACGAAGAATTAATAACTATAAGTAGTCTTAACGCGTCGATCAACGAATTCTGACTGTCAATGCAACTTTTTGCAACCTAAAGTCTCATCAGACAATACAGTCTAGACTAGACTATAGAAGGCTTTTTACAAGAACTCGCTGTCCTCATCATCCTTATTTTTTGCCTCTCACGCCGCTAAACGATATAAAAACGATTGAATCGAAGCTCGCTCGACTTTATTCAATTATAGTGACAATAAAATGATGCGAAGCTATAGGCCGCCAGGATTTTATTGATGTTAATTGTTAGTTTTATTAACAACCTCCTTTGAGTACCTGGCCGTCGCGCGTCGTCAAAAGTTTAAAAAAGATAAATTATGAAAAAGGTTGCAGTTGCCGCGAAAAATGACAGTTGACAAGCGAATCTGACATAACTGAATCTGTGGTCGGCCCCTTCGTTCAGTCTTTCGTTCAATCAAGATGGGTGGCTAATCTTCCATTTATTACTATTGGTTTTGATAGCGATTATACGAGTTTTATGACTGCAAATGACGTCTTTGCGATTGAATAGTGATGTGATAGAAACTATAATTGAAAATTTAATTGACTCGTGCACTTGATTACTTGTGGCATTATATTTGATTAGTGATGTAGAAAACGAGACTAGTTTTATTGTACAGTCAATCTGAATACAGCATCTCAATTATTATTAAGGCTGCAGAAGAAAATGCTGTTGTTATACGAAAACATGCTCTATTTTGAGTGAATAATGTTATTTTTTTAGTTGTAACGTATTTTTGCAAAAAGGTATGAACTTTACTTCCCAACACTACCATACAAGTAACAAAACGATTAAAAGAAATGCAGTTTTATGGTCATATTAATTACTGTTTTAATTAGAAATCTATTTACTTTCACTATTTTACGGTTTCTTTAATGCAACTTTACGGAAACATTGGCATTTTACTTATGCAAATGACTACCATAAATTGGCATGTTTTACTATACTTAAGAGGCTTACAAGACCTAAAGCGCGGTCACTGTCGGATTGCATAGAAAAGAAAGAGACGCGCGATGACACAACGCTGATAATTTATTGCAAAATATGAAGCAATTATGGATTTACAAAAAATCTATTCATTGGACTAAAAAATTAAAACACTATCACGTTAGTATTTTACTTGTAGAATAATCTGACAAAAAATCTGAATGTTTGCATGTATATTATTATGGTTTTTAATCGTTGAATAATTTTTTAGAGATATCTTCGTGATTTTTTTCTATCATATCAACTTAATTGTATTATGTTTTCAACACACTATCTAACTAGCATGTATCCTGAAGAATGTCATATATTTTTCTGATTTTGGTTACTGCAGTGGATCATATATTTTTAGGCATTATAAATTTGCGTTTAGGTCATGTAGTCCCCTTAAATAGAAGTTTTTTTATGCATTTACATTAATTATAATGTGGTAATCAATAATACGTTGGTGCTTTTACATATTGTAGGAATTTTCAGATAGTTTTCCTTTCTTTCTAAAATCCTAATAAAGGGATCTTAATCATATTTTTGCAGTGTAAGTATCGTATAAACCGGTCAAGTGCGATTCGGACTCGCACACGAAGGGTTCCGTACCACCGTACAATATTAATTTATATAAACACGTTTATTATATGGGGACCCCTTAAGGCGGAACCTTCAGGGTAGCCTGCGAAATTCAAATTTTCTTACGTTTTTTGCAATTTGCAGGTCACTGTCAGGTTGTATTTTGATTAAAATATGATTCGCGACCGTAACAAATATGGCTTTACAGAATTATAATCATTAAGATCAGCAATACATCTCTCTAAGTTCACATTACAGTATTGAATGACTATTTCATGAAATCATGACAATTTGACGAAAATTCTAACTTAAGGAGTTGTGTTGTACCTACACACTCTGTTAATAATTTCAACTGTCTACCTATTACGGTTCATGAGATAGAGCCCGCTGGCAGACAGACGGACGGATGGACAGCGAAGCCTTAGTAATAGGATTCCGTTGGCACCCTTTGGGTAAGTACGGGACTCTAAAAAGGAGGAGTTTTTAATAAATGCTAATTAACTTCCACTAGCTATATAATATAATATATGAGGTCAGCTGACAATTTCGTCCTTCATTTCCGAACACAGATTGTAATTCCTCCAAGTCCACAGAAATCCATATTAATGAAGTCCGAAGTCCCGCAATATATAGTGACATATTATCCGAACACGCGAACACAGCTTTAAAATGCATATTTATATGCAAAGTAGTAGAGAAACATCATAAAATTAACTGCGAAATTAAAACAAAACGTCCTTGCAAAGTTCTAATCGATAAGTGCAATTCGAGGCACGGAGTATGCAAATTTTGTATGTAAATATGCTTTTTAATCAATGTTAAGGCTTAGTATACTAACAATACTATCGGAAGGCAGCATTCAAATGTGTTCAGTATCAGTGGGACGAATCGGTAGCCGTTCCTTGAACGCGAATGAATATTTATTTCGCATAGCAGTTTATATGATACTATTGTTCGTAATTTGTCGTTTAATGTCGTATCGGAATCTAGAATAGGGATTCGGAATTGAAATTGCAATTGTTTTTATTGGTCTGGATTTAAATCGAGTGCTGGCTTGTTTTAATTTTAAAGTAGGTGTAGCTTTGAATATGAAAGTTTCAATCACGTTTGAATTTGGAATTTAATTTGACTTCAAATAGTTTTCTTGTAGTTGTTATTTAAAAAATTGTTCTAATCACTATCTGATTGGCATCTCTTTTATTTTGAACAGTATCACTGGAAGTTTTTGTGTACTTATCTTCAAGTTACATATGTTATTTATGAGTCTTAAATTATATCTACCTACAAACAAGTAATTACTAATCACAACATACCCACCCAGCAAATCATTTAGCATTCTTCAAGAAGCCATTTTGACCCTCCATCGCCGCCATTTTACATGTTAATATAAACGTGTCTCCCATTCAGGATCGATGCTATTATTCAATATTACACACATTAGACGATAATGCGACGTTTAATAATTGAATGGCGTTTGACATAGCCAATGCCGTGTCACAGATCAGAACTCATTATCTATGATATTCACTTGAAGATTTATAGGATATTTTTGTTTGGATTTCGAATTCGAATTTATATCCGAATTTGTTAGTTTTAAAAATTAATGCAGGGAAATAATGGCCAGTTTTGAGTTAACCTTCAAAAGATGACAATTGACATAATTATGATGAAAGGTGAGTTTCATTTCTTTTTAAAAACCATTTATCAATCTAAGTTTTTTCTTATGAATCTGCAGATTACTAAATTTAATAAACGATTTCTATGAGCATAAAATCTTTAAAGTTCATAACTAAAGAGCACATTTACATTACCCATAATTACTGGCTATTACAGACCATTAATCTTTCAATATATACTTTTTATATAGCAATTCCTACGTAACGATTTGGACTCATCAACGCGTTTCCTTTGTGGTGTAACATCCTGCGACCTTACTATTGACGATATAGATCTAAATATCGCAACAGATCGGATCAGAATACTTAGAACTATTGTATTGTTTTGTTATAATTGTTTATTTGATGCGGCTTTAGGGGTGTGTATTTATTTTTGTATTATTTTAGTTTTTTATTTCTAAGATTTGCTAGAAATTCCTACTGTAAAGTAAAGGAAATAGTTCTTACACAACGAACCGCTGTTAAAAATAACTTATTTTTTAAATATATATCGGTACCTAATTATTTAGCCGACTTTAATTTATGCAATTCTAGGAAACTGTCAAAGTTTATGTCATGTCTTGTCCAATATGTACAACTTTTATGAAAGCTATGTTTTGGCAATTCAAAATTCACGACAATCCTTTCAGAATAACCCTCTATCTACAAGGTAGGTACAGTAACCTCAACGTCTACACAAATTGCTAATACACCAATCACAATTACCATACGAGACAATACAATAATCACGTCTCGATGGTCGGCCCGACCTGTGGGTTCTGCAGGTTAATTGTGCCTCTAATGTTCAACTATTAATTGATTTTGTTGCTACATTGTCTAATAACTATCGGTATTCAATTGTTTCGAATAGTTCGGGGTTGGGGTATGAAGACCCCGTGTCGCATTTGTAGGGTTAGGTAATTATGTTCGTAATTTGAAAAGGTGTCGTTTTGTTCGTAGTTGTGTGTGTGTTTTGATTGGTAGTTAAGTAATTATTGCTTGTTTTTCTAGAAACGACGATTTACTTTAAAGCGTGATACTATGAACGGTTTTTTTCTGTTTAGGGAAGCTTCTTAGTATCTCTAATCTCACCTGTTGCCAGAACTGCGCGAGTAGATATATTCTCTCTTTCTTGAAGAGCCAGTCCATCGAGTGCATAGCTTGCACCTCCGCCTCTGGTGCGGCGGGCAGGCTTGCCGCGCCCGTGGGGTGCATCCGTCCAAGTCTCACGCACGGCTCATACTGACAGCATCAACATCGCGCGAGACATTTGAATATCACTCGAGCACCACCACACATTCTATTTTCAAAAATTATAGAACCTCACCATCGATTCTTGACTCAACCAAATCGATTGCTCTTTCCTTTGCCTCGCGTGTCAAATGTTTTTTCTTCTACTTTCTTATTGTTGCGCTGTTCAGCCTGAAACAGAAAAAGGCGATTGAAAGGGGAAGGTTTAACATCGATTCTATTGTCTGTAGACAATCGGCCACTCGGTTTTCGTGTCGAAACTAATTTGGTTGCGAAGTTTGATCACAGCGATAGCTTACGAAAAAGTAGATTGACAGGTTCGTGGATCGAAAAGAACAATCGGGAGGTAGGCGATTGTGAAATACAATGGAAAAGTATGAAAAATGGGAGCGGGTTTGTCAATGACGAAAGTCGTTAATATTGGTCAAAGTACAAAGATTACTTCTGTGGCGGTCTAGTTTTGCCGATAATTATAGTCTGTATTAACTGGTTGCTTTTCTACTTGAGTTGTAATTGTCAGATCAGGAAAATAGGTTAAAATGCGTAGGCGAATGTCTAGTAACTTGTCGCCACCATTGTGAAACTAAGTCTAAGCTAAATATGTTACTTCTACGATCACAGTACTAAATTACCTATTCCCTAAAGACATTTCCAAAAAATCTGGCCTTCAAATAGCAAGAAAAAGTGAATCAAGAACTATAATTCATGAATAGGTATTTGAATATGGAACACGACATTCGAATATTGAACACCAACAGCAAGCCATTTGCTGGAAACGCATTCCATATTCAAATAAAGAAAGTCGTTATTTTAGCGGGAAAACGGGATTTTACCTCCTTACACGAAGTCGTTTGTTTCTTTATTTAGTTCATGTTATAGTAAATACTAAATAGTATAATAAAACATGTAAAAACTTATCGCCACCCAAACAAAGAGCCGTAAACTGCTACCTGTGAATTTGTGAGGCCCTTCCAAGGCATAGACTGTGGCGACATTTAGCTGTTATTTTTTTGGTTACTGAGAATTTATTTAGGCGGATTTATTGAATTTTGATTATTGATTTGGAAATAATAAAATCAAAATTGGTTTAAAAAAAACAAAAAACTCGTGGAATAGATACCATTAACTTCAGGAAGAAAGCTGTTCTGATTTTGTAGAATAGTTTATTATAATAATAATTTCATAAAAAAGTATTTCAGTCAAATAAATTGTGAATAAGTATTTGAACGTTTTCTTCCCGCTTTTTTTAAGTTTCTTCCCGCCACCAACTCCCAAATTGCACGGATACCCGTAAGTTAGCCGGTGGGGTTGGTACGTTGAATTACTGCCGTGTCAATCAATAAACATGATAAGTGCGGGACTTTCGTGCTACCCGATATGCAAACAGGATTACACGCCCGCACGAACTCTACACGCGTTGAATCGATTAGGCGATTGTACGAATCGATTGCTGATGTTAATTAGTTGAAACTAAATGCGACAACACTATAGGCTGTGTGATTAGATGTCTGTGCCTCTGTTATGGAAAGCAAAGACAATGATGTCACTGATGATTATGGAGTTAGTTTTCTGGGTGATCCTGATCAGGTGACGTTAATTCGTATGGCCATGGAGTATAGACTTCCAAAGTAACATGCAATGTAGGTAACGAGTTGTCAAAACAGTTTTTAGAACTTTAGGTCATGTCCATAAACATGTAAACGATGCAATAGAGCTACTTTAATAAAAAGAGGCGTTAAAACGGCAGCATCCTAAATAAAATTTAAAAAAAAAACCTATTTTGAAGTGAGTCACCGAGTCTGACAAAATATATAGCTGTAACCATCTACTTTGCAGCAGTTCGTATTAGTTAATATTCATTAGCGAGGGAGGTCAGATGTTACAGATAAGTTGCAGTCGTTATTAGTAACGCTTTAACCCACGTACTTATTGTTAAATTGGTGTTACATATTACACAAAACAAATTAATATAAACTGGCTTACCAAAACAAAAGTGTAGAAAATAGCCTTTTTTTTCTCTAAATATAATTATGTAGTTTTGACAGCTAGTCGAATTGACATGATTTTGACAGTCAAATGTCACTTTAAATGACACTGACACTTTTACACTAAATGTTAATAGATGGAATATGTTATTTTTAATTGGCAGTAAAAAAAAAATAGTTAAAGCTACAATATTTCCAAGAAACTATCATAAAGAAAGGAAGCAAGAATCGAATTCTACTGCCATCTTAATAGAAAAAGAAATTGGCCTTTTGAATTAATAAACAGAGCCAAACGAAAAAATAATTAAACCTTAATTTAAAAAATCGAACGTCAACATTCAGTGTTTGCCTTTTGACAGCTGAACTTTTTTTTTCCCTCGGACCTAAGGACAAAGGTATAAGGATCACTTTGTAAGATTTTTTGATTATTCAATAGATATCGGTAACTTGGTTTAGTTTGTCATCGATAGTAATCTTTGGTCGCGTGCTGGTCGCCCGTTCGCTGAGTCCCCCACTACAATGGCTTCTAACAACTTTATTTTTCGACAAAATCTTAAAATATGTCTACGTTGGATTATAATATAAATTAACTGTGAATTAGAATTGTAAATTTGTCGTGTCGCTAAGTGGTTTGTGTCGTGTACTTGTTGGTTCAAAATTGGCGGGTAATTGAAAACTGTTGAAGGAATCGTTGACTAGTGCTGTGCTAGTTTTGTAATAAATTGGGGCTAAACGAAAATCTAGAAATGATCACAGCTATATCTCTCTTATTTTATTAATTGACAATTAAGTAAGTATTTTTTTTAAATAATTTTACCGAACAGGCGTTTTTTTAAATTTTACGATTGCCAGGTTACTCGGATAAGTGAACTGTCTTCAATGATAAACCACGAACATAAAAGATTTTAATATCTATTATAGAAATCGCTCCTTTAATACTTTCTTCCTTCTGACCAAACCTTAGGCGCATCATTATAATGATTTAGTAAACCATTAAAAACTTAGATAAACATTAAAAACTATTTTACGACTATCCAAAGACTACTCAACAAAAACGAACGAATACACGGCCGCAAACATTTTTATCACTGTTGTAAATAAAAAATACCGTCAAATTCAAAAATACATCGAAGAAATCTAATACAATACACACAAATCATTCCGTTAAATACCTTAACGTTCTGTATTTTCAATGAATAAGGTATGTTTTCGCGTGTTTTTCAGCTTGTGGGATGTAAGTAAGCTTTGGCGCGCGAACAGTCGATAGTGTACTCTGGCTGTAGTAAAATCTATCGTGCATCGAAATCGTTGGGTTCGTGACGGAAAAGTTCGCTAGTACCATTCAATCGATGCCTTTTAGTTCGGCGTTTTTTCACAAACTTTCTAACCTAATTATTTATTCACATGCAAGGGTTCAGTAAAAAAAAAACTGAGTGTTAAAATACAGTTTAATCCTTTTATTTTGTATGATAGTAGGAGATAAAGGTTAAAAAACTTACATTTGACTATCAATAACACCTACCATAGATCAAAGAGATCAATCAAATTAAAAACTTTTTCTGAACTCGCTTCGAAATCGAAATGAGAATTTAATAAAATGGTTGTCATTCCATAAAAAAAGCTAGACCAAACAATCAAATCCAGCAAAATGACTTCGAATTTCAAAAATAATCAATTCCCGGTGCTCTCTGAACGTTCCATTTCTAAATACCTTCCCCTTCCGTTTCCTTTTGTTCATATCGACACCGAACTTTGTACCAGATATTAGTCATGTTCGGCCATTTTAGTTTTTTATTTTCTTTTTTTTAAAATCTGTTGCGGTCTTCGCTTGTGCTCTTTGAACTACGCTCGACGTTCTGAAATTCGATTATTTCATTTCTGTTCTTTGATTGATGCGTTTTTGTTTTCTCTTTTTAGAGCGGAGCGGTTTTCGAACGTGTGCTAAGTGCCCTTTTGTCGTATTGGTTTAAAGCGAGTGTTCTTTTATTGAATGGAGTTACGTTTTTTAGGATTTTGTGTTCGATTCGGTGCAGTGAGCTGTGTGTGCGATAGTGATACTACGTGTAAGTATCATCAGTATCAAAGTCTCATGTTAGACACATTTAATGACATCTTCGTGTTGATTACTCAAACCTTTCCTAACCTCATAATGTTAATCAATATGCTCATTAAAAATAATAATATACGTCTATTATAAACATACATAAAACGGCGCCTTATCACTGAAACGTGAACTACATCGACAATTTTATTTATTTGAAACCAATGACTTGACCGTACGACAAATAACGGTTATCACTCCAATAAACATTAATTCTACGAAATGATCAATTTCAATTTCACTTGCGATAAGGTACATCACTTTTTAACGTCCCTCTATCACGATAGTGACGCGCCATTCGATTATTAAATGGTCGATTATCGATACAGTTGTATCGAGTCGCGTGTGTGTTTATCACTGGCAGGTGCGGCAGTGAATTTCGTTTTTTTTTGACCACTGTTATGTTATTGTCATAGTTTTCTTTATTAAAATTGTTTATTAGTATAAATATTGTGTATCGCTTCGGAAAGGTCTTGTGTGTGATCGTAATAAGTCGAACGTTTTGATGTTACGGTTAGTTGTCAAATGTTACGGTTATAGATCAAAAGGAGTAGTTTGTAATGTCAAGGTGTGTTCTAACAATTTAAATGACTTTTTTATTTGCTTCAGCAATGTGAAGTCGAATTTTGAAATTTTAGCAACCATAAACGATAGCAGAAGTTGTAGCTGACTAAACCATAGGGCATGGGCAAAGATCGTCACTCACTGGACGCATAGGACATCGCCGTTGAGGTAGACCGCGCCGAAGGTGGTGTGACAATCTAGTCATGTTTGCGAGGCCTATATTAGCAGAGATCGCACAAAATAGAGAGGTATGGAAGGAAAAAAAGGAGGTCTTTGCCCAGCAGTATGACACAGTGTAGGCCAACAAAAAAAAAAAACCGTAGAAAGGAAAATCTTTCATAAAAGTTTTATTCGGCAAGGCTTAACCATTTCCAGATGATAATTTTAAAAAGTAAGCTACTCTTCTAAAAAAAAATTTATTTTACATACACATACATACATAACATCACACCTGTATTCCCCGAAGGGTTAGGCAGAGGTGTACCTATAGGACACCCACATTTCGCCAGTTATGTTTAAGTCCCATGTAATAGTGGACGAGCCCATTGCCATCAACCGGGCACAAATCCAGACTCAGAATTTTATTTTAATATCCATAAATAAATAAAACAAGGTCGTATAGGAGGACGTTACAGCCAAAACGGACGACATGCACTAATAGGTGTAATCTATCGGAATTAATAATTAGCAACAATTACTGGGACTTGCTGAATGGACGAGAAAAAATAGCACTGTCATGAATGAGTCAAGTACAAAAAATGTATCGTTCTGTGAACAAGTGGCTGATTTAAAAATATTATATTATAAATATAAATATTATAATAGCTTTTCGAGTCCATGGCAAAAGTAAAAATATTTTTAAATTACTTGGGTTGGGTCCAATAGGTCCTCTGAAATACAGAAGTATAGACACTTTGAACACTAAAAAAAATATTAAAAAAACATTTTGTTGTTAGGTACCTACTTTTTTAAATATTTTCCGTTCATTTTACGTAAAGAAAGGTTTGAGAATTTGCCCCAAACGAACTGAATTCTTTCAAGCTCTTTTGGGTCAGTTTGGGTACTCAAAACGCAAGAGAACTAAAAACTGTCCAGTAATGAAATGGAACCAATACTTAAATTTAAAGAAATGCTTTATATCCATAGTAACTGCCCGTTGGTCTCGTGGTTGCAAGCGCGACTGCTGAGCGTGGTTCTGGGTTTGATACCCAGGTCGGGCAAAGTGTTATAGGGTATTTCCATTAGGAATGTCTTAGTTGCAGCTCGGAGTTTGGAAGTCGGCGGTGTGATACCCCGGTGCCTCAGAAAGCACATTAAGCCGTTGTTCCTGCGCCTGATCTCTCTCCGGTCGTGTCGGATTGCCGTCCCATCGGACTATGAATGTGAGGGAATAGAGAGTGCACCTGTGTCTGCGCACAAACTTGTGCACTATAATATCTCCCGCGCCGACGGCTACTTTCCGTTGAGATTGTCCGCCATGACCGAAATACGGTCTGGAGAACTTTATAACTCACAAGAAACTATTGGAACCTCTTCAGAAGATTGTAATTAAAATCATCATTATCTGCCAGTATCTTAAATGCAGCGACTCCCTATCTGACCTCCACAACCCAGTTACTGGGTGACACGATACCCCTTGGTAAGACTGGTATTGTAATTCACATACTACCATAAATAAAAATCTATAATGTCACATGTCTATGTAGCAAGAAGCTGTCATCAAGTAACATTAATTACAAAAAGTATCGCGTATTTGAACAGGTAATTAATTAAATATGAGTAATGTTCAGTGCATTATTGCATTTCCAATGGCTGTTTATGAACACATTTGTATGCAAAACGACTACTGGTAGGCGAGAGTGTTAAAATTTAATATGGCCGCGCTTAAATTTCAAATAATATAGAACTTTTTACTTTCGGTGACTTACAAGTTGCTATATCTAATCTAAAAAGCGGCCAAGTGCGTGTCGGACTCGCACACGAAGAGTTCCGTAAAAACGTACAATATTTGTATAATTATTAATATCGAGCAAAAAGCACCGAAAAAATACGTTTCTTGTATAAAGACCCCTTTATTTTTTAACTTTATTTTGTTTACATTATAGCGGCTTTAGTAGTACATACTGTGTGAAAATGTCAATTGTCTTCATATTACGGTTCAATAGATACAGACCTGAGACAGACAGACGACCCAACGGACGGACAGTGGAGCCTTAGTAATTGGGTCTCGGTGGTACCCTTTAGGTAAAGAACCCTAAAAAGCTTTAGTTTAAAGTTAAAACCTAGAAGACAATGCTAAAATCTGCATAGTGACTACAATTTATTGGTTTGCAAACTTCTACTTTGCAAATCTATTTTATGCAATAAATCCTTCAAGTCGACATTGAAGCTTGTCAAACTCTGGTGGAAACATTGCAGTGTACTGCTTAACATAATTCATTCCAGAGATCTATTATAGCGACTAGAAATTAAACAATAATTTTGAAGAAAAAAATCATCTACCATCACATTATTTTTTTAATTTTTACACCGCCTAGCCATACACTCTATCAATTAGACAAAAAAAAAAAAACACAAAAATAAAGATTTTTTAAAATATATTTTTCTTGTGTCACTTGTCTCCCCGACTGCACCTATAAGCTTCACACGCGACTCGCGAGCAACTATAGCATTACTTATGCCGTCGCTCAAACGTTCATTATGATCGATCGCGCGTTATCTAAGCGATGGAAACTATGACCTACAGAATTAGGGCTTGAGAAGTCGAGACAGTTTTGGACTAGCTTTTTCATCAAGACTTATATCATATTTCTTAGCTGTCATTATTGTTAGAGCTGCAATTGAAAACACAGAAAATACTGGAAGGTTTTTCACTAAACATTTCCCCTCCCTAGCTTTATACAGGGTTTAAATATTTTGTTATATCAAAGGAGATGTTTCATTTTTGTCTAGCACTTGAACATTGTATCAAAAAGCGGGGAAAAATACACTGTATAAAGGAAAAATATTAATCCGTGAATTTGAGAATGTTATCTTTATTGTACACACAAATTAAAGTTTTTCAATTATTGCCATTGTTGTCGTTATGGCCACACTATGGCGGCATCCTGACAACATGCGTTTCGAAATCAGAATGGATCTGAAATTAATGTGAAACCGTAAATACAAAAATATTAAATATAATTATAAAAAGGTATCGCTGTATTATTAATTCATCTAATACACCTATTTCTAATTAATGTGTTACTAATGGAAACATGTAATAATATCCTAGTTCGATTAATAAAATCTACTTGGCCAGTGTACTTCCGATTTCCGAACGTTTTATTTTGACATACACTGTCGGAAGTGTCGTTGTCAATCTTAAATTATCCCCGTTAGATTTAGAGAGGTTATTGAATGATGACATTAATGTCATTGTCAGCTGTCATTATGTCTATATTTTTCTCACAACAAATGTCAAACATTTTCAATTTTATTTTTGTACTTCTACAATACAAATTAATTCAATAAATTATTGCCTGATACAACCATGTTTATAGATACATTTCACAGATTTTCTGGGAATGTACACGTCCTAGCCAAAGTTCCACACAAAAATTAAACGTCTTCTTTAAAAACTAATACATTTTTACTATACCACTTAACTTTTACATTTGTAACAACACTGCCCAATTTAAGTCACAATGTTGCCCCACAAAATAAATTACAGTTCCCAAAATTAACAAAAAAGTAAAATAATTATAATACTAAATATACACTTGGGCATAGTTATTGGTTAATTTAAAATTCATTTGGGATTTAACGTGGTGTGAGTTGACATGATGGTGTGCTTAAAAACTCAATCGAAGGGGAGATCACTATAAAAAATTTGTTTATGACTTAAACAAAATATGTTCATGTGTTAATGAACTTTCAATGACATGAAGATGAGAAAAAATGTAGAAGGGGATCATAAGTAATACTTAGTATGATTTAGCGTGTGATTGACGAAGAGTTAAAAATAAATGAAAACTATTGTATTACTGATGATAGTGATAAACTTATTAAATGGGTAAGGATGTGAGCTAAATGTGACACGCTTAATAATTTTAATGGTTTTACTAACAAAAGTCTGTGAACACATGAGGCTGACAACTGAGAAGCTGTATCTAAAGAGTTTATGGAGATATGGTGCCAATACAAATACATGAAGTGTTAAGATATGGGCAGATTTTAAACCCAATACAAGAACAATGAAGTTCCATCGCAAGTTAATCCATAAAAACAAAGTTGCTGATGGTAAAATGCAGGAACATCTCACAAATAAGTTACAAGTATCACAAATATTCTCAATGTTTGTATGAGATATATAGTATTTTTATCTCATGAAGCGACCCGCACTTTACTTGTGGTAACCAAGCGTACAAACGCTGTGAATGTGTGCGCGAAGACGAGTAGCGTCAGCACATAATACACACACGCACAAACACACGCATACTTCCGACTTCGACATTGTCTCGGGACGGTACCGAGCGCTTACACACACATTCGCAGCGTGTTTACACTAGCTCACCACAAGTAAAGCACGCGTCGCTTCATGAGATAAAAATACAATACTGTAATACACGTCATGGTAGACCAGATCGATTTCCTTCCAATACATGGGCACAACACACGATT
The DNA here is from genome assembly GCA_916610205.1 of Griposia aprilina. Taxonomy (NCBI): domain Eukaryota; kingdom Metazoa; phylum Arthropoda; class Insecta; order Lepidoptera; family Noctuidae; genus Griposia; species Griposia aprilina. Next base: position 21,245,056 of record OU744300.1, on the reverse strand, counting down.
AACTGAGATAATAGTATGTTCAATTATCTATACACGCACGTCGCATAGCTTCACGCTATCCTCTATAGATGAGGAGGCAAAAAATGACATCCGAATATGTAATATTGTACTACTGTTTTTTGTTAACCTGGTTTGTAGGGTGACTGTGAACTTTGTAGCACCAGTCTTACCAAGGGTTATCGTGTTACCCACTAACTGAGTTGCGGAGGTTAGATAGGCAATCGTTTTATACAAAATACTGGTATTCAGCTGCATCTGGTTAGACTAATACACGGTTGGGCAAAGAATAGGCAGATTATTATGTGAACTCTGCATGAAAGTTCGGGAGTCCATTGTAGTCAGAGATATACCTATAGCAGTTTCTTCATCCGGGTGGTAGATTTCAAGCAATCAAACTGTTCCTGTTTCTCTGCTTTTTAAACCATATCCACACAATACCTGGTCTTCTCTGCCCCAAACAAAATGCGATAGTTTTTGCCAAATATTGTGATTCATTATGCACATTCATTGTTGTTATTTTTTGTTTGTTTTCAGACAAATAAATGGAATACTACTATTTCAATTTGGTTACTGGAAGACCCTTGTTTTACATTCCATGGTAGCCTTCTGATAAGTAGAACTTGATCCTGCCCAATCAACTTTCACTACATAATATTAATGGTAAATATCGTTGTTATGCAAATTGCAATTTATTTCAAAGTATTTACTTTAAGCACTAATTGGTAATTTGCATATTTACCTGTTAAAGGTTATAAGGGCATTTATGTAAGTAAGTGGAGGTCTCTCTAGAAAGTAGCCACATTACAATTTATATCTACTAGAAAACGAGCTGCAGAACAAGTTCATTATCATTTCAGCCGAAAGACGTTCACAGCTGGACATCCCTAGGCACCGCCACCAAACAAATGGTAAAAACATGGTAACAAATTCATAAATAATATAAAGTAGAGAGCTTGATTGGAAATGAAATATTTCCTCGCACAACAGTAGAACTTTTGAAACATAACGAAAAGATTTAATACACTCCCAAATGTCCCAAAACTTGGAAAGGAACTGTCCTACTGTCTCCTATGATGTGTCCACCCCATAGATTCGAGGCACTATGTCATTACACCTTCGCGTGGGACGGTATATTTCGGGAGAGCTGTCGATTTTGTGTATTACGGCAACATCAATAAGATGGGGCTATGGGAGATAGATATTGATGGTAAAAGTCTTTTAAACAACATTGGAATAGTGATTTATGAAGGATGATCTATTTTATATCTTAGGAATGGAAAGACAGATAGACCTTAGGACGTTACGTTCCTATACCATCAGTTTTTCTTTCAAACTTGGAATAGTGGTATATTTTTTTGTCAACTGGGCAAAAAAAAATCGCCTTACCTATAATCCATAGTAAAAAAAAAGATGTGTACCTAATTTTCGTTCCGATGATAAAAATGAACACAAGGTTACAATCGAGATGACTTAGAAAAAAGCTTGTAAAGATACTGACCACTAAACATGAACGAGTACTAATCTTAATCAGCATAGTCTTAAGTCTCAAAATCATCAAGTTACTCTTAATCACAAACCGTACCAATCACATACTACTCACATAATCTCCACAGATAGTCTTCATAACTCCAATGACATTAATATCGACAATGCTGGCTAGTCGCGTGACAATGACAAACTGACTGCACACATACAGACACACGAGATACTATATGATGTAATGAAGAACAGGTGACTGACTGAAGGGGATATATTTAGTCCTGATTTAGGGATGTACGCTTTAATAGATGAAGTTGTTGCTGAATCAATTTATGATTGGATGGTGTTGTTAGATATTAGTTCAAAGAGATGCTTCTGTTGTTTGATTGGTTTTAAGATTTGCTTTGCTGCGTTTCATTGGTTTGATTGAATGTTTTTGCTTCTTGATTATATCTTTCCAGGTTTTGTCCAGTATAGAAGATTACACGAACTGCGCTACAATATCCATACTAATTCTAATTTTGAAAGTAACTCTGTCTGTATGTTACCTTTTCACGCCTAAACCACTGAACGGATTTCGATAAAATTTGGCCAGTAGGTAGATGGCATCCTGGGGAAGGACATAGGCTACTTTTTGTCCCGGTAGAACGTGTCCGTAGGATAATTTCCGACATCCAACGCGGGCAGAAGCTAGTTTTTGATAAAATAGATATCCATCTACGAACACTCATCAACCAATACTATACTGACAAGTCTTCCTATAAAATTCTGGCCTCAGAAGTAAACCCTTGCTGTAATCCACGGAGTAGTTTTAACCAGATCAAATATAATTAGAAACAGACACACATTCAGATCTTTGTCATCATTATATTGTGTTTCTCTCTTTCCTTGCCCATCAATAACTTTTATGTCTATCATAATCTTATTTAATATCTCGGCCTGACATTTTGTCATCTGGCAAAGGATCAAGACTATTGAGTATTGGCAGGTCACTGAGAATTGCACAACCGTTATTATTACTAACTTGTATAGTTAGAATGGCAAGTTATTTTAACCGTGGTTACCATTGTAGTTGTCATAAGGCGTGGTTAAATAATGAGGTTATTTTTGACGGTGAGTTATAGTAGTGTCTAAAAATATTGATTTAGATCCTATGATTTTATCTACCGTGGGAGTGGTGCTTGTAGTTCTAGCGAAGATTGAATTATTGACGACACTTACAACTACGAAATGGGCAGTCAATCGTGGATGTCGTAAAAAGCGGTAGTGGATTACCTTCAAGGAGGATTTGCAGCAGAGTTTTGTGAGTGTGACATCTTCTAAAACTGACGCCAATACGTCTGAAGCGTCGGGAAGTGAAGAAGCACAAGAAAGTCCTTCAAACGGAATCAGAACTTCAAAAGCGACTATACTCGAACATATCCCTAATAATTGATCCCGCACAGAAGGGCAAAAACATTTTGGTGTAACAATTGTCGCCCAAACTTCATCACGGCCGTTGCAGAGTCCATCAAAAACCGATGTTACTCCAATCCTTTATTTGTACAAAGCTCAACTAACCAATTTTATTACCATCGAAGCTTCGAACATATGGCGAAATCGGTGCCTCCGATGGCTGAAAAAAAAAAGAAAAATTGTTCTCTGTCCCTCTTCGGCGTATAGCGTTATCCCTCTCTTCCTCCACATGTGTTTTCAGTCTGGGATCAATGGATATTGTCCATTTTTTCCGAATAGTTTTATTAACGGGTTGATGCTAAGAAGTTATTGGTGTGAGTATTATTTTTTATCATGAGTTTGTTTAATATTATCATGTAGATTTGAGAGACGAAGATTTAAGACGAATCTAGTGTTTGAATTCATTTCAAGAATACGTTTAGAGTCCTTAATGCAATGCTACTTTTCTTCTGCTACTGCAAAAGTTGCGATAGAATGGATCTTTAATAGTAGGTTTTCTTAAATGATCTGTAGGTACAATAGACATGAAAGTTTTATCAACGATCTTTCTATATTCCAAATGCTGATCGACAATCAAGGCTGAGGTTCCCAAACTGATAATAGGACCAAGCGATGACATGCAAAGACAGCAACAAACATGCCATCTCCTACAATAGGTAGACATTTTGACCTTCAATCTATCAACTCGGTCTATAGCAGTCCACTGCTGGATATAGGGCTCTCCCGAAATGCGCCAGAACACCTACGGTAACTGCGTAACACTAACAGCAGGAATGGCTTTCATTTTGACAATTCAACAACATTCATTGCGTTATTTACGTTGTTGAGCGGACAAATTTTTCGAACGTATGAAGCAATGGATTAGCAATAGGCTTCGAAATGATTCAGATTGTAATACACTATTAGGGTGCTGGTTATCTGTCAGCCTAGCTTAAACTTAGCTCAAGCTATACGGTACAGGTGGTACCTTAGACCGAAGGTAGGTATACCTTTTGTTCTACTCATCCTTGCATCCTCTTCTCAATTCATCCCATTGAGAAAAACCGTTGATTCGTATCGTATCGTATGTTTCGAGACAGTCGATCGTCGTTCATGGGACGGTTACGGTAATAATACACCATTAATTGATCCATACGCCCCGTGACTGCGTTTGTTAGTGATATGTTACACCGCCGGGTGTAGGGCACAGGCGGCAGCGGGAGCGAGCTCCTCTGCAATGCAAAAGTGATATCTAGCGAGTTTAATCAAGAGTTCAGGAAGCAGTGACAATTATTTTTAATTAAAAATCTTTTTATTTAAATTATGCTAAGAATCGGCACATTTTTACCGTCAAAATTAAAGTATGCGCAAAACTTTATGAGCCCTCTGAACGTAGGCCCGAGAACGAAACCGCGCATGTGACAGTTTAGTGAGAGTAGGAGAGTTCCCTCGGACACCTATAATATGCATACTGCACAGCCACTCGCGTGCAACTTCCGAGAGCTTATAAAGTTTTGCGCGAACTTTACATAAGACAGTCCCCCAAAACGCCCGCCCTTCACCACTTTCTAGTGCTTTAACTGGGAAGAAGTGGCGCAACAAAGTCTCCAGCAGATAACATTTTGATTCGTTCACGATTGTATTGGCTGTTATTTAGATGTTTATATTTTATAATATTTATATTCTAAAATTACTTTTTAATAATATCTCATGAAAGAACCGACTGAGGTGGAAATAAATGACAGTTTACAAAGGCTTTTAAAATAAAATAAGATTTATTTTTTCAGTTTTCTTCAAATAAGTACATAATAATATTACAAATAAAAAATATCTACTAAACAATATTAAGTAGCTAGTACTTCTTACAAAACCGCCACCGCTCTTACCGTTTTACCTACCGATACATTTTCAAATCGCTTCCTCTCACTCCATACACCAAACTTACTTCCTCAAACAAAACACCCAATCGATAACCCACCTTACCGTTAAACAATAAAGCTCAATTTCTCCTATCACAACCGTGAGAAAATATGTCAATACATCACACGATAAGAAGGTGATGATTAGCGAAATGTGATATCAAATAGTTTTTAATTCGTAAACATTTTAATTTCCTTAAGACCAGCTTGTTATTTATATATAAATGTTATTGATACTTTGTTTTTACTAGAACAATTCCAATAATTGAGAACTTGCAGTAACAATTTGTTTACTTGGATGTTTTTTATGCGTTTTTACTTGACGTTTAATCAAATTATAGGAAAAAAAATTTGTTATAATAAAACATCAGCCTGTTAATATTCCTTTGAAAGATTTGCAAGACAAATCCATCTGCTCATACTCTCAGATTGATAATCAACATAATTTTTTAAACAAACTCAAAGCAGTTATTTCAAATAAACCACTTTAGAATTGTCAAGGGGTCAGTCAGTCAGAAAGATGAAGCTAGTTGCCCATTCCAAAGCGTAGTAGGTACCTATGGAGAAGAACGGGCAAGAAACTCCATGGACACTTTTTTAAATCAAAATATTATTCTATAAAGTTAAAGAATTTTATTTTTACAATTACGTCCTTTGTTTTTTCCAGGTAATAAGAAGATAATAATCAGTTCAACGGAAGCTGTAACAACTTATTCAAGTTCATTTTGAAATTGACTACAAGAATCTTAGTAAGTACATAACATCAGGCATGTAATCCCCGAAAGGTTAGGCAGAGCTGTACCTATAGTACACCCACATTTCGCCAGTTATGTTTAAGTCCCATGTAATAGGGGGCAAGCCTATTGCCATCAACCGGGCACAAATTCAGATTGCGGGCTGTTACTGAGATATTCCAGATGGAAAAACCTAATAACACTTTGCTCGACCTGGGAATCGAACCCAGGACTTCATGCTCAGCAATAGTTTTTGCGACCACTAGGCCAATTAGGCAGTACCTGTTATAGTAATAAATCTTCATCTTATACTAGATTGTAATCTAGTACAAAAATTTTACAGTTAAGGGCGAATTTTACCAAACTTTTATACCTAGATTAGGTCTAATCCTGAAGATAAATTTTGAATTTTTGACAGTTTTTCCATACAAGAACTGTCAGACGTCAATTTTACTCCACAGAAAAATATCTGACTTTGGTAAAATCAGTCCATTAACAGCATATTCTTCTCAACACTAACCTACATATTATATTAACGAAATAACTCCACAACATTATCCGATTAAATGTGCCAATAAAAACGTCGATCTCTTCTTTCTTCCCACAGACATCCTGTGTTAGATCTATAGATCTCTTGTATTTATCGATCTGCGCAGGAGTCGAGTGGCGGCTCGGTTTACCGTCCTGCAGATAAACTTAAAGTAAACAATATTGGACGCTGGGTATATACAGGATGATGGAAAAAAAATGCGAAAGAATATCTTAAATGAAAATAGTTTTTATTCAAGTTTGCTTGAACTGCATACCTAACGATTAGATTTTCTTATTTTCTGATCTCTGCACTGATCAGTTCCCGGATCAACATTAAAAAGAAATAATATTTTAACGACAATTTATAAATATTTACTTTTTTAAAGGCGTATCGAAATCTGTAATAATCGCGTATTTCCGTATCTACCTACTAATAAACGAATTTGATTGCGCATTTCAAAACCCGACTGAAAAGTTCAAACATTTGTTTATTTAAACTATTACGTATTTCTTGGGGATATTTTTGATAGTTTTATTACATGAAATTCCTGAAAAACTCGTGTGTTTTTAAGTAATTGATGGAGGATATTTCCGTGGCTGTTTTGATGGTCGATTCGTTTTATTTTAGGAACTAACATTGAAAATTTCATTCAGATTATCGTAAACGTTTTTATTATAGTAGTAACTAGGTAATGCCCGCGACTTCATCCCCGTGTTTTAACATATCCTTTCTATCAATGTTTTTTTTTATCGGTTGAGTAGTTTCGGAGATTACCTCCTACATCCAAATTTACATACTTTACCTCTTTGTAATATTAGTGTAGATGTAGATATTGTTAAGAGTAAAAGTAGTTTGTATACACAGTATCCATTATAATATTTTGGCACGTGATGGAACAAGGAACAAATTATAAATGTAATAATGTTTGACGTATTTTTGACATTTTGCTATTTTAAGCAGTGCTACTATCAAACAACTAAATTATGCACCATTGTGCAGTCTTTAAGTGTTTATAAATTATGAATAGCAATTCTAAAATTGACTGATTCGCCTTATTATACTTATATTAATTAATGGCGAAGCAGTAATCTATGTTCTTCCCATAATAAATGACTAGTTACACCCTCTGTCTCATTAAGTATAATCTAAGTTCATTATTCATTGTAATTTCAACTCTAATACATTGAATATACCTACTTAACTATAATTATTCTTATTGCCTGTACTACGAGTATATCCAAATGACACGATAAAACCTTCAGTTTTTGTTTTCTATTTCAGTTTTTTTTAGTTCTAATATAAAAGCAATTTATTTATTTATTTATCTAGGTACTACTTTTTCAATCAAAAATGTTGTCTACCCAATGTTTTATTTCCATAATTCGGTTTTTTTGTTCTAAAACCCAATCAATTTATTAATTTTTAAATGAAATATATTCCTAGGCATGGTTTGTAGTAATAACTACCGTCCAATACAATTCCTTGTTTATTAATAATCGTTCAGAAATTAACATATCGGTCACACCCTGTATAAGTTACACTAATAATGACGTCAGAAATCGAACAATATGGGAGCACATCGACAGAGCGTGTCCCACGCCGTATAGCAGCATCCGCTATTTGCTATCTGTACCTATGATCAGCAAATAAGTAGTACTAAGAACTTATTTGATTGGCATTTGTTAAAATTGATGTGGCTCAGTACCTAAATTCGTAGAAAGCTGATTGATTGCTATTTTTATATATAAATAATTTTATACCTACCATAGATAAGAAGTCAGTGATCATTGATTTGCGTACTGTTTTTCAGTTGCAAACAGCTGAAGCGAATAAAAGGGAATAAACAAACAGTTTTATGGAATATGATGATGTGTGGGTTCATCATCGTAGTTATTTATATTATTAATTACTAAGACCACATGAAAAACCACTGATGACAAGAGCCAGGAGTTAAGTACATGAGGGACAGGAGTTTGGCTGATGGATTTGCGAAAGCTGTTTCTTATTAATAAACAAGAGGACGATGCTGATCTTCTTTCTTAACGAACCCTTTTGTGTAAATATATAAACTTTCTATCTTATTATAAATATATCAAGTTCCGTGGCAGACAACGCACAGCGTAACGCATTGGTTAAAAAACATGGAAGATATATATATTCTTTTTGGCGGGTGTACAAGTGTATTAGGAAAGGATTTTTTGAAAGTCAGCCTCCTAATAGCGGGTTAAACGCGGATCAAAGTTTCTTTAACCAACAAAGTCGCGGTCAAGTAGTGCATACATAGATAAACTCACGCCTTCTACCCATGGGGGTAGGCAGAAACTACAGAACGCCACCTGCTACGATCCTTACATACTCTTTTTGCCTCGTTTACGTTCATACATCTGGTCATACACGCACGCCGGTTGCGAGTACTACGCACCTGACCTTTCTGAAGAACATCACCAATAAGGTCAGTATGTCCTCCTAGGACTTCCCCTCACGGCGTTTCCACCCACATCTGCCTTGTAAATACCTTTTGTTAGTCGCCTTTCATTAATCCTCTCACCATGACCAAACCATCAGCATACTCTTTTCAATTTTTGTCACTACATCTTCTTTTAGACCGCACCGTTGCCTTATCACATCTTTCAAGAATAAGGGGTAATTCCACTTTGCCCCACCAAGCCCGCCACCCTGGTGTGGCAAAGTGGACTGCCTAAAATTTTGCAGTGGAATATGCCCCACTATTCTGATTTGATGGGGCGGATAACACTAGCATAAACACTTTGTGGATTCTGCCCCACTAGGGTTGGCACCTCAGGATTTGTGGTTTAGGCGCATTTGGGCTAATTCTCATTTTGGCAACCGACTCGCTAATGGACTACTTCTCATTAGGGCTACTTCTCACTTGGGCTACTTCTCCCTTGGGCTACTTCTCACTTGGGCTACTTCTCACTTGGGCTACTTCTCACTTGGGCTACTTCTCACTTGGGCTACTTCTCACTTGGGTTACTTCTCATTAGGGCTACTACTCAAAATTTGGGAATGTTTATTGAAATAAGTACTGTATTGAAAACAAACATTGCATTCATTGACATCATTACAATAAAAACAAACGCTACACAATCGGGGATAGGATGCAAGAGCGAGCGAAGCGAGCTCGGGACTCGGGGCACCTCGACTCGGACAGGTTAGGTTAGAAGGGGATGGCGGGGTCTGAAAGACCCCGCCGTCCCCTTCGTGGTTATTTTTTTTTAAACCGCCCAGAAGTAGGAGCCCCGCCAAGCGGGGCTCCGTCGGCTACGCCTTATTAATAAAAAAGGAGAATAGGTTCATTTCTACCAACCCTAGGTGCCAACCCTAGTGGGGCAGAATCCACAAAGTGTTTATGCTAGTGTTATCCGCCCCATCAAATCAGAATAGTGGGGCATATTCCACTGCAAAATTTTAGGCAGTCCACTTTGCCACACCAGGGTGGCGGGCTTGGTGGGGCAAAGTGGAATTACTCAGAATAAGTACCCAATATACTTATAGTATGTTTGTATGTATGTCCCCTACATCAATAAATTTCTTCACAACGCTTGAAACAGTGTTTAAACGATTACAACACATGGTTCGAGTATCATCGTTATTTAGATCAAAGTTAATGCTACATTGTGTTACAAAGTAATTAACAATCTATGTTATTGATATTTCCTTGCTTCGGTAATAATTTCAAAAGACAAACGTTATTGGGAGTATTCACCTTAATAAAATGACTGACTTCTTTGACGTTCAATAGGTACCTACATAAATAAAGTTTAATGTTGTGATTGTACGAGTATAATGCTCATTCGTTGACATAAAAATGACATGGACGGATACAAAAAAGGCGGAGATAAGTCTCTAGTTGTTTTTAACTAAATATTTTTCAGTTTTATTAAATAAGTTTTTTTCACGGATTTAAAAACTTATTATTAAAAAAAATTGACGTCGATACATTAAAAATGGATAACTAGATATTCGGCACTTCAAAATATTCATTAGTAACTTTGTTCTACTAAACTTTGCCGTAATTAAGTTACAGGTAAATGCAACTAATGAACTAAGTACTTAACTTACATAAAATGAAATGAAGTTATGTTTATTTCTGTAGATCTTATGACACTTTTACAATTCAATTTTCTGGTCAATATTTTAAAACTAGATGGCGCGCGTGCTAATATTTCCAAGTTTAGAATAACACGGTAGGAATCATACATAATTATTTTAGCCTGTAAACATATTATACTACATACATAAGCCTCAGATAAATCAGTGACACATAATATCATTGTTATAGGTACTAGGAGAATTATTGGGAAGATGGTGGTCAAATTCTCAAAACAATTTAAAAACGCCTGAAGATCACAATATCTAAAGAAGTGTCTATTAGAATACCTACCTAGTGTTAAGTATGACGGGTTATATGCTAGTGTAGGGGAAGTGCGATATTTTTCAGCGTTATTTTATTATTGTAGGTAATGATTTTAATTTGATTCAAAATTTATTTTAATTTAGTACTGATATTTAGACAAGTATTTAGTTATGTTATTTAATTCTATTTGTTTAAAAGAAAATGGCATTTTTTTAATTTTAAAAATAATTTTGTGACTACAGTTTTTCTTTCAATAAAAAATTGAAGCTAAAATTTAGGATAAAATTCCCGGTTTTTATTAAAAGCGAACAATATTCCTTGCATTTCCCTTATGGGGTTGAGTGATCTGTTATCTCCATAAGTAGGTATCAGTAGGTACCTATTAAGTTATAACCCCTTACTTACAATTGTATTAAGTACCTATAAAAAGTAGGAGTTTAGTATTCTTATTTAGTATGATTTGTACCAATTTTTTTATGGTGTACGTATCTACTATCTACTTATGTATCTAAAACAAACTTATTGCCTACTTATCTCATAGCGGATTTCACAAATTAAATTCCTATTTTTTCTATTATTAATAGTACTATCGTAAAAATATTAAAAAAAATAATGACTTGTCATCGATAACGACTTCTCTTTATTATTTTTATATTTCAATAAAAACAGCTTGACATTTTATAACTTAATTAATTTGATTAAATTAACACCTAAGTAATTAACTAAAGCAATATAAGTTTTTGTATCAAACTATCAATTTGTTTTTTTACATAAAATACGGAAATCAAAAACAATTGAAAATTAAACAAACGTATTTATTAAATTGTTGAATTCATTGTTAATTAAAAATGTATTATTTATTCTAATTGAAATAGTAGTCTGTCTGTCCGCAATACATTGAAACGTAGGTATGCAATAAAAAATATTCTCTCACAGGTAAAAAAACAAGATATTACACGACAACAATGGAAAAATCTCACATTATAAAAGTATTCGCGTTATTCGATTCCCTGTTAATCGATACTGTTTAGAATCGATTAGGTTTTTTGTCGGCATTCTAATTAGTATTAACTGTAATTGATATCGTTGGAAAAACACTTGCATGGGACTTTATTCAATATTCATTATTCGTTTATTATACGAAGGGATATTTGAATATTGCGTTTTTTGCATTTTAACACCATGCATTATTCGTTTCTGATGTAATCGGACCGGAATAAGTAGGTAGGTACCTGGTTATTTTTATCTTTCAGTTCAAGACAATTAAAATTATTTCTTTTAAAAAAAATGTACTTTTTATAATAAAATGTGGTCACCTCATAACTTGTCACTACATATTATGATGTCGATATTATAATAATATAATAATAAAAGGCCGGAAACAGTTCTATTTAACTCAACGGTAGGCAAAACTCCTGGGGGCAATGACCGCGGACGCCATCTGTGCCAGAATCATTTAACTTTACCTACTTATCTAATTTTGTACACTGTCTATTTTAATTATTTTTATTAATTAAAATACAATAGGGATTTTTGTGAATTTTTGAAAATCATCATTGTCATTGTGTGAGTACTATAATTATTATTTGTCTTGAGGTTAAATAAATACGTAAGTAGGTAACTTGGTACCTACTTTTTTCTTATTACTCATTCTTTACTTTAGTTATCTACCGTAGGTACTTAGCTATTATTATTATTTATACCAACTGGACATAGGTAAATAAAATACTCAGACAAAAGTTTTTATCAATATTCCTTAATCTAGAAGTTCATAAATTTAGCATTAGCGCAATAATTTTAGTTTTTCTATGCTATTTAATAGCCTATTTCGAAATTTTACAATTTATTGGCTATTTTATAAAAAATACTATTAAATAGATTGTACGAAGTACATTTTTATACTGTTTTATCTTCGTTTCAATGCCGTAGTCAACCACAAAATCTAACCAACCCTTAGGCACTTGAAAAACCGGCTTTTCCGAACCATTTCACAACTTGACCACTCAATTAAAAGCAACTGTACACAACACAAGAGTACAATTTAAGTCCTTAAGCCTCTTCAATTTGAACCCACAAAATCTACGAAAGAAGATTGTAAGGTGAGAGCACCAACAATCGTCCAATCAATCACGGAATCATTCGAATCGTCGCTCGCCGGCAAGATACCGTCGCGTCGCCACAGATAATTAAACTTTCGATTGCAATTGATCATTTGATTTACCGATCGACTCCACTCTGTGCTCTATTTCCAACTTTTTATTTTTTAATGAGAAATGCATTCTTCGAAGATGTGTTGAGCAATTTTTATTATTCGTTTTAACTAATTTATTGTTGAGAGTTTTAGTTTTAATTTAATGTGTGGCTGCATGATCACAAAATTTTGCCAGGTCTGGGTAAAAATGTTTTATTTTTCGCTAGTTGGATTTGACCGGCTACTTTTATTTTATGTTTTGTTGGTTTTGTCGTAAATTATTGTGGTGTCCAGTTGGCCTTAATCTTGTTAGAACTTAGAAACAATGTGTTGACAGTGACACAACTTTGCCAGTCTTATAAGATTTTTATCGTATTGACACTTGGAATTTTTTCTAAATAACGTTTCAAGTCACTTCCAATCACAAATCACATCATCCTTAATTGAATCAAGCAAAAACACTTAATTTACTAACACTTACGTGTATTCTCAGATGAGTCGTGTAAAATCACAATTATTTTCAATGTACGTCCACATAACACTTCTAAGTCAAAATAATTCACAAGAACTGTTTTTCAATATTGTTGTTCAGTATCACACGCACTAGTAACAATATTGTTACTAAATTATAAAAGCGAAACACAGTCAGCTACGCCCAAAAATAATCTTAAGTCCGAGCGAAAACAAAACAAAAACATGACACAGTGTACACAAAACTCAAGTTCACAAACAGCCGGTACGGAAGAAAAAAATATTTAAATTAATAAGAAATCAGTGTGTAATTATCGACAGTTTACAATCACAATCGATTATCGGACAAACGGTTTCGATCCGATTAGTTATTATTACGTAAGGTGATCCTGATCGCGGAGCGCGGCGTGGCGGCGGGCGCGCGTCGTTGGCGCGACACACGACTGCAGTGCGATCCTTCGGACGAAGCCCCACCAACTCTACGCGCATCTGAGGCTCACTCCTTGGCGCGGCCCCGCCCAGTGGGACGCCACTCGGTAGCTAAGATGACCGTCTCCCTCTTTATCACTCGCGCTCTGTTCCACGCTTCTCGTCCCTTTCCCCCGCGGCGACAGTGGGGCGCGCCAATAGGATCGGTTCGGCGGATCGAGTCGAGACGATGAATCGAGATGTGTACTTAGGTATCACTGCACAAGTCCTTTTGTTGTAGTCGATAATAGGATGCGCTTTTTTGCGGCGCGATCGACTGCCCGCTTCTTGGACCGCTCGGCGGCTGTTTGTGTTGCCATTCATTTGTTTACATTTACTCTACTGCTTCCACTTGTGACCACAACAAACACGCCTACCTGATTTTTTCTGTCTGTTAAAAATGTATTGATCAAAGCTCCACGCCTTTGATGCTACTAGATTGTCATACGTGCTCTCTACTGTACTTCAATGTTTTTCTGCACTTTTTAGGTAATCTCTGGCGCTTAAAAAAGCATGACGCTTGATTTTTATTGCACTGTCAATATTGGCGGTTGAAAAGAATAAGAAAGGGGGACCCGGTATCAGGCATCACCTTGAAATAATCGAAAGTGCATGAACACAACTGTAAGGGCAAGACGCGTAGGGTGATCGTCTCATCGTCGGCAGGGGTGGGTGAACTCCGTAGGGCGCCGATGTAGGTCAGTTTTTGTTTCGCGCCACCCGAAATTCGGTTACTAGGTTCATTCGTGTTTCGTTTGGGTATTAATCTTTAACGGGGCCGATAATTGGTGCTTTTACCTCACTTTTTGGCGATGACAGAAAAATGTTAAGTTGTCAAATAAATAAAGAAAAACTGCTCCGGTAATTAAAGTTGAAGTTAATTACTTAATTAATTTATACCTCCTCTTATTTTGCATCTAGCTACCAACATTAAACATTTTATAGGATTCATAATTTTCGTAATGCTACAAAATTACACAAAAAAAGGATTTTCGGTCAAAAGAAATACATTTTTTTTTAAAAGGTACCTCAGGAAAGGCAAGACCTGTCTTCAAAGAGCTACCTTATTTTTTAATGGAAACAAAAACGTCCTTGCTTAATCAGTTCTGTGCGAAGAAAATTTAAATAAGCCAGTTACGTTCCCCTCGCCGCTAGATGGCGTTGAGCGGCGCTTTTCCTCATTTTCCTTATATTTTCCGAAGGTTGCGACTAAGGGGATGGATGAAACCTTTAGTAGAAGTTGTATGGTTCTTAAAGATGGTGAATTTATTTAGTTTGAAAGTAAAATGTGATTCAGTGTATTTAAAAAAAGAATAAAGTGTGTTTTATTTTGTTTGAATTTCCAAAAAAAAAACCAGTTTTTCGGATATTGTGCGTGCTTTAAAAGAAAATTGGTTTAGTGACTGAAAATGCTTTACGGGCGTCTATTAAACGGTTGTTTTATTTCTGATACGTGACATTAAGGTTAGTAGCGATTACAAAAAAAAAAAAACGAATGCAGAAGAACTTTTTTCCGAGTAGAGAAATAATTCTTATATAATTATATATACGATTTGTGTAGCGCGAGCGGTGTCAAAGAAACATAATTATTACTTTAGACAGGCCCCCGACGGGCTGCATGACGGAAAGTGCTTACAGCCGCCAGCATCCAGGGGTTGACGATACATTGCCAACGTCGTGAGGCAAGGTGAAAATATCTTGTGTGCCTATATTTTCACCATACCTTTATAAGTATACTTAGGTACTTGGTATTCAGCTTGGCTATTTTTACCGTGAGAAATTGTGCGTAGTTATGTAGGTAATGTTTTCTTTTTATATTGGATCAACTCTATTTACGTTAGCATAATCAGCCTATAATGTTCCCACTGCTGGGGCACAGGCCTCCTTTCTGTGAGAGGGAGTGGGTCGTAATCCACCACGCGGGCCCAGTGCTGGATGGTAGATGTCACATGTCTTAAAATTGTTGGTTCTAAAACATTCCGGTTTCCTCACGATGTTTTCTTTCACCGTTTGGAGATTAGTGGTGATAAAATAATCTACACAAAGTCAAACGCTTGACTGGATTCGAACTTACGACCTAAAACTCTTAAGTCGCGGCTGTTACCAGTGGGCCACCACTGCTCCTGATTTTACATTAAATAGTGATAAATTGTGATTCTGGTTATAGAAGACTAACTTTTGCTCGCGGACTCGCCCGCGTGGAGCTGGCAAATTATCTTACAGAAACGTACTTCCGGGATAAAAAGTATCCTATGTCCTAACCCAGGTCATGGTGTATCCGTGTGCCAAACATCCAAATCCGTTCAGCTGTTAGGGCGTATATGGTTAAGCATTATTTCACCAAACCATTTGCCAAGCTTGGTGATTAGTGCAAGATCATTCATGGTAATTTGTCTTGCGTCTCCAGGGCCCATGTTTTCCTATGGATATATCAGTGTCATATGCCAAGAAATGCCTTTATCTTCTTTTGTAAGATCAAACCATAAACGAAGGTAAATGATAAGCAACTAATCTCTTAATATTCAAACTTTTTTTTTTCTTAATCATCAAACAAGACAAGACACACAAGAGTACAAAAAAGGAAGTTTAAAAGTAGGACCGGTAACTGACAATTTGTGTGGAAATCAGTTGTCATGGTATGGGCAAGTGATGGGGAGGAATGTGGAAAGTATCGCGAGGGAAGTTTTGAGTATGATTGTGGATGGTTATAAGAGTAATGGAAGACCAAAGAAACAATGGATGGACTGTGTGGAAGATGATATGACTAGAAACGGGGGGACTACCGAGATGATGACTGATAGGGAAGTATATATGGAAGGGTATGGTATATATGGATGGTTTATATGGACATATTGCGGCGACCACAAATATATTAGGATGAGGATAGGAGAATGGTGATGAGTATGGATGAGTGTGCATCGTTGCCTACTGGTATCAACAGATACTTACGTCACATAATACCTATGGTGGTGGCAGCCTCATTTAAGATGGTATTTTATATAGTATCATTTCAAAAAAAATCTTACTGACGTAAATAAATATTTTCATCTCAATCTATTCAAAATTACATCGAAAACAAAAGAAGAAATTAAGATTCATGAAAATTGTGACAAAATAATTGCGCCTGAGTCGATCGTGCGAACGCAATTATTATAGCTCGACGCTCACGAAAGCAATGTGGCGACATCCGAATAGCGCGGATAGAGCGGACAGCGGGAAGAGACTAAATCAAATTGGGGTTTCGGAAACATATTTAAAAAAGGAAAAAAAAATATTTGTAAGATAACGTGAATGAGTGAAGTATGTTAAGTAAGAATTCATTCAAATTTTTTTTTCGTTGATTATGAAGTTTTGAATTGACATACCTAAGTACATTATTGGACAGCGGAGGTTTTGGAGAAAACTTTTTTTTCTTCGTAGAGAGAGAAGATTTTTAAGGTATAGTCAGTACAGAAAGATGTGCATGTGCATGACCTACTCTTGAATAATTTCTACCGTCTCAAATAGAACGAAACTTTTCTTCTTTTCCTACGAGCCTGTAGGTACGAGGTATAACGCAACGGTAGTCAGCAGGGTTGCTAGCAAGACTGAGAGCTTTATCTGCATTTCACGTAGGTACCTACGCAGGCACGGTCATCCCGTAAGTGGTACTTTTAATGAGATTTCGATTGCTGATAATTCAACTGTTATTTCTGGTCTAAAATAATACAGTCGTAGACTTTCCCCTCTTCCTGAATTAAAACCTATGCAAAATAGAAGAATCTATGTGATGTTTAGACAGACACTTCCCCGGAGGTTGAATCGTATTGGAGGTAATTTCGGAACTCTTGGAACTTTTTCTTAAACATGAGTATCAAATTAATGTTTACAGATGATATTTATGTTATTCCATAATCGCCACCGCTTCCTCTTCTTATTTAGACCACTCCATATAATTGCAGGTTGGTTAGCAAATTGTATTATTTGAACATCATTGTTATTGTCATTGGGCAAGTGTAGATTAATGGAGTTTTCTTAATTTCGTTCTGAAGCGTAATTGTAACTAACTTTTGGTAATAACTGGATCTTTGCTAACTTTGAGATCTTCTTCAGTATAGCCTGAGGGTCTAGACAAATGGCATTCGCTTCGGAGCGATTCTATTTCTACAATCGCTATCGCTTTCGCTAATGTTTCCATCATATAAATCGAAAACTAGCGATAACGCTTATCAAATGTTACCTTGTCTAGGCCCTCAGATATTATAAGGCTTACTTTTGACTGATATTTAGCCCAATGCAGCCCCCTTCTGGTTATAAGGTTTGCCGAACATAAGGTTTTTGTCTTGACTCTTATACCTGACAAAGTGTTTTGGGTTTTTCTATAGAATTTCTCAGTGGTACCCTGGAGTCTGGATTTGTTCCATGCTATAGGTTAACCCCTTATTACTTACATGGACTTGAATGAATGCTTGGCAACATGCTGGTCCTGCTCCATAGGACAATCTAGAGTCTAGATAAAATCAAACTGGTTGCTATTTTAATTGTATAATTTATAATTTTAATGACATTGATTTTACATTTTGTAACTATTTTAACTCATGTACTAAATTATTACTTGTTATTCTTTTTTTTAAATCATCTGCTTTTTCATTTTTGTAAATATGTGAGTACCATGTATCTGACACATAATTAATTTACCTAATGTGGTATAGTAATGTTATTCTAGGTGCATCGTCTTCACATATAATTAATAGGTATATACAAAATATTGTAACACATTTTAAAAGAGTGACGGTGGAGTTTCTTGCCCATTCCTCTCCATACGAAACTACCTTTTGGAAGGGGCAACTAGAATCAATTCTATTATCTTGTAAATTTTGACATTCAAAAGTAACTTTTATGGGACGGCACTATTTGAAATAAATGATTTGACTTTGACTTTGAATATATCTCGCGAAAGAGGCTGTTCTATACACGAAGAGTTACCGGCGCGATGTTATGCTACAACTTGTCCGCCGTTGAATGTAGGCATGTCTTAAAACGTAGATACCTTAAATGAAGGGTAATGTATATTTAACGGGTTGATCCAAGAGCTATACTTATCTACACTCTTCCTTAGTTCATAAATCTGTATGTAGACTTAGCCTATAGTCGTGATTCTTATAAAGATGTAAGCTCTACGTCAGCATTTGGAGATTTTGCGATAGGTAGAACCTACATGCACATCCTCTTTCCCTTCATCCTTATTACTAGGACTTATTTACCAACATAGGCAGCATATCTCAACCCACCTGGATCTACCTGACTTGCATAAACATTTCTTAAACAAACGCATTGCTTAAACAACAAAACTTTTGAATATCGGAGTTAAGACGGAGCTACAATGGCTGAATGTAAACAGTGGCTAAAGGGTGTCTCTCCGATATTAAAAACATCTGTTCCGATCCCTCCGATACCCTCCGACGCGGAAGGGTTAAAGTGAATTGTTGTGGACGTTCTTTTGGCTATTAAAATATTGAGGATTTTTTTTTTTTTGAGGAGTATTGATTTTGTTTTAACTGTAAAATAAAAGCTGATAGCATTTATTTCCTTAGATCAGCCATGTTAGTAGCTAGAAATTCGAATAATGCCTTACTTAATTATCATCAGCCTACAGCAGTCCACTGCTAGACATAGGCCTTTCTAATTGCACGCCATTCAGCTTGATTCCTGGTAACTCTCATCCAGCTGCTTCCAGCCACCCTGCTCGTATCGTCGCTCCACCTAGCCTGAGGGCGTTCTACCTTATGTTTGCCGATTCGCGGTCTCCGCTCAAGGACACGTCTACCCCAACGATCATCGGTTCAACGGCTAATATGGCCGGCCTATTGCTACTTCAGCTTAGTCTTACTTAGTAAAAAATTGGCCGGTCAGCAGATTCGCTAGTGAGACTGTTCAGTGTGTGTCGAACATATCCACTAGACCCATTCAAATATAAGCTAAAAATGTACAACTACTTATCCAGTTTTAAGCTTCATGCAAAAGACTAAGATGGCTAATAAACACGCTGTTTCTGCTATTTCTGTTCTATGCTCGTGAATATAGATCTTTTTTGTTTTATTTTTTAAATTATATTTAGTATTTATTCAATTTAACTTATCTTTTGCATGCACGTGTTTCTGTGTCAATTAAACCTATTTTTGTTTCTTTCTAAGTTTCTTTGAAAAATCTATTAAAACTTACCCCAACCATATCCCCCCTAATCTTACTCCGGAAATCGGAAAGTGAACGCTAAAAAGCAGAAAAAACGGTAACGGAAAAAATCCCTTCTTATGCAAATAACTCCTCAGAATTTACGTTTGATTTTAGCGGCCCGTCGCGTCCGAGTGTTGCTTTATTAATTATTAATTTCCAAGTGATTTATTAGCATTTTTTTTTTGTTCAGAACGATTTGTGAAAAATTCCGAATTCCGAATGGCACCTATTTTTTCTGACGCGCCTTTCAAAGGGTTACGAATGTTTCTCGACTTTTTCGTTCAATAGAATTAATTAACGCGAAAGAAAATCGAGGTTTTTTGAAGTGTAAATTGTCCTTTTGTTTTTATATTTCTGTAATCAGAATTCCGGATTGGGTTTGTTTGGAGTTGATAGAAGGATTTCTGAATTTTTACTTTCTTTTATTGTAGGGGTTATTATTTAAATATTTTTATTGCTTAAGACAATTATTAATATCATTAAAAGCTAATTAATTAAGCAATTTTTTTATGTCTCGCTCTCTCTTAATTTTTTTAAGGTTAGGTACTTGTTATAGGTACCTGCCATGCTTTTCACCCTTTTTGAACTTCATAACACACGGTTCAATGTTATTGTTTTGTTCATTTACTAATAGAGGTAAGTAGCTGAAATGTTTAGCATTGATCATTGTTGATAACGCGGAAAGAAGTTCAGTCTTATTTTTTCTGATTTGATTATCATCTAGAATGGACTCGCTCAGTAGTTTTAAACAAACTTTTTCCTTAATATTGAACAAAGCACTACCACACAATGCAAGGATCATTCAATCTGCCCAAACCAGCTCAGTTCACAACCAGTTCTGATACATCGTCACCCTTGTTCTCCAGACAATGTCGGCCACGTGTTGGGGGACAATAGTCACCCACTACTGGCTGCGCATAGGTGGACAGTGTGGGATGGGGGATGAGAGATTAGCGGTTAAAAGCATCCTTTGATAGTTCTTTTCTTTTTCTTTAGTTAGTTGTTTTTCTTTAATTTCTGATCGAGTTGTTCCATTTTTGGTGAGCTAAAGGCATTATTGGTCAAAAAGTGTGCGTTCCTAGGTAACAGATTTTCGGCATATAATGATAATCATTGTCATCTCCGTTATCATCTACCAACTACCAACCTTAGGGCGCTTAGGGCCCGCGTAGTGGATTACGGCCCTCTCCCTCTAACAGAGAGGCCTGTGTCCCAGCAGTGGGAACGGTGTAGGCTGATCATGATAATCATTGAATTCCAAGTTAGTCAGTTTTGATCGAAAGTTTTTGTAATGAAAAGTTAATAGTATGAAACCAAAATTTTTCGGTCCGGTAACGAATCCTATAGGCGAAAGACTTAAGTTTATTTGGCATAAGCAAACCAAAAGTGCAACGTGGTGATCAACGCTTGTTGACAAAAAAATCCTATGCTTTACATTGAGACAGATTTAGGTACCTCCTCTTAGATTCTAAATCAACGAAGGAGTGTAAATAAATAATCGGGTTTCTCCAACAATTGATATTCTCAGTTTATATCCCATATTTGGAAAGGCGCCATGGATACGATTACTGTCATTGGTGAGCTACCTTCGTCTATTTGTTCGGGGAAGTGAAGGTGCTGTGGATATCAATGTGCGATCGCCAAAGCCAGAGAGAAATATGTACACTGGTTCTTGAGTTACTGCTTTGTGCCTTCTGCATTTAAGCAGCCGAGTGATGGAAGTGTTCCTTGTTGGGAAGCTGCGAACTTCCAACGTCATCAATATGATATCATCTATACATACATTATAATAAAATAGTAACGAAGTCAAAACTATAAATTCAAAATTTTTGAAAAAAAAAGGAATTGTCACGAGGTGTGGGCACGAGTCTGATGCCGAAAATATAGTTTTTAGATTTTTTGTCTGGATTTGTCTGGATGTATTGTTCCGGATTGTCACAGAACGGATTCGAATGAAATTTGGTACACAGATAGTTTAAAACCTGTCTTACATACGGTAATTTTAATCCCGATAGTACTTACGAATATCCACACTGACAAAGCCGGGCATAAGCTAGTCAGTAATAAAAATTGACCTCTTTCAATTAATGCATATATTGTGAGGTTTGTAAAAATTATATATTATACATTGTGAGGACGTAAAAATGTAAGAAAATTAAGGACAGGAACAAATTCATTATACATCATCATCATAATCATTATTCAGTCTTCATGTTTTCATGTCCTCTATGAGACAGACAAATACAAATGTTCCGACATCTGTCTCCTCTTTTGCAAGCCATACATGCCATCATTCATCATAAAACATTATGGGATCACCCGATTCGTGCCTATCTTTGCGAAGCCGAATACTGACGTGACATTTGCGTCTTTCTCTTTGGCACTTTGGCGTGTGACGTAGCGAGATGAGCTCAAAAATCGCTTCAGCTGATCACTGAGCCCACAGCCTAACATCAAAGCTGCTACCGTCTTCTGTTATAAGAATTCTGCTCTTACATTAATTATTTATGAGTCGTGAAGTCTTTATTACTGACGTCTATCGTCGTATGCTAATACTCGCTGGTAGATCAAAATTATTGTGCTTCTGTATCACACTATGTTACCCATTTCTAGCCAAATATATATTTTGGATATATTTATTTGGCCATGTATTGCTGATTGTGAAAAGTGGTCACGGCCTCGACTTTATAAAAAGTAAAAGATAGTTTTAAATTTAAATAAATGAATTGGTTTTAGTCTATTATTAATTATTAATAATCCTTTCTGAAACGTAAACAACATCGAATTTAGTTTGAATGACAGAATTGCACATAAAAATTGACCGTCTGAGGATCATCAAGTGTGTGCAGCACTCCTTGGGCAGGCAGCCTCTTTATAAAATTTTCTGATTCGTTAAACTTATCGCTAGATTATGAGCTATTATCAAGTGCGCCCACCCCGAGAGATGAAGTCACTGAGTTTGTGACAGATTTCATCACCAACTTCCTGCCCTTGTCCTATATTACTTGGAGTTGAAAAAGTCAAAGCCAAATCATTTATTCCAAATAGGCACATAAAAGGCACTTTTGAACGTCAAAATTAACAAGAAAATTTAATTGATTCTAGTTGCCCCTTCTAAAAGTTAACACAGTTTCTTCTTCCATTCTCCCCAGTTAACCATACCATTCCTCATACAAGCTATTCATCTTTTCTTTGGTCCCCCTCTTCCTCTCCATCCATCAACATTTATATTCCTCACTCTTGCAACACTTAACTCTTTCTTATTCTTCTCTTCTTCTTCTTTTAGGTCTTTTATCACAAATTTAACAATTAAAATGTATTATTTCGTCGTTTGATTTTCTTCTTTTATTTGTAATCATTGCGTCTATTCGTGCAACTCTTCAACTTTTCTTTCAAAAATATTGCTGAAACTTTAAATCTATCTAGCCATAACATCTTATGTTACCAATAACCTTAAAAACAATATCAACAACAAAATCTAAGAAACGCAATTCAATAATCCACGTCTCTGAATCTTTGATAGCCACCATGTTTGTCACAGAGTAGTGCCAGATGTAGAGGCTACATGTAATGTGTTGTGTGCTGTGGTCGAATCATTGTGTACTGTGGTCAGACCACACAGGTGGTCAAATGTTAGTGTTTACTTATATCTGATGGGCGTTACTTGTTATGTGATTATTACTGGAATTAAGTGGTTTATGAACAGGTGTTAGGAGGAGAGGAGAATTCTGTGTTTAGAAATTATGATGGAGTTTAAGTACATGGCAAGTGCTGTACCTACCTGTGTATACAGTGTTCAACTCTGGATTATGTTTTTTTTTAATGGTATAATGACAAGTAAACGTAACGAACGAAGCAAAAGCATCGGTAACAGATGGCGTTCTGTAGTTTCTGCTTACCCTAAAGAAGGCGTGAGTTTATGTATGTAGGTAATTAATGAGTCGGTAATGTGGTACCGACCTCTATTCTCTGATGTCCTAGAGTAGACATAAAAGAAAAAAAAATATTTTGTTTCGGATACCTAATTATTCAAATTTAATTCTCTTTTATTCATGCTATCACCAATAAAAAAACAGAAATATTGGAATCAATCAAAGAAGCTATCTATTTTTCTTAAAAAAACTGTGTTTGTTGCCTCTGTATTGACACTACCCTGTTACCTATTATCGAAATGCACATCGCGGTTTCGTAAGGGTTGAATATTTCTGTACCACACTTACAATCATAACCCTACACTTGACTTACACCTTATTTCAAACGGTGTGAAGATCATATTTGTTTGTCGCAAGTGTATGTTTAAGTTTGTTGTTCAATATTTACTGTCAGACAAAGTACTTACCGAAATTGTACTCTTTCACAATAGCTCGATATCTTTGGAGTATGTATGTATTGAATGTTCTTACATCTGTTTTTATATTTTATCTTTGGATAAGCTTCCTTATGTCGTGTTATTGATGTTGAATAAAGTAGATTGTGTATAATAGTGATCAAATCAGCGGGGTAGTTGCGTAACACACTAACAGTAGCAATGGCTTTCATTTTGACAGTTCAACGACATTCATTACGTTATTTACGTCGTTGAGCAGACAAATTTCCAAACATAGGAAGCAATGGATTTGCAATATCTTCCAAAATGATTCAGATTGTGATTGAAGCTGTTAGGCAATTAGTAGTTGCAGTAAGACTTAGTACCTTTTACTGATAAAAATAGAACATCATTCTAACTTCCTAACTAATATTATAAATGCTAAAGTAAGTTTGTTTGTTTGTTTCCTTTTCACGCCTAAACCACTGAACCGATCATCGTGAAATTTTGCATATACGCCCAACTAGCAAAAACTGGTCTTATAAAAGTCACCGATGCGCTTTGCCAAGAGTTATTGCATTGGTAAATGAGTCTTGTAATGGTTTTGTAGTGTGTAACAAGTCCCGATTTGGGCACAAATTTCAAGACTTCTAGTTCTGCTTTGATTCTGTAAAAGGGTTGTACGTGCTAAATTAGTCTTGATTTTATCTTGTAAGCGCATTAATTTATGCTTTAAATCACAGATTTTGTCAATATGAGATAAAATTGGAATCAAAAGCATTTACTTTGCGAATTCGAGCATAATCTGAAAAGATACCTTTAAAACATATTTAATGTTATTTACGTTCCGGACAAGAGCAATAATAATAGGAATAACTGATACCTACGTGTGTTGTTGTGTTGGAAGTGAAATATTAGTGCGAAGGTAAGTTTTCTGTTATATGTTATGTGGGTTTTCGGTAAATTTTCAATGGCCCACAATATAATCGAGTTTTAAGTAATTTTGTACTAAATTAAATTTGAACACTGACCGGTGAACCGTCAATATTTATATGGAGCGAAACTTTGTTTGGTAACTCATGTAAAAGTTCCATGTAAATTTTCAGCTGCTTTGTTAAACCATTGTACCAATAATGCCCAGGCGAAACTGATGTTTAACAAATTTCTTGAATATTTGTTTTCAAGCGTCCTAGGATCATTTGGTAGAGCTATAGGTATTCTTTTATTTATTATTGTAAACAACTCGCGCTTGTTTACGTGAGGATTGTTACACTTTACAGCCCAATTTCTGATATTGTCTCGGAATTCGTCATTAATTATTCCAGTACGTGTAATTTGACTGTTTGAGAGAATATCGTCTGAATCAGAATTATTTCCAGAAGAAATCGATAAGTCTACGGAACAACTAGCTTCATCATCGTTGCGTTAACTCGAAGATAGCTCTTGTGCAAACAATTCCTCCAAATCACTTCCTCCACACACAAAAACTTCCTCTTCTTTTTCTTTGTCTTGAAAATGTACGGAGCCACTAGTTTTATTATCGACAGTGCTTTTTCTTTAGATAAAATTGTTTAGCGAATTTGTCATATAAAAGCATAAGGTAAGATTAATTTCAAAGTTTTAGCAAATTTTATGACGAATTTTTATCGAAATCAATGCTAATGCTCCCATTTCAGTCACCCGTTCCTAGCTTATAAGATTTCCAACAAAATTTGCATTTATCTTTACGTTCTTAAAACCAACATTCTTGTATGATCATATAAACGCACTTTTATAGACTCATGCTTGTCTTAGTTAGTGCATTATTGATGCTTAAGTATGTATACAAGAGTTTATGTCATAACTAATGCTAATATAGGTAAATTTCTTGGTGCGATCTTGTAAAAGCCATATGATTTAGTCATGTAAACGTTTTTGAGACTTTTTTAGAAGATCTCTCCTCTTGATCTTGATACGGCATTTGAAAATGCCTTTACAAGTAAGATTATAAGATATTTTTAAGTTCCAAAAGCATTAAAACCTGCGGTAATCAAGAGCATTTTGCTAGTTGGGCGTTGTCAGGTGTACAGAAATGGACATAGGGTACCTTATATCCCGGAAAAAAGTACTGTTCCCGAGGAAAACAACAATAAAGTTCTTATGATTATAGATGGCACGACGTGTCTTTCGAATCATGATTGAATTATAACCCGAATTGATTGTCAAAGTCTAAATTAACGCGTGCGAAGGCGCGGGCAAAAGCTAGTATTATATGAAAGGAAATTTAAGGATAGCAAGAGATCCAGAACAATAACAGTTGACATCATTCTGGCAGATCTCATAATGATGATGACAGGTGACATAAGAGTACTTATATTTGACTTGAAATGAATCAATGGATCATTTAGAATCTATAGAACAAGTAATATAAATTGCCAAACAGGTTCTTTATAAGTTCCGGTTTTAATCATACGGAGACGTTTTTCAAATAAAATTAAGCTTACACATTCACTCGATTTTAAAAAAAAGTACTTTTAAAGACATAGCAGTTGTAGATACCACTAATTGTACCAATGAACATAGTCAATAACGATCAATGGTCTTAAAACACTACATTAGCAACCCCCTGCTTAGCCCCCATGCTTTATGAGGAGTCGTTCACCGCTGACGCATTGTTTTACCACAATCACCATAATTAATTAATCAACATTATTATATTCTTCAAAAAATTGCCCTCGAATTGACGGATACATGTGAAATGAGTTTAGCATAGAGTTAGGTGGCGGATAGAGGTGCCAGAAAATGAAAAAAAAAATCGTGACTCTATTAGTTGTTTTTTTTTGTTGGAAATTAGCGTAGTACCGAACAGAATTAATCCAGAAATGTTGTTGTCGGTGTTTTATAAAAATGACAATATTAATAGCATGTTGCCAACTGATATCTTATTTAATTGAACCTGTAGTGAAACTCTTTTTAACTAACTGCACCTTTTATTTCTTGTTATTTTGGCCAACTACTTAATGTTACAGCTAACATTATAATATTATTTAAAAACCTAATTTACTCTTCAGAAACTTGATAGCTTTAATGAAACTAACGTTAGTAGGTTGGTAATCTCTTGATCATCTTATACTTTTGTATAGCTTAATCAGTATATAACCAGCTCTCAAAAACACCAGCTCAAAAATACGGTTAGTTCCTAGCAAAAATGAGAAGCCAGTTTACACGACTGGCCGAATTTATCCATTGCTGACTCTACATAAGTAATGGCGTCATTGTAACAATTAAAATTTGATGATGCGGGCGCTCTGTTCGCTCCAATACGAACTGCACCCGCCCCGCGATGTCGCCTGCATTTGTACGTAAACTGACCTGTTGCCACTTGTACTGCTTTCACTTTTGAAGGGCTTGAGGTACTTATTTTGTGCTGGTGAACTTTTTGGCAAGGGGGTTGATGTTTAACGGTAAATGGCGAAGAAAATATCACGCTGACTCTTTCTCAGGTACTCGTGACGAATTTCACCAACGAAAGTGAACACTTTCAGGACGTCTATACCACGTTAAATAGCTGTCAATATTCCACAACAATTTTGACACTGACAGATTTTGGTCGCGGTTTATTTGTTGTTGCTGAACGCGTTTAGTTTCATTGATGAAATTAGCTGTAAGGGACGTATTAGGAAAATCGACGATATCGTCGATATCACCACACTGCGATTTCAAATCCCTTTGCTTAGTATTATTTTTATGTACCGGTATCCAAAATGCATGAAAGGGAGGATATTTTCTACATTGAGCTTTCGTTGGCTGATATTCCCAGTGAAGGGGTTCAAGATAAAGGAAAAGCTCTTGTGAAATCGACAGTATCGCCGGTCTTCCTGCATTCTTGATGGGGTAGGCAGAGAGGTGTATAGTAAGCCCATCTAGGATTTTTTTTTATAATCAAGGTACCTATTTCAAAGATTTCCGTTATTAACACTTCCTAAAAAACAATACTTACGAGTATAATGCTCGTCAAAAATATTATATTAAAAATGAGTGTTAGAAATATTTTTGTCAATACAACACCACAAGACGGTGGCATAGGTACGATACAGTTTCTTCATTCTTCTTTGTGATTGTAAAAAAGGGTGGATCTAAATATAATGATACAAAGATTTGTATATGAATGGATGACATCTGTCGTAGAGGAAGTGACGATGTTGAACAAAAAATATTAAGCGAGGGTGTTTGATTTATCGTTCCGATGTTAATTAATGTGTATTATTTTCCACATAATTCTGTCTTTTGCTAGCCAGTCCTTTTGGAATGTTGTAGGCCCCAATAATTTCCTCTAACGACAAGCTTACTTGCATGTGTTAGACTATTTTTTTATTGAAGAAAACCGAGCTGAGACTCAAATGGATGTCTAATTTGATCACAGTCGAATGTCACTGGAATAAGCCATTGGTGCTGTCGGTCAGATAGACAGTCCCTTGGACTGTAATCAGTCGAAGACCCTTGCTACTTGATTTCATTGGCGATTGCACCAACCAAGTATTATTAAACCTCCTATTGGAGGGCTGCATCTAATTGTGTAGCGTGATAGTCTGTCAATGTACCAGCTTAAGTCTAACACACTGTATTCTTATTGTGTTCCTGATTAAGCAGCATAGAAAAAGTTATGTTCATATCTTGGTTGTGCTTTCATTGTTTTCGAGACAACTGGAACATCTCTCAAGAATATGCAAGTAATAAAGTAAAGAAAGTACAAACTTAGAAATAGCTCGCCCTTCATATAACTCCGTCGTATCCGATATTTATCGATACCGTAGATCGGATGACATATTCAAATATTTCCTGCCCTCAAGTCAAGGTGTGGTGTTTTTGTGACAACTCACTTTCTATGGGGTAAAAATGAAAGTTGAATTGTATTGTAAACACAAGGAATATATGTATTTGCAGTTTGTATGACGATTAAGTTGACTATAGAGTCAGTAGAACTTGTAGGCAGCCTTGTATATCCGAAAGTATCCATCGAGGATACTGAAAGAAAAAAAAAACTGATAGTTTTCAATGTCCTTTAGATTAAAAGTTCAGTCTGTAGACATTGACCTTGCTAGCTTTTTGAATCGCATCGTCTCGCATTTGATTATTATCTCTCCTGATGGTCAACGATGATCCAGTCAACAACGATGCACTCTTATACTCACAGGTTAGAGCTAACAGGAAACATACTCTGGTAGGTTTCCGTTTCTTAGAGAGCCAAACCTTTCCCTGAACCGTCTCTGGTCTGAGAAGATGTAAGTCCACCCTGATAAAGAGGGGTTACCTCTACGGAACGGCAGCTGGATGTGGATGTGGAGTTATCCCGCAAATTATGCTCCACCTTCTATCTTGCCCCCTGTGTCTAAAATCTGCAGTGAAAGTGACATCTGCGCTGCCGCCGACGGCTCTCTGGAAGTGGCGAAGTTTTGGGCCAACAAAATCTGAGAAAAGTCGTGCTGGCGACATGAAGAAGAATACTCCTTAGAGGACGGATCATTATAAGTAGTCTAAAGATTTTATTTGAATCCACACAGCAAGCTTCAGCTTCAGTTATCAATGATGACTCGTTACCCGTAACCTGTACGAGTCGTCTATTGGATTTACATTGGGCACACATGTTTTCAGAAAAATGCAAAATGGCTATCCATTTTTAACCGACTTCACAAAAAGGAGGAGGTTCTCAATTCGTCTGTATGTTTTTTTTTTTTTTTTTTTTTTTTTTTTTTATGTGTGTTAGCTCATAACTTTTTTCTGGGTGAAACGATTTGGGTGATTCTTTTTTTATTTGATAGCTGGTGCTTCACATGTGGTCCCATTTAAATTTGATCAGGGTCTGACCAGTAGTTTTTGAGTTATCCTTAATACTACATATTTTTTCCACTTAGTTTATATTGATGATGTGTTGATAATTTGCTGTCACTGTTATTTACATACCAATTAGTGGAATACGAATTTGTGTGGGGTAGGTACCGCAACTAAAAAGTGAAAAATAAAAACTTTTTTACAAAAAAACAACCGACTTCCAAAAAAAACACTAAAAGACGTGAAAAATAACTTTTATTTCGGAAGTCGGTGGCCAAAAACGAAAATACAAAACCAAAGGCACCGACTTCCGAAATAAAAGTTATTTTTCACGTCTTTTAGTGTTTTTTTTGGAAGTCGGTTGTTTTTTTGTAAAAAAGTTTTTTCGAACATCATAACACCCCAACAGACAACTCGATGTCAAAAATAATTTATTATCTATCAAAAAATAATTGTTCTAATTACTTATGCAAGGCTGAGTTTCTCCCCTTTAGTTCAAAACTTTTTTTTTATTATTCAAATCTAGTAATGACTGGGGCTTTTGTTAGAGGATGTTTGATCGGATACCTTTGCCGTTATTAAAAAAATAGAGCACAGATAATAGATTTGGGATGAGGCATTGTGATGTATAGTCTGTTTGTTTTTCTCTTTTGTTGTTTAGGATTTTGTCTTTCATACTATCTCTCTTTCAGACCTACTTCTATCTTGTTAATTTTTTTTTCAGCTGTCTTGTAATTTGTTTGTGAAAAATTATTATCTTCTTTCCTTTTAGCCTTTTTGAAGTGACTTCTTAGATGGATTCGATAATTGGACGAGAATTGAGCGTGAAATTTCAAGGACGCGTCATGTTTAGGCACATTTCGTTACACGAGAGTGAAGAAAGATATTACTCTCTGTTTCTTACACTAAATCTCTCTTATTTTAACTTTTTTCATTTTTATCAGGTGTATGGTAACTTTTTTCATTTTTTTAAATCAGTCGTGATTCTTGAACAAGGGGTTCAATAACGAAGACATTCCATGCACAGCAACTGCTAAAGATACAACCTTTGGTGTAGTCTCCTGTTAACAATCGAATTGTAAACCTTAACTAAAAAAGCTTGAAGGCTCCACAAGGTCACTATTTATATTATAACAAACAATTTACTATTGAAATCTTTCTAAGATAGGCGTAAAGGCTCCCGCAAACAGGCGCGACGCGACAGCCCGACACAAAGGCGCCGCCCGGCGCCCGTCGCGCTGCACGCGGTGCCTTTGTGTACGCTGTCGCGTCGCGCCAGTATGTACGAGCCTTAAAACATTTAGTGACAGTTTATCTGTAACGGTGTCTGTTTCGATTTCTTGTAATAATGACAGAAAAATATATGAGAGTGTGTTTTGTGAACTGGGTTCCGTAGTCTAGCATAATCAGCCTATAATGTTCCCACTGCTGGGACACAGGCCTCTTCTCTTTGAGAGGGAATGGTCTGTAATCTACCACGCGGGCCCAGTGCGGGTTGGTAGATGTCACATGTCTTCGAATTTTTGGTTCTAGGACATGCCGGTTTCCTCACGATGTTTTCCTTCACCGTTTTGAGAGCAGTGGTGATGAAATTATTTACACAAAGTAAAGCGCCTGCCTGGGTTCGAACCCACGACCTACACCTCGTAAGTCGGGGCCGATACCACTGGGCCACCACTGCTCTCAAAGTTCCGTCGTTCCATAGTCTAATCAAATTTTATTTTTGTTTCAAAGGGTGTTTTGAGTGAAGGAGTAAGTGGTAAGTACTTTAGCTTGTAAGTTCTTTATTTTTTATTTAAACGGAATTCATTCTTTACTTCTTATCCGGGTATTAATGTTAAGTGTTTTATTACATTAACACTTTCGAGTCGCGATATCGAGCGAGACACAATAGATAATCACTGTGTCTCATTACGCGGGATTCAAAAATCGAGGGGTTGATATGCCCCGATATCAATTCCGGTTGTTAATGAAGCAGAAATCTGATACACACTAGCATGATGCTAGTATTCGTCCCATGAATAGATAAAATGGCTGATAGAAATCTATTATTATAATCAGAAATGGCCAATAAACGGCGGATAGTCCTCTAAAAAGCTTGAAAGATTAACCAGTGTTAAAAAAGACAAGTAAAAGAGTTTTAAAGAAAGCTCGACGGGACCCTAAAATCCTCAAAATCGAACCAACAATGCAGGGGCAAAAATTCTGTTGATATGCAAAACAGGGTTTTTATTTTTGACATATCCATAAAAGATGGATCGTGTTATAAAAGAGGACTATTGAAATCATAGACAAAGAGATATCTCTGGTGTTAGTATCTTCGAACTGTTTGATATTATAGACTAGTTATTATTATCGTAGACATAGTTTGCAGCTAGTTTGTTTTGAAATGTTCATTTCAAATACCAATATTCTATTGGTATAGTAAAATTAAATATAAACAATTGTACTAGGTTAAGATATTTTAAAGCCAGTTTCCTGTTAAGATTTTAAAACATTTAAATAATTTTAGCACATCTGGTCTGAATCTTCTACTTTAAAAGTCTTACGTAACGTCTTAGAGAATGATAAAATGCAGTGCTGGCAGGACCTAAAAGCCTAGGCTTAAACTATAAACATATTT